>OX387351.1:10792500-11395000 GCA_947563465.1 Archips xylosteana
ATCATCCCAGCTTATATACGGCCACTGCAGGCTCAGGCCTCCTCTCGGAATGGGAGGGCTTGGGCCATAGTTACCAAAAACTTCACATGCACCACTGAAATTATTCACAAGTCTCCAAATTTTCTCACGATGCTTTCCTTTACCATAAAAGTGATGGTGAATTTTGAGTGCAATTTTGTACGTAAATTCCGAAAAACTCAGAGCAAGCTTGAGAGACCAAACCACTAGGCTACCACTTTAATTCGATATTCGATAACTGAGAGGTATCTATAAGAAACATTTGCGCTTTGAATCCCAACGGTATTATCGCTTTGGCTCGCAATCAACAGTTTGCGGGTGGGCGGCTGCGAAGGAAATTGTGCTTCGTTCTATCAAACTGCTTCCGACGCACCGCGCGATACGGTATTTGCATCTGCCCGCCGCAACTCTGCTTACATTGAACGTACATACGTTTTATATAAAGCATTTTATAAAGCTTACTCGTGCCTCGTAAAATTATTACCGTTTATTCCGCTGGTGTGATATAAATACATACTAGCTGTTGCCCGCGACTCCGTCTGCGAAAAATAGAGGTTTAAAAATAGCCTATGACTTATTCTCAGACCTATCAAATATATTTAAAAAAATCATAAAAATCGGTCAAGCCGTTTCGGAGGAGTTCGATAACAACACTGTGAAACGTGGTTTTTATATATTAAAAGAGATTACACAAAATATGTATGAAATTACAGATCTTTTAATTCTACTCACATCGCGGTTTAGCTTGAAATAGTTTTAATATGTAATAAAATAAGGTTCGATGTTTTGTAGCACTGTAAAATGATAGCGAACCATAGAGTCAACATTGATATTAAAATTTTATTCTTAGTTATACTCCAAAAACCTTTAATCATCATCCTAAGTAAAGGTCAAAATTAATGAAATATAAAAAATAATAGTAAAATTAAAACTCTATTATATTACCAAGTTATAGTTGCAACTATTTTAACTTAGATAGGTACATAGTTAAACAGTATATAATTCCGTTATACTTATTCCTGACAATGTAGAAAAATTAAAATTACATAATTTGCAAGTATTTATAATAATAGAATGGACGATATGTAGCAACTGTTATTCATGTAGCTCCACGTTCTATGGACATTGAAGACCAAATACCTTATGTGTTTTTATGTTCATATTATCCCATCATATAGGTAAATTAACATGGTGGTGACAGTTACTGTTTTTGTTCATCGTATAATTGAATTTTAGTATTAACCCGTCACGCGTCCACCATACTAAAATTAGTAAAATTCATTTTTATGCAGGATATGTCCTAGAGACTTCAGTAGTAGACTCTAGGACATTTCCCGCAAAAAAAAGTTAGGGACTAACGTAGTCCCTGGGATGCGTGACGGGTTAAACGAATGATAGAGTTTGAGTATGAGTAAGAGTTGAATTTTAATGTTAACGTCGACTCCATGGTTTACTTTCATCTTGGCGTTCTATGAAAACTCCGTACCCTGGAATAAAAAACTAGGTCCTAATGCATTTAACTTAAAGCCGACCGAGTGCGAGTCGGGCATGCGCAGTAAGGGATCCGTATTACAAAAATATATAACTGTTACGTCCTCACTCAAAAAGTTTTTGCAAACAAAGACATTTTAATATATTGATGTCTTTATATTGATGGTGCTTGATTGTTGCATTATCATTGGAGCTCTCTAAATGTACCTTTCAAGTCAATCAGACCATGGGAAACAGGTAAAAATCCAATTGCATAATAATAACGAAATATCGTTAAATACTGTTTGTTACTCATACGTGAATGTTTAAATGATTATTTGGGCACAAACGGTACAATAAAGCTTAAAATAAAAATACTTTGAACATTTACCAGCAAAGTTTTATAATTCATAATTTAATGAAATAGCAATAAAGCTTATTTAAAGGTTTAACTTACAAACTTGTCTTAACTAAGTATGTATGTATTACAGCTACAGAAGCTTAACGCGTGAATAACGGGATTTGAAATAGTTATTTGTTATACAAGGGGGGAAAGTTGTATTTTACCTGCGAGTGTCCATTTGAAACACAAGCTATCGAAAGGATTCTATGATTGACCACGAGCGAAGCGAGTGGTTCAAAAATAGAATCCTTTCGATAGCGAGTGTTTCAACACACGAGACGTAAAATAACTTTTCACCCGTGTATAACACAAAACTTTTCACCTCACTACAGCGAGGAAAATAAGAAAAAGGGTTTGTACTATCAATTATTATTTATTTATTCACTCAAAATAATTAATTGAAAAGTTTTGACTTAAGTTTTTTTTTTATTATTTCGGATGCGTTTTGTTCGCACATCCACTTACTTTGGCTGTCAGAACATTTTATCCATTTTTGCAACAAGAATGAAGGTTAATGATGAATGCTGATATTTATGAATTAAAATAAAGTTGTAAGACTGTATTTAGTGTTTTTTATTCGATGCAATTCATTAATTGTGATGTTAAAAATTCAGCACTTTTAACGTTTTACGTTTTGTTAGCTGTCAAATAAATATCACGTAAGCTGCCTTCAAATGTCAAAACTCTTTCTTCACATGTGGATAAAAAGCGATTTTCTCAATAGATGTCAAACAAACAAAAAGGGCTTTCCGAGCTAGTGAGGTGAAAATAAATTTTCTTCTTCCATTTATACGGGGATCTAAAACCTGGCTTTCAATTGGCCATTCTATTTTATTTATACGAAGACATATTGTATTATTATACTTACCGAGTTTGACGCTTGTGCTAGTAGTCTAGCTTTTGTGCTATAAATAAACATTTGTTAAGCTTTTGTTAACTTAAAATTCGTTTGTCTTTGTCTATCTCTTTGACATTTACTTTTACCAGATGCAAACAATTTATTAACGTCAATATTTTATCTTATAACTAGCCCGCGACTCCGTCTGCAAAGAATAGGGGTATATAAAATAGGCCAGACCTACCATATATGGAGAAAAAATTTGACAAAAATCGGTCAAGCCGTGTAGGAGGAGCTCGATAACAAACACCGTGACACGAGATTTTTATATATTACAAGAAGATATAACAGTTTTTATGAATGAAAAGGCTTCAGTGTTTAACATAAAAGCACTGATTCCAATAATCACGCATGTAATTTCCGAAATAATTATTGTACATAGCAATCGCTGACAACGACCGCCGCGGGAGAGGCCCGGTATAGTTTTCTCTGTGACAGAATCACAAACTATGAGACTATGACATACATTATTTTGAACCTATAAAAAAGTGTCTATAAACCACAGCCTAAACATATGAGGCTTTGAATTCAACTTTGGCAGACGAATTCCTTAAGGATTTACAGAGGTGCAAAAGAAAGGGTTTTTTTTAATTGCTAAGGATAAAGAGCTAGTCAATTTATTATTCTTACACGGTAGCAAAAACCTGGGATGAGGCCACGTGTGGTATAGCACTAAACGTTTAAGGAAACAGACTAACACAAACAAAACAACACAACACAAACAAAATGCCGAATTTTGTTAACTTAGTATACGTGTAAGTATAATTAAAATAACGAAAGATGTCAAAAGTCAGACAAACGCCACTTCCCCACCGCAGTATATAAATATTATTGGCAGCTATACTCTACCCGATCACGTTTTAGCAATGAATAAGGCAACAGAACGTGGAAAACATTTTCCTCGTCAACGACCGAAAACCCGGTATAAATCACCCCGTGCGATACGTTGCTTACAATTAGACCAAAATCCAATTGAACATGTTTTGTGAATACCATAAAATGGCAATGTACGATGCCGCTTCAGGAATACGATGTTATTAATAATTACTTGTCAAAACTATATGAAAACGCTATGTATAAGTCCTAATAATATTTTAAAACTATCTAGTGTAAACTAGCTATAACCCTCCCAGAGTTCTTTTCACTCTAAAAACACAGTCACTAATCTAATATCTATAAATAGAAATAATGAATGACACAACCAATCAACTGACTTACAATACGTTTATTTTTAGTTTACCACTGACAGATGGCTTGCCTTCATTTCATTTCCAACTTTAACACCATACAAATAAAGTAGCTATTACAAAATCTGCAAACGTGGGTAACAGTATTCTAAGATTGGCTTTATTTGTAGGTCGTTAAAGTTGAATATGAAATGAAGGCAAACCATCTGTCAGTGGTAAACTTTATGTAATTTTACTGTACTTTTTATGAGCTGTCATCCTTCCCTAGATTTTACATGGCAGTTGCTAGTTCGGACGTGACTTTATGCCATCTCAATCGACTAACTACTCATTTATATTAAAACATCTCATACTTATTTATACTAAAAATCTTATTTTGCAGTTAATTTAAAAATTAATCTGATTTTCCAGAGCTAAAATAAAGTAATTAGCTGCCTATACCTACTTGCTAATCTATTACAATTCTTTAAATTTGATTCATCTTTCAACTATTTTTGCATTTGACTTAGGGCCTGTCCGCACAGCGATATTTCACCGCGCGGTTTTTTATTCGCAATTCTGTAATACAATGAATCTTATGGACGTATGTCCATATGCGCGGGCCTTAGGGACCCCTACCACACAAGCGATTTTCTTCGGCGATTTTACGGCGGAGCGATATTGCGGCGAGCACGCTACAGCCCGCGGCGTGCACGCCGCGATAACGCCGCAATTTCTTGATCGCTGCGATACCGCCGGGCGCCCGCGGCGGATACGTGGCGGTCCCGCCACGATTACCCGACTATGCAACGAAACGGAGGGTAATGTTAGTGCTTTACAGTGATTATTTTTCATATATTTAGTGAAAGTCACATGATAAAGATGAATCGAATGACGAATGAATCGTCATAATCGGTCCACGCGTTTGATCTCTAGAGTGACAGATAATAGCAAACCCTCATACTACATAGGCTGATAAACACATTACCATCCTTTGCATCGCGCAGTAAGGCCGTCGTGTACCTGCCGCGGGCTGGTTGCCTACTCGCCGCAATCTCGTTCCGACGTAAAATCGCTTGAAAGAAAGTAGCTTGTGTGAAAGGACCCTAAAAGCTAACCCAGGGTTAAAAAAAAAAGTCAAAATGGGATCTATTCCAATTTAATTTTTGACCCTGGACCTGGCAAACTGCCTTTAGAAATGAAAAACAATTTTGTTCAAATATTTTTTGTTTTCCCTAGTGCATAGTTAATGAAAATTTAATATTATGTTGCACAATTTTCCGTATCTCTATTTATTGGACCTACCTACAGAAGACACAGTAAAGTGGACGGCAAATTGAACTTGGCATCCTCATAATTAATGTAAGAGATCTGTTTTGTCAATATTTCTTTCAGCCGTCCATATTCGGATACGGGAATTAATATTTAAATATCCACTATTTTTTAAACAAAGATTTGTATTGCATGACATAGTTAAGCATCTTTTAAAAGTTAAATGACGTCATTAATTGCAGCCTATTGAGTTGCTAAGTTGATCGATAGTGTCCAAAGAGAGAGATACCTACAGCTATATTAGATACGGTAACAAAGGCACCACGTTCCTGAAAATCATTAATTTGGTCTGCAAAAATGCAAAAGCCGCGTTGCACTAGGTCAGACAATAAATTCGTCCCAACTTTCAGCTCAGTTCATGTTCGAACCGCAACTACACCAAGGTGATTAATTTATGCCATCCTATGTGGCCTAGACTATAGATGTAACTACCTACCTTATATTTTTAATGGTCAAGAGTGAATTGTTACTAATCGCAAAAAAAAACTGATGACTTAGAACCAGGCTCAAATAATTAAACAGCGCACATACACTAAGCCCTATTATTAACGCTTGGTTAGCTTCTGTTAGTTTAACATCTATGTCTTTATCTGTTGCTTTGAAATTAGCCGCTACCAGACATGAACAAAACATAATTTAGTATTAACCTGTAGCTTTTTGTTAATAATAAGTAATGTCAATAATGGCATCCATGCTGATTCGGGCTGTGGTGACTACTACTACTTTGTAACTAGTAGATGTCTGATGACGTAGTCTAATGTAGCAAACGTAGATTTGGCTATAGAAATTAGGGTACAACGCACAATACTACTTTGTGTAAGTATGAGTAGATAACTGTTACATGATTGCAGAACAGCGTCAAACGGTTCAAGGCACTACACGCATGAAGAATGATTTGCTTCCGTGTATTGGAAAGAAAATAATGAGTGCCGTAAACCGCCAGTTAAATAAAACATAAAGCCGTATCATAACAAATCCGATACGCCTTCAACAGAGCTCCTTATTATTCTAATTATGATAGATCTAATATTCCGATTGGTTGCACGAAGTAAATAAGTCTTGAATATCACGAACGTCCCCACCAATGTTTGTTAGTAGAAAATGCTCTTAAAATGTTCAAAGTAATATAATAGGTTTATAAGTTATTGTTGGATTTATATTACAGGTTTGTTTCCACCAAACTTAATTTGCGGGAAATTAATAAACAGTAAACTGCGGTTTGTGGTTTGAATGTATATAGGGGTTGGAGTCGGTTACGTGCGCACATGATTGATGATGGCAGCTATATTTGTTTTGATTTGAATATATTACGACTTGAAATAATATTTAATACACAAAAAGACGTTTCATTTTGTTTATCTGCGGCGACAACAATTTTTACCCATCGACAGCTTATTCATCGCAGCTGAAACATTGACAGATCTATTGTTATCTTGAACAAAGCGGCACGCGGAATTGAAATAAGTGACGCTCAAAATGTTCTTTTAATTTCATATTTTTATAGCGATATTCTTCGGGTAAAGGCGAGAGCAAACACGCGATCGAAAAGGTTGGGCCGCTAATGAAATGATACCGGATCTCGTGGGGAATCTAATACATCACTTCGGTCCGTCCAGTGGTTCCCGGATACCGGATAAAAGCACCGTGGGATTCCGTAATGACGGATCTAGGATGACCATGCCTATATACACACAACAACAAAACATATCTCTCTTTAAAAAAGTAACGACGTAAATTAAAAATAAAAAATAGCACATTAAAATCACAATAATAAGCAACTTAAACGGAAGTTGGAAAATAACACACCTACAACAATAAGATGGAATTTCATGCAATTAAAGTGAGGCGTTTGCCTTAAATTCATTGGATTTTCGGAAACGGAAGTAACTCGACACGGTTACAGTTTAATTAATTTCATAACGAAGGGACCATTAAAACAGGAAAATATTTTCGTGGAGGAATTTCTTTGTTCTGGATCAAATAAAACGTTAGAAGCACTTAACTTTTTTAAAACTTTGTGAAACAAAACAACTTTTCGAGCACACACCGATAGAACAAACTATCCTCAAAACAATTTTCGTCAACAAAAGCCGGTGGAAATTGAGTTGGCTGCTTACCTCGGTGGCATCCGTCAGCAACCACTGCAGCCGCCCTTGGTTATTATTTAATGCACCACGATTGCGTGAGGGAGACGGCGAGAAGCGCTGCTAAGCAACTTTTTAAGGAGAGCGCACGAAATTACGAGCGCAGCGCGAGCCGCGGGTAGCGGCGATTCATTAAGAGCGAGCGTGGAGGCTGCGCCTGCCCCCCGGCCCGCGCCCCCGCGCCTGCGCCGCGCCCTCCAATCGCTGCCCTGTTGCATCTGACGCGACTCCGCGACGTCAAAACGTAAACGCTATGAATACGCTTTATCATCGCCGAATCTGGCGACAATCGAGCAGATGATCTACGCGCTTGGATTATGAAAGTTGCGTGCTCGCTTGAGACGGTTAGCCTTTGCGCTTTGACGTATGAGTGAACGTTTAAAAAAATTGGAATAGGAAAAGAAAGTCATTTTGAAATATGCAAACAGTACGATGAAATGAGTACGAAATGCTACTAATGCTACTTTATTCTTACAATCTATTTTAAAATGTCGGATACCGTTCCTGGGTAATACGTTAGTAGCTATTGTCTTATAGGTATATGATTTTGCAATACTGTACCCTAAATTATTGGGCACATAATTATTCAAAAAGCAACAAATTTTAATCCCCGTATACTATAAAAGCAGCGTTGTAGTCTTTAACCTAAATAAATTGGAATAACCCGCTGAACCTCCATCAGAGCTTAATCTCAATCCCTTAAATACGGTGGTCTGCCTGATATTTATGGTAGGGCTATAAGCACGAGTTAAGCCGAAGACCACTCGCTTTAAACAACAATATTCAGATTTATTTTCAGAAAAACAGAGGATCAAAATTTACAACAAATCCTTTGGAGATCCATTTTGCAAAGTTCTTAGTTCTTTTTCTTAATGATAAGCCCATCTGTCTTTTTTGTTAGAAAATAATCTGATGAATGAATGCCCTTGAGACGCCCAGTCTCGTCCTTTAAGAAAACATTCCGGGGATAAAGAAAAATGTGTCCGAGACGTTCTTACCTTACTTACTTAGCGAAAGCAAAAAGAAAACATCCTTAAAAGTCTTTAAAGATACGTAACCTTACATGTTTTTGATTTAAACCGAATAAAGTTTTATAGAAAATATACACGTTGGTGCAAAAAATATGTAAGAATGATCAGAAACCTACGGGGATACGGGGATTTTAATTTGAATTTGTCAACACCAATTTCAAAATCTATCGCATGTCCATGATCCAAGAATATTAAAAAAAAAACATGATCTATCGTAATACAACACATAGACAAACTTTATATTCGTTTGCTTCTATGTAGGTACTAAACTAAAACTATTAAAAAAAATCTTTGACCGATATAAAGTTACATTATCACTGATTCACATAACCTACTTTTAATACCAGAAAAGTGAAAAGTGCGTGCGAGACGCAGAAGAAGCTAATATGCAATAAAATACATCTACACATACATTTAACAGCTTCAATCACGATATCCAGTGTCCAAAAACCAGAGTCACAGGTGCTCTTAGAATATAATGAAGAGCCTGACTTAAGTTTTAAGCAAATACTGGGTCATTTTCAAAGCTAATACTGTTTTAATTATTACGTATTACAGTGCAACTTAAATTAACTTGTGTTACAAATAGCATAGATTGCATTTTACTTTAAATAAAAACATGAATCAAGCAAAATTGTCTTCACTAATCTCCATATTATTATTAGGTACACTACTTACATACATTCGTAGTTACACAAAGCATTCTTAGAAAATTGGTAAAAGCGCAATCGTTGAAAACATTATCACGGGCGCTGGACAGCCGTATTCCGAACGAAAACAATAAAGCACATAGGACAGTCAGGAGTCAGATTCCTCGGCAGCGAGGCGCGAATAATCCGCGACCCGAAATCTGACGGCTTTGCTTAAATCCACCCTCTTTTAAACGTCAAATCCCGATATTCTTGAAAAGTGAGAATATAACACGTAGGTAACTATAAATCATGAATGGATATATTCAAAGGAATGGCTTTTTTCCTCTTTGAGGATAAACACATTGCTTCGTCTCCAGTAAGTAGTTATTGAATTTGCGAGCGACTGCGGCGTTTATAGTCAGTAGGCATTCATTCGATTGTAGCCGACTTTGTACTCTGGTTTTATTAGAAAAAGAAGAACTTAACACGAAAAATGTATCCTTTATCAATTTGTAAGTGTGTACTTATATGTAAGTGTTTTCTAGGGGTCTATAATAACTCCCATAAAATTTGAAGTCATAATGTATCATTAGTCATAATCAACGTTAGTCATACAGTGATTTATTTCTGAAACAATTTATTTTTTGGAATTGTTATAAAACAAACCTAACCTAACCTACTGCATTCTATAAGATGGCATTTAAAAAAGTCCTGAAAAAAATACCGTTTCAGAAATAAATCACTGTATGACTAACGTTGATTATGACTAATGATACATTATGACTTAAAATTTTATGGGAGAAAAGGGGCACCGGTTTTCTAGACTTGTTATTCACAGGTACTTTCTTTGTTCTCTTACTTATCAAATTTATACAAAGGTTATGATGTGTATCGATACACATTAGCAAAACTCTAGTGCTTAGTCTTTAAGTGAACAAACCGAACTAAAGACATTAAAAGGGTCGGCTATGAGCACAGGTGTGTAAAATCAAATGTACACACCTAAATAAGTGTCGGGTCAAAACCCATTTACCTAATCCTTTACACGCAGCATTTATCAACACATGTTGATATGAAGGTGCTAGTCTACAGTACTTGTAAAATTAATAAACGAACTATATATGTACATACATATTATATTACACTGACACACCGCAACCATAAGTAATTATTGGATTATTAATTTAAAATCGATGACTAAGAATTCTTTCATGCCTGTACAAATAGACGGAGTAGACCCCTTCGTCCTACTCGTAGAAGCTGAATTAACTAGGTGGTAGGTCCTCTAATAAATATCATGGATTTTTCTTACCTATAACAAAGTCTTTGATAATCATCAGAATAACATCTCTATCTTTTGGGCGGCAACTATTTAGATTTTTTTTATTTTTAGGATGTATTAATTAGGTACGACTTAAATCATAAATGAGCAATGGTGTCGTTTCACACACGTTTCAAGAAAGCTGTTCCACGTTACCGATTCAGTTACTTAAGGATGATATTCTTCAACAAATCACGCCCTTTCCGATACAATTTAGGGATACGGGACCGGAACTCGTAACCGTAAATTCGCTCCTAAGCGCCTGAATGCCTTGGAATGAGGCTCTGCAGGCTAACGCGTATTTAGAGCAGTCCACGGTAACTTTATTCAACGAGATACACAAAAGAATGCACTCTACACTTTTGCACTCAAAAAAATATTAAAAAAATAACTAAAACTTTAGAACTAGAAGGTTAGTACCTTCTTATACCTGATTAGCCTTCCGTCCGCAGCTTCGCCCGCGATAAATTAATTTTCCCGTAGGAAAAGGTGTTTTCTCGCAGTAAAAAGTAGCCTATGTCACTCAGTGATAATGTAGCTTTCTAACGGCAAAAATTTTTTTTAAATCGGTCCAGTAGTTTCGGAGCCTATTCAATGCAAACAAACAAACAATCAAATCTTTCCTCTTTATAATATTAGTATAGATTTACACTCTCGCCTCGTTCCTCGCCTCGTGCTTCGTCTCGTGTCTCGGCTCGGCGTCGCGAGCGTTGCGAAGTACGAGACTAGGCGCGAGGCGAGCCGCGAGCGTCTATTCACACTCCCGTCTCGTTGCTCGTCTCGCAGTTCGTCTCGCCACTCGTACGCGAGTGTAAATGAGCTATTAGATGAATGACAAAGAGTATTTGGCGACTTGTATTCAAATAAAGTGGCTTACAAATAATATAAAACGCGATTTAAGCATGCAAAAAAAGGGTTCCGTATTATTTACTTTTCTTACAGTCTAAAAACATAGAACAAACTGTTTTTGGGATTCTTAAAAACCTTTATATATTTAAGCCCACTGGCAAGACCACCTAGTCTAGTATGACCTTTCAAGCAGAGGATCGTGAGTTCGAACCGGCTTACAACTCTTGAGTTTTTAATAATTAACAAGTTCACGGACAGTACGTCGAGAGACGTAAACTAAAACCCTCGTAATATGGCACTACGTCTGTAGACGGGAATTTAATTTTCATTAAAAGTGGCGCTCCGTCCACAGCCGAATATTTGTCATAGTATTTATAGGGAGTTAATGACTTTGTGCCGTTTTTGGATGTAACACAAACCCGCCAGTGCCACAGCAAGCACTCATACAACAAGTTTGTCTCCGTCACACATACAAAAAAAGACCTCGCGTTGTGGCACTACGTCTGTAGGCGGACAATGTCCATACAAGGTCATCGTCTGGGGCCGTTACTGCCGCAACATTTACTTCCAAAACTGAACAATGTGACAGACGACGTACCTAATATCAATTTGTATGGAAAAAATCTGTGCCACAGCACAAATTATTGGATGAGGTCTTGTGTCCGTGAACGTGTTAATGTACAAAATTACATAATTATTATAAAGCAAATCAAGGCAATTTAATGACGTGTGAAATTGCACCGCACTAGACCCACGTGGTGGAAACAACAGCCAAGTCCTCTAATTTTGGAAGGACGCCTATGCCAACCAATGGGACGTGTGTGTATACATATATAGCTCGCTTTTGTGTACATATTTAGAAATGCCTACCTACCGTCACGAGAACGTTTACAATACAATATTTAATAAAACGGTTATTCGTAGCTTCTAATAGTTGCGATGGATGTTACCACACGCCACTGTTGGCGTATGTAAGCGATTAAGAATTTTGGGGGAGTCGGATGGATGCAACGTGGTTCAATTGGTAGAACACCCGTTGGGGCGCATACCCAGGAGACGTGGGTTCGAATCCCACCGGCGCACCCGAAAAACTTTTTCGCTTTTAAATAATCTTAGATTCGGTGAGCAGCCGTACTGCAAATAAAATAAATAATATATGAAAACGGTTATTGACATTTAGGTACTAAAAGAACTTGAACTGTTGTGTATTATGCCCGTGCGATTTTTGAAATAAATGTCGTGTGTCGTGTGTATGTATATTATGTTAAGTCGTTTAGACGATTTTTGAACATATAGAATAGACGGACTTGCGCAGGCCAAAGTTGACTCTTCACTGCTGACCCAGGGTTATAATAATTTGTTGTCAAAATGTATGGGACTGTCGATCTTAGCCCTGGGGCTAAATTCAGGAACGGGCCTTCACGGGTTCGTTAGCGGTAATTCAATCGTTTGGGTTGGGTTTGGTTTGAACTGCTATTCAGGAACGCCAAAAATCATTGGTTTACGAGAGGTTTGGGCTGAGCTTGGGATGAGCCTTATTTATTTATTTATATACAAAGCGAATTAACAGGAAAATCAGGCTCATTCAATTTAGCCCCAGGTTTAACAATTTAATTTTTTAACCCTAGACACTGGACAGTGCGAGTGATCCTTATGGCTCCTCTACACGATGGCCCATTAAATGGTCCTTGCGTTAACGTTAACGTTTCCTCTGATGTGCGCCGAAAAACCGACACCGACGCCATCCCACGACCATCGCACGAGCCATAAACCATCCAACACCACTACTACGCCCTCCACACGCTGGCCCAATGGCGTAGCTAGGCGTGGGCGAAGTGGACCATCGCCCACGGCTTCGCGGTCTGAGGGGCCTCGCGCTTCGATGATTTTCGATTTTTTGCTCAATCAAAAATCCGTACTTTAATGTGTGGTACCCCAGCGTAGGGCCTCGCAAAGTGTATTTTTGCCTGCACAAAATTACGAAACGAAAGGTACGGGGCCTCGCTGATGCGACTTTGCCCACGTCTATATTAGTCTACACTACGCCACTGCGCTTGTTCCTCATAGTGGACCATCGCGATGGCCAACGTATAGTGTCAGCATTAGACTTTGGTCCGAAAAAGGTTACAATACAATTTTTAAGGCACAACGTTCGATTAGACAACGCCATCTATTGATTACAGACGAAGTTAAGACGTCGTCTTGAAAGCCAAGACACTTTAACGTTCTTGGACGGCGCTTTCTATTCTTGTTTAAAGTTAAAATGTTATCCCAGAGGAACGCATCACTGGGACAATAAGTATCCATTGTGTCAATACAGATATTTGTTTAGGTTTACATCAAGTTTCATTTAAATCCGTTCAGCCGTTATTGCGTAGGTAATTGAGTAAAAAACATCCAAACATCTTCAAAAACTTTCTCATATTAAGTAGGATATATATATATATATATATATATTAGGTTGGAGATGAATGTCGATTAACAAATGCGAAATTATAAATTGACTCTAGTCACTCTATGAAAAAATGCTTGTTTGTGGTTCTATAAATTCCGTATTATGATTATGAGTGACTCTGCGATAGGTATTTGTAAACTACCAAAAACAAAACGTATAAAACTATTTGTAATCACTGTGCGGCGGAACTCCTGCTTCAAACGCCTTTTATTCAATTGGTGTAAATTCGCAACAATAACAGATACCTTTGGCGTCATCCTGTTTGAAACGCGCATTATTTCATTAAACTAGATTAGATCTCGACACAAAATGTTGAGGATAGTCAAACTGCGCAGATAACTCCAGAGGGGTGTAAAAAGGACATTGAAAAGGGACCAATAAAATATGCAGATTTGACTGCGGCCGTATTTTTCTCGGTGTAATCTGCATTATTCAGGCTTTGTCACGAACTTCGACAGTTTAACAGCGTTTATCTCTCGCCTTGCAAATTGAGCTACGACTTTAAGACAAACGGGAGTCACTTTCATTAGCATAATGGACCTCGGCTGATTCTTTGTTGGTGAGCCGAGGATGGATCCCAGCTGGCATTTTACTAGGAATAGATTTTTTCCGGATTTACCGGGATCGTCGTCCGCACTCGTCTACTGGAGCTTGTTTCAATTTTATGCTGCTAGAATATGTTCGCGCAAACTTTTAGCAGACTATTCGTGGAGTGACTTTAAGTTCATGAAATGGACTTTAGTTAGTTCACGAAATCCCGAGCGTTTCTAGAATATAGCTTCAAAAAGTTGCTCCTATTATTCACTTTATTGTTTTACTTTACCTTTCTAAAGCTACGTGAAAACTACTTTTTTAATGTAGGGTGACTATAAATTTTTGGAAAAAATATTTTTTTAAATTCAGTGTCCAATAAATGTTACATTAAACCTCTTCTTATGCTACACCTTATATATAATTCTGGTTTTTCACTTATGGTAAGTTTTGCATATTGCCGTGAAAAGTGTCGAACGGCACAAACAGTACACGTGCATCTTCCTACGAGGAACGCATAAAACCTCCATAAAACTAGGACATTTTACGTTTCGATAAAAAAAGACAAAATTTATCTAGGTCACTAAATAAGACTTCAGTTGTAAATATTTAGTAACCAACATTTGGGCCAACATTTGCCTTCTTGTGTTCTTTACCGCAAAACCTTTTAGAATCAGCAAGTGAAGATTGTACAGTCGAGGTCAAAGATATCTTTACAGTTTAGTATATTGTCACTGTATGCCTTCTGACAATTTTATACAAAAGTTCAAAGGCGAAGTTACAGCGACATGGTATAATTGGGATGTCCCAATTTTTGACAACGTATAATAAATCGAAAACCGTTTGGAGAAATAGGCTTTGTGAATCGTTTTCAGAAATCAGATTCCAGAAATTTGATAAACTGAATTAAATAAAGAAAATTTAAGTAATGACCTTCATTTGACCCCTGCAGTGAATCGTCACATAGGCAGATATAAAGCAGGTCTACACTCTAAAGCAAATTGACAGTTTGAAATGTTGCTGTCTTGCTTATAATAGCAAAGAGTGACAAAGACAGAACTTTAATCACATGATGCGCAGGTGGCTTTAAAAAGTTGTCATTTATCATAAAGTCCGAAATGTATACAATACTCGCAATGTATTTTTACTAATTTAATTATTAAATTACTACGTTACAAGTAAATATGGAAGAATTTAAATATCAGATTTTAGTAAAAAATATCTATTTACTATCACACCATTAAACAAACAGGAATAATCGAAGATAAAAGAAGGTAAATAAATAAAACTAATTGTCATGGTTCATTTAGGACCCTAAGCCGTGCTTGTATTATTGACAGTGACAAGACAAATCAGTAGTGCCACAGATTATGTTATGTACGGCTTGAATTTTTGTAGGCAATGGAACGTGGCTCTCTCACTGTGACGTCATCCAACGTATTCCTTAAATAATTATTAAAAATTAAATACTCAACCAAATTCAAAATAGATGAAAATGGTATCTTAAAATATCCTATTCTTTCCAAAAAAAATATAAAAACTATAGGTTATTTTTTTTGGTGCATCCCAATTGCGACAATATTCATTTTAATGTTAATTTATTTATTTGATTCAGGCACCTTTAAATATCAGTCCAATTATAATAGTACTTGGCCGCCATTACACGTGCAGTAAGAAGTAATCGCTCCATAGCCTGGTTATAACGCAAGGAGCGGGTCCACTAGACCAAAACTAATCGCTGATAGAGTGGTACGCGCTTGCCAACGATTGAACTATTGATTCGCTTCCTAGTGGGCCTTTTACCTAGTGTATAAATAGAAGCTACAATCTCGATGATTGCCTTGATACAGGGGAATACGCGGTCAAGTTTTGGTGAAGTTTTATGAAATGACATGTCAGTAATAATAGTTTTTGTTATTAGTTTTGACGTAGTAATATGTAATTAAGTACGTTAATCCTTATTATGTCCTACCTAAGAATCATTAAAAAAGTTGACAATGGAAACAGTAACTTAAAATTTATTTTGTGTCTGGCAAGATCATGGTAAATCTAAAATTAATTTATCACACTTGATATTAAGATGTGGTTTTAAAATAGATGGACTCATTACAAATTTGGAGTTTATATTAAGAATTAAATAAAAAATAAAACCACCTTCAAAAAACATCCAAAAAAACTTAGAAATAAAAATTGAATCGATCACAATAAACATGAAAATATTTCAAAATATTATAATATAATATTTCAAGTCGGTGCCTCAGCACGAGCCAGCAGGAGTGGTAGAAGCTCTATAGATAGTAGGTAAGTTAAAATTACTAGGTCCACTCCCCTGCTGGCTCGTGCTGAGGCACCGACTTCAAACAGATTAGTAGAAAAATATTTTCATGTTTATTGTGGTCGATTCAATTTTTATTTCTAAGTTTTTTGGATGTTTTTTGATGGCGGTTTTATTTTTTATTTAAAAATTTTTATTTTATGCTTTTTAGTTGTTTCTAATGGCCTGGACTGGCTCCCTTTACTGACTGTACTTTTTGTCTCTGTTTACCAAAGTAGGTACTCATCAAGACGAATCAAACGAGATCAAACTTGATGGGGTTATGTCGTTTTACTACGGAGTTCTTATGGTCACCATCCAACTTCATTGTCAGACCCTGGTTACCATCTAGGACTAAAGTACTCGTTGAGACGAGTCAAACGAGCCCAAACTCGACGGGGTTGTGTCGTTTTATTACAGAGTTCCTATGGCCACCTTCCAACTCCATCATCAGATCAGCTCCATGTCCCAATAATATTGCATTGTCACCTGATTTACACATGCATGTACAATTTCAACTCAATCAGAAACCGGGAAGTGAGTCAAATTCAACTTGCAAGATTTGACCCGTGGAGGAGTTCCGTTGGCCATCTGCGGTCTTCTTCATCAGATCCAGTTTACCAAATGACACTTTTTGAATGCAAATTCTCGATTTGTCACCGAAAATATTAAAACCGCTTTACATTTCCCTTGAACTTTTGAAGAGTTTCTTCAATTCCTCATGGATACCATCATCAGAACTGAATTCTGGTAACAACGGGACCAACCTTGAAGCATATGCTTTCAAACAACGAAAGAATTTTCCAAATCGGTTCATAAATGACGGAGTTCTGAGGTAACATATTAAAAAAAAAGAACATACCACTGAATTGAGAACCTCCTCCTTTTTTTGAAGTCGGTTAAAAACAATCAGCAGTGGTATCTTCTTAAAGTCTGCTTAGGTACCTATTCAAAATTCAGAGACAGCTCAGAAAAGCGAATTGAAAATTTACGCTGTGATTTTGATGGCTCTTTCAATTTTAACTCAATTGCATATTCCAGCAACTTTAAACGTCAAAGTTAAAGGTTTGAAAACCTACTATAAATACTGACAGCATATTTTCACTTTTGATGGCAAGTAGTTAGATACAGTCAATTAACTTCAAATAATTCAAAAGCTTGCTGAAACCTTCACAGAATCCCACATTTTAAAATGCTTGACTGGACTCTGTTAAGCCTCATTAATTTGGAAACTAATTCATTTAATTGCTATTATTCACAAACGTCTCATACTTATATCGTTAATTTTATATTTTTAAACTGACTTCAGTAAAAGAGAAAGTTCTCAGTTCTGAGGTAACATCCTCAGAACTCTGACATTTATGATCGTATTTTAATTTTTTTTTGTTTGATAGGATTACTATTATTGGATACTTCTCGTTTACCTAGTCCAATTTAAATTAAAAAAAATATATAAGTATTAATCTTGAAAAAAATTCTTAGAAGTTTTTTTTTTTAATTATCTTGTAATACTTTAAATATGAAACTACCGTGAGACTCACTCATAGTGAAAATAAACGGATCACTCACGTCTTAAAACGAGTTTTTATCTTGTAATACTTAGTTGTAATTACTTTTAAGGTATAGCAGGATAAAGTAACACACAGTACATAAAGTACGAAAAAGAAAATCCAATCCCTTAGTAACCACAGTTTTTTTCAGTAGTTAAAACTGTCTATAAATAAAAGACTTCATTTCATTTGATTCATATTATGAATTTTGTAATTTCATTAAGAAAATTACACGCTCTATATGAAAAGGCCAGTCTGGTAATAAGTAATCGCTGACGTAGCGAGCAACGTCGTCTCCAGTCGATTTATGACGGCTGCGAGTGGCTTTCCATTGCACATGGGCTCGGTAAGTGCCTGCATTCATGTGCTAAACATTAACCCTAGAAACAACACTAATAAACAATAGTTATTTGACATGCTAGACAGCAAAGTTGTTGTTCGGCGCGTGCTTGTATTGAAAACTGAGCAAGCGAAGGTTTCTAGGATTGAAAATAGAATAATGAACGTAGCCTTCCAAGACACGAGATGCGAAATAATTTTGCTATCAAGCGGAACACAACTTTTCACCTCGCTACAACAAAGAAAATGGTAGATAGAAGAAAAAATGATTTAATAAAATTCAATATCATAATGTTTTTAATCATAGATTCACCTGGCGGATAGTAACCACTGAGACTCGAAACACTGAAAGCATTGTGTATAAGATGAAATTTGTCTAGTAAAAATAATTTACACTTCGATTGACATATTTTCACTAACCATACCTACTAACGTTTGTCATAAAATATGTATATAGAAGAGTGCTGTTTACAGGATTTTTCGAAATGTTCTTATAGAATGCATTACTCGTAGGTTAGGTTAGGTTAATTTAATAACAAATCTGAAGAATACAGTTTCAGAAATAAATTACGTTATGGCAAATGAAAATTATGAAAAACGATACATTATGACATACAAAATTCGGGGAAACGATAGAGAATCATTTACTCTACTATCGCACTCTCCATTCTGAAATACTAAAGTTAAATAGTGCTGCTTAGTGGCAGGATTACTGAGTTAGAGGGGTAAAACCGGGACAGACCTTTGCGAGTCTTACGAGCCCCAAAATAAAGGTTCTTACATTTTTGAAAATCTGTACATTTTTCTATCTTAATATGCACATCACGATCGAAACTACAATTTCTTGGTTCAATGAACAGTTACCCAGAAATGTTAAGCTGTCAGGACCACTGACAAATCGATACGTGCATAGATATTTATACAAGTTTATGTATAGCTAAAATATATTTCCTAATATTGGGAGAAAAAGGCCACCCGATAGTTCACAGCTCTAATTGGAAAAAAAGTTGTTTTCTTTTTATGCCAGAGAAATTCATCAAACTAAGGCACATAATGATGAGGATGACGATGATGAAGGCACTTAGCTACTTCATTCATTAGCTAAGAAATAAAAAAGTAAGATGGTTTAATGTACTAACTATAAGTATTAGGTATATATAGGTAAACAGGTTTACTTAATATTTTCAATACAGGAATGTATACATATTTTGCTTCCATCGTTATCGGACTCGCAGTTGGCCGATTTTTTTTACTTCATAATCTTGAGTGGCAATATATTGGTATTTAAGACGTAATAAAATTTCAAAATAGTTTTTATTAAGCTTTTTAGCTATGTCTCTACCCCATAGCCAATACGAGAATTCATTATACCTAGTACAGGTTTTTTTTACACGCCGTATGTATGAAAAATGTTTCTATTATATTGTCACGAATATAATAAAGAGATAAACTTTGTAACTTTGTTTGTTCGTATGTTGGGGGTTAGAAAGTTACAATATTATTCCAAAGAAATATAGGCTACTTTCTATCCCGGCACAGTCCAAATTTCTCGCGGGACGCATGCAAAGTAGCGGGAAACAGCTAGTAATAGAAAGGCTCTGACTCACTGAACAGTGCCACCCCAAACTCCTACACCTACCTACAAGGCTAGGCCTATTTACCTAGCTGGTACCTACAAGACATCATTTTGCTTAGAAAAATACAATTTGTTTTCGTGAAAACGATATAGGAATAAACATAGGTTTTGCAAAATTCTCACGGGACAGAGTTTTCCAACCAGGACGAAGCCGCAGGCGTTTAGCGTAAGCTAGTTATTAAATATTTGGACAATCGTTCTATATTGGTAGATATATTGGGCTAGTATTTAGTAGGACCAAACTGACCAAACCACCATTACTTATGTAGAGTTTTCATTGAAAAAACCAACTTTTAAAAGGTTTCTCCGTTTTCTACTTTCCTTTACACATCTGTTACCACTGCTGCCGAGTTATTTGTAAGACTTACTTGTAATTTATTTTTATTTTTCATAGCAAAACAATAAAATAAATAAAGGTCCAATTAAGACAATTATGTGATCTGATACTTGTATGTTACGTCGACAACTTAATGGCGTTTTTAGATACACTGTGACATGAATATCTGATTCCAATTTCTTAGTTCAGCAGACACACCGGAATGGATGACGTAAACACACGAACCTGCCCTTAAAAGCTTTCAGTTGCGTGCCTGGCAATGTTTTACTAACGTTCAACAATATTAAGTGTCACCATTAAGAAGAACGTTGCTTTGCTGTAGGAAATTTGCTGAAACAGGGAATAACTACAGTATATTTCAAAGGTCTAATTATAGGTCGTAGAAGTACTAATATAAATTTAAACGCAATTCTACTTTTGGGATTAAATGTTTAGCTCACTTCTACTACCCTTAATTCGTATTTATAAACTAACCGAGATACGATCGTGCAAGGGTAGAATATATGCAGCTGATTATAATGAATTAAGTTGATCTTTTGTATTAGTATTTTAACTAACATTTTCTGGTCCCCAAATGTAACTTCCACCGACATATTATACACTAAGGAACAAGCCAATGGAATTTAGTAGATCCCGGCAGAAAAAGAACGTTAATAACACGAGAAGATCTCAATCAATGACCTGCTTTGACACTAAGGACACTACATAAGCTAAAGAGGGATACTTGTATGATCAAAGCCGGAGAACAGCGCTTTCGATATTCACAAATGCCAAAAAGAAAACTCTTGTTTTATTTTATTCCAAAATTAACCGTAGGCCTGTCATCTTATAAGAATACGTGCATGGAGCGTCCAGACAGTGAATCGATTAACTCAAGTGCCATTGATAATATGGAGTGGAGAGCGTCCTAAACTCTTTTTGCCGAAAACTGTCGAGAGATCTCTCTAAATGGGGTGCAGTGGCAGCGATTTAAGTCGAAGGCCAATATCCTCTTCCCCCCTTTGATGCAACGAAGGTTGATAAACACCTTAGTACTTACTCTTAGTACTTAGTGTACTTAGTATACTTAGTATACCTAGTTAACATCATCATAAGCTTCCAATCCAACCTATTTCTTGGAATATTTTAAGATTAATGAAATAGATCACAAATAATGAAACTGGCGGGTTAAATATCAATAATACAGTTTACTTAAATATTGTCATAAATGCTAAAACAGCTTCAGCTTCGACTTAAACCAAAAATGTTTCCAAAGCACTTGTAGTTAAGATTCCTCACCATTAAACTCTCGATGAAAGAAAGCTTTACTAAAGTGGCTAAAAACATTGAATCTCAGATTTGTAGCAAAAAATGTGACAAGTCATCAAATCTACATATTTTATTAGTCTCTCCCTCGCCGACCAACTTCGACCCTCTGTCGGTCGTGACCGTTTTTTCTAGTGATGCTCAAGTTTCTTGCTGTTACTATGTCGATAAAAAATTACGAAAATCAAGATCACGATAAAAACCTAATTTTGTTAACATTAGAAATGTACTCGTAGAGGTCGTTCTTCGTATCTTCATGAACGAAACGTTAAAACTGTCTTTCTTATTTATTGCAATTCAGTAAATTGTATTGTACAGCCAGCCTAGTGGTTTGACCTATGGGCTCTCAAATAGAGGATCGTGGGTTCAAATGCGGCTTCAAACGTCTGAGTTTTTCAGAATTCATATGCGACATTATGGTATCACGAACTTTACAGTAAAGGAAAACAAAACATCGTCCTAGGAAACCTGAAAACACCTGCAAGCAATTCAATGGTGTGGGTTTTTTTTTTATTTACCTGACGAAACTTGTTGTAGATGAAAAGCAATTTATTATTTTTATGCGAGTGTGTATGTTTTTTTTTTTAATTTGTAATTTCCATATTTTTTTTTAAATAAAATAGTATATTTTTTTTTTATGGCGTGGTTGAAGAACACTGGGACCGCGTGGGAACTGCAACCCAAACCCTCTTATTCTGAGAGGAGGCCTGTGCCCAGCTTTGGGACGTCTATAACACGAGATGAATTAAAACCACAACTATAGCAATACTTTTATATCTGCTAAGTCCACAGTAAAATCGCGTTTTACACCGCCAGTGGCGTGCAGTTGGCCAATTCCAGGGTAGGCAACAGCTAGCTGCCAGCTGCCAATATTTGTAAAGCCAGTTCTAACAATGATCATCACGAAATAAGAATAGCAGCTAGATTTCGCTTTCCAGACCCACGCGTAGACCTAATAACATTTTTAATTACTAAACTAAACGGGACTTCATCATCATCAGCCTATGTTCATGCACGCCACTGAGCACGATCCTCGGCCACTCTCATCCAGTTCTTGCCAGCCGCCTTGCGAAGATCATCGCTCCACCGAGTCTGAGGACGTCCTACGCTACACAATATTTTAGACTATCGCGGTCATTACTAATTTTATGAGTTAAAATCGGGTTTTGTTCCGCGTAAATCAAGGTACGCGGAACAAAGTCCTGCGTAGGACTGCTGTTTGCTGATCCGAGGTCTCCACTCAAGAACACGTCTACCCCAACGGTTATCGGTAAACGGGACTTACCACGCTAATAATATTTACCTCGATGTTTCGGCTACATTGCAGCAGCCATGGTCACGAGTTAACGTCGAGGTAAATATTATTAGCGTGATAAGTCTCGTTTAGTATAGTAATTATGAGTGAAAATCACGAAAGTTTAAAACAGTCTAAAAACATTTTATCGATTCTTTACGTAATGTAATATCGACATAGTGTGACAATTGGACAGCCCGGTCCAATATTGCAGGACTATCAAGTAGGTATCAACGCCGGCCGGCGCGACTGCGGCGACACTTCATAAAGAACACTTTTATACTCAAGCCCTTTATTTATGATGCCCTTTCACATCTTACGCTTCGTTTTATTGCCTGATTATAAGAAACGTGGTGATATTGAATTCCTTATAATACGTTTGCTTGGATGTCGGGATATTATGAACATGTGAGGTGCGTTGTCTTTGATACTCGTATGTTACCTAATTTTCGAAAGAAAAAGAAACCTTTTAAGTTTGTTTATTTTATGTACATACTTATTTAATCAACACACATTAATGATCTTATGGTTAAAATTATTACTGTCGTAAATTCAATAACAGAATGGCGCGCGTAGGTCAGTACACCCTTTTTTATGAACAAATCAAAATCTTAGTGCGGGTGTACATTTTTAAAAAATCAGAAATATCGAAATTTCTCGAAAACGGTGCGACTTTTACTGAGGTCATTTTTTGATATTTGGCAGACGACCTGCCCATCTATCTCCCATTTTCGTTTGTCTTACTACACTTACGGGACACCCTGTATACAGGGTTATTGGTAAGTCGACCTATGTATTCCCATTAAGGGTTATGGGGGAGGTCATTTGCAATCATTTTTGTACCATAATGTCCTATGCAAAAGTGAACCATTTCTGAGATAATTGAAATTTAAATGTTTCTGTTTTTGTGCCATTAATATTGCACAACCTGATGAAAAATCATATTTTTTTTACTTTTTGGTCTCGTGTTCTTAAACGTGTACAGATAATTATACTTTTAATATTGCATAAGAAGAGCTATTTTATCTTGTACATAAGAAAATAAAAAAAGTTGACTTAAATGGTTATTTTTTTTAAATAAATTTTTGATTGATCTTAAATGAAATGTTCGGACGTAACTTTCTTCCTACGTCCTTTGTGATCAATTTTTTCGAGCAACCATTTACAAAAATTATATTATTAATAGCTTGTTAGAAAGCTAGAAATAATACATGTTTTATGTACAATCTGCACGCTAAATGTGTTAGCAAAATTTTCTGTTTTTGTGTCATTTATGTTGAGCACCTGATAAAAAAACATTTTTTATTTTTATTTTTTGGTCTTGAATTCTAAAACGTGTACAGATAATTATACTTTTAATATTGCATAAGAACAGCTATTTATTAGACTTGTACATAAGAAAATAAAAAAGTTGACTTAAATGGCCACCTTCTTTTTTAATAATTTTTTTTAAGATGCATTTCCTACTTTTTTTTGCAGAAAAACTTAAATTTCAATTATCTCGGAAATGGTTCATTTTGCATAGGTCATTATGGGACAAAAATGATTGCAAATGACCTCCCCCATAACCCCTTAACGGGAATAGGTCGACTTACCAATAACCCTGTATACAAGAATTGCTCGTTTAAAGGTATTAGATTAATAGTGCGTTTTGAGTATTTTTCATTTCAATATTCTACCCTACAAAGAAGAAGAAGACGACGCAACCAAATGGCCCCATACCTACGCTTTTAAAACAAATTGATAAGAAGCAATAATTACGGGGTAGGTACTTACGTAATACGAAATATGACCGTATGATACAATACTCATATTATACGCTCACTTTGTATAACATTTGTTTAGTGTAATCTAATTTTGTAAGGTATAACGTAATTATACCTTATGAACGTTATTAACATGAAATTATATATTTCGTTGTTATTCTCGTGAGACGCTCCCATAATTAAATCCCAGTGTGACATCACAATGCAAACTCAATTCTTAACTTCATTTCCCTATTAGTAACTCTGAATCCATCTCAGTTACAACTGCTGGGGATTTTTTAACATATTGTATTATTCAAATCCAGTGTGGCGGGTTCTTTTTGCGGAGTGGCGGTTGCGCGGTACATCGCTCCGCACTTCGGGACGTGACCGAGCGAGTCCGCCCGGGAACCATTGTGACGACGCGGAGTTGAGTCGCTGGAAGAGACTAAGGACTCGTAGGCTACTATGAAATCCGAAATTTGAAGTTCGTATCGTGCCGTCCCTTTTGCTCTCCTATTTAAGACTATTATCGTGAACGAAACGGCGCGTAAGTTGTTGTGTGAGGCCAGTTTTACCTCAGTCAGTGTCACAGATTTAGATTACGTAACATAATACTTAGTTTCTACGTAACAGTTGGGACAGTCACGTTTGATATCCTGCCAGTCGGCTCACACCGTATTAGTAGCTACACAAAGTACGTTTTCGAGAGTCAGGTGCCAAAGAGAATAGAAACACAATTTTTTTAAAGACTCGTTAGGTAGTCCGGGTAAAATCCTTTTTAATTTCTTACTGGTCGTCTTTTAATTTATTAAACTGTTAAGACCAGGTTATCTAATAAAATTAAATACTTTTTGGTTTACTGTTGTATGGGTTACATTTAAACCTCCGTTTTAAGTCTGGATGAAAATTAACGTTGTAGCTTAACAGAGTTTTTAGCTATTTAATGGTTCAAATCACGATACTTTAAACTTCACTGAAACAAAAAATACTTAAACACCTAACCTAACCTAACCTAACCCTTTCTCCCAAAAAGAATATCGAAAATTGATAATAATTGAAAGGAATATATTTTATTTTACGGTTATTGTTTCATAATCTATAAAAAGTTACTTTAAAATTCCATTTTTTATCTCCAGTTTAGAGAGATGGGAATCCCGCAAAGCATTATGTTATGTATCCAAATAACCGAGTCTTACAATTAGTTATAAATGAGCAACATTAGTGAATAGCGTAGATAAGTTACTGGATGCTTCCATATCCTATAGTTCCAGGGTTAAATGTTTTATTCCAGCCTGAGCAGCCAGTGAAATACTCCGAATGGCTCGGGGCCGAATTACTTGCAAAAATTGTATGGTCGGCTCTTTTGTAACACGGAAATAATGGACCATCGACATAAGGCGATCGACGATATATGTCCACTACAAAATATATTTAATTACTTTATCAAGTCGCCCAACACCGTGTTAATTTAATCGAACTCACTCGTAACCCTGCTCCCATACCTAAGGGTTAATTCACATACAAATCAAAATACATAATATCAATGGTATTAGGGAGTATTAAAAGGAACACAATGCCCAATAAAGGACACCTGCGGTCTCATAAAAAACTCTGGGAATTGCGAGAAAGCGCCTGCACGGGCTCAGCCCAAAATAAAATTGCTCATATATTTATCCAATACCATTACTTATAACATTTTCCTGAAAATAGCAAATGATAATCCTACAACAGGATAGTTGTCAGTAAATATGCGTGACACAATGGTGACACAACTTCAGAAGCAATTACATAGTTGAAAACTACATTATTATAGTCTATGATGACAAGGTGACAAGTGATTTGACAGTTGTGTAATTAATAATAATCGCTGTAATGTTGTGTGTAGTATTCAACTAATGAAGATTCAGGTAATTAAAATTGTTTTAAATCATGACAATAATCCTGTCAACGCTGCAATATATACACGATATTCTAAAATTAAACTAGGCAAATCTCTATGTGTGTCGTGATATTAAATATTTAATATTGTTTCTCTATGATTTCAAATAAACACAAAAATTACAGTGACTAAAAATAAACAATCTGATTCCGGGCGAAAGCGGAAAGATCCTGAGAACAGGTCGACGGTTTGTTCCGTTTCATTTTCGGCCGAAAAAACATTTAAGGGTGATTTGGAATTATTTGATTATTTGCAAGCGTTGCCTTTTTTACCCTTGTCACCAAAACGACCACGGAAGGGATTCGCGAAGTTCTATTGACTGTGCAAATTACAGTGTAAGGTGTGCCTACAAATAAGGAAAACAAACTTTTCTGCTTAAGGGCCAATACGACGGCGTCGTTTGTAAGCAATAAGGAAACACAACACACACAAATGTTGCCATGCTTTTTGTAACTGAACATGATGCTAAGATGAAACCAAAAGTAGCACGCTTGGTTGCTTGCGTCTCGATAGCTGCTAAGATGACTCTCATCTAGCAAAAAAAGGTAGAACGAGTCGATGAGCAGAAATTACAAGCATACAACTAAAAGTTGTGGAATTAAATTTTCTCGGCGGTGGTTCCAAATAGCTTCGTCATGAAAACTTTCAAGAAAGGAGTCTATCTCTTTCTAAAAAGTCGGAGTCGCGAGTTTCTATGAGCTGAGGAGGTTGCTTGTCTACTACACTATAAATAAATGGCATCTTGTGTGTGCCAATAATTTATACCTAACGAAACTAATTTTTTTAACTCGTACAGAATCGTATTTGAATCCCTGTAATTCCGTAAACAAATTTTTTTGCTGTTTCGAATTTAGCCAGTACCTATACTCTATGTCTGACCTTGCATGTTTGGTATATGCGGTTACAAAGTTCGCCAGACCGAGTTCACAAGTTCCACCCCATCTCGCAAACTAAGATGAACCTCGAGGCGATACCAAGTTTCAGCACGTATATTGAGACTAGAATGGGTGTTTGATGAATACGGAATGTGATCTTCGTACATGTAACCGGCTTGTACTGAAGTTTTAGCCGGACTTATTTAGAGCAAAGTTTAGAAACAAGTAATTTTTGGAAAACAAAAAATGTTTTTGTATCTAATTTAATGTCTAAATTACTTAAATCAATAAACAGTAGTACCTACTGCTAGGTTTTTTAAATGGTCAACGCACGATGCACTATGCACTGGGTGCCATAGAAGACTGTAGACTTATTTTTTTTATTGCCTGTAGTATTGTCTTACTGCTGGACAAAGACCTTCTCCCTAGACTTCCAGCTCACCCTATCTGTACTTATGTCTGGCCAGTCGCTCGAGAATGTGTTGGGGTCATTCCTATCTTCGTCTTGGCCTGCCGCTATGCTGCTAACCGTTTTGAAAGTTTTACTATGTTTTTTTATGAACGTAACTACGTATATTACCGTATAAACACGACTACTAACTCAATATGGACCGTGACCACATTTAATATGAAATAGAACGTAGCTATTTAGTACTGCTTACACAGCCAAAGCGTTGAAAGCTTAGAATTCTTTTTAAGAGTGGATGGTAGACAAAGCGATCACGGACGTTATGAGGAAATGTACATAATAAAAAAATATTTTAAATCGAAAACTTCACACACAACATTGAATTTCTCCGCAGTTTGGTGCAGATTTCCTCACGATGTTTTCCTTTACCGTAAAGCTTGTGGTAAATTTAAAATGTAATTTCGCCCGTGAATTCAGAAAAACTCAGAGGAATTTCGGGCCAATCCCTCAATTCGGCCTGTACCCTGCCAACTTAGATTATTTATGCACTAGATGGAGCGTCAGTAGCAAACATTGCGATACAAAAAGTCCACAAATCCATTTGACAGCTTCATATTACGATCGCGTTACGTCATTCCGGTTGACACTGTGTGCGTGCTTAATGATACCAGTTAATTTCACATTCCCCAAAATGTGGGGAAAGTGAAGCTGATTGGGGAATATGTGGGGAGAGCTTCAATTCGGGGAAAATGAGGGAATTTTAAGTATGAACACAAATAAGCGACATTTGACATCAAATTTCTGCTAGTCTTGATTAATTTCCTACAATTTTATTATTCGCAACAGCTCTAAACTAAGTCACTCGGCTCACATAATTTTTCATTCCCCACACGTGGGGAATTTCGACAATGCGTTTAGGGATTTTAGCATATTACTATTGGCAACCCTGCAAATGACGCAAATGACATATAAGCCAACAGTTGGCTTATATGTCAAATATAAATTTTTACGGGACGTTTCCATGCCACCAAAGCTCTATCTAGTGCATAAATAAACTAAGCCTGCAAATTCTGCAATAGGACGTGACTTATATACCTATAGACTGGGATGATAATGATGATGATGATACTCTGTATCGTGTTAGCGGCGCTCTAATACCTATTTAGCGAGAGCGTATTGTGTTAATTTTATAGGTATTACTTTATTATGTACAGTAGTATTAATTAAGACATTTAAACTCCAGATTACAGCTCTGAAGCAAAGCAGCGAATTATAGCTCATAGTAGCGTTTGTAGAGTAAACTAATAATATCGTTATGTTCCCACTAAATTTCAAGTTTCACAGCCATTCATAAAAACTATACATCGCAGCCAAAAACGTCGTTTAATACACAAAACAATTTTATTCCCCGAACAAGCGCGGGTCGTAATGAAAATAGTTGCGGAGCGGTAGCGTCCACTGGCGAGAGTGAGCACGCCACATCACCAAAATATTTAATTAGTTTTATACACAAACTTTCAGTGTTAAATTATGTTATGACAGCCAAGGGCCCCTTTCACGAACATCCAACTTACAGTTCCTGTTCTAAAACTATAGGGTTGACGTCAAATATTTAAGGGTTAAAAAATAGTTATTTGTGCAACAAGAGAGCAAAGTTGGTTTTTACTGCGAGTGTTGATTTTGAATCACGAGTTAGCGAAGGATTCTATAGTTGAATCACGAGCGTGAGCGAGTGATTCTAAGTAGAATCCTGAGTGCGCGAGTGATTCAAATACACGAGATGCAAAAAAACTTTGGTCTCGTGTGACACACAACTTTTCACCTCAGCAGCGAGAACATTATAAATTGTTAAAGGTATATAAACGTCGTCTTTTTTTCTTTGTTGTGGTTTTCAACATTGAGTAAATAAACAAGTTAGGTATGAAGTATCTTCTTTTTGTATTTATTTTTCAACTTCATTTTTTAAATGAACTAAAACAATTACTTCATTAGTTCATTAATATGGACCTCCGCAAAGTAACGCCTGATTCAATAAATTACTTCATTTTTTATTACTTTTACGGTCATCCCGTGAAACCATATATTTCAAACTAAATACAAACTGAAATATAGATGCACAGAAAAAAACCCCAGAAAAAAGGGTCAACCCCAGAAACCAGAACCAGGACCTGGGTTCGATTCCAAGCATTGGTCTTTTTTCTGGGGTTTTTTCTGTGCATCTATATTTCAGTTTGTTGTTTGAAATATTGAGTAAATCGGTTTAAAGATCTTTATTTCTCAAAAGAATAACAATAATTCACTTACTTGAGAAAGAAATATTACATGCATAAACTATAAACTAAGCTAGTGAGCGTAAATATTAATACAATCGCAAAAACCATAAAAGTAACAATTTGCCGGTAGGATTATAAAAAGCACACAAAACAAGTTTACCAATCAACTACGACCGCTATCTGCTTAAGGCGCGATGCACTGTGCGTCGCGAGCACAGTCAGACTAAACAACAGTTTTACAACGATATAAATAGTTCGGAAGTGTCTCATCAAATGCGTACGTACATTGACTTTGCGGAGTGTAATTCTTTGATGAGTTGGAATGCTGTTTAATTGTACATTTAAAAAAATACTCCATAATTGTACCTATATAACAATACAGTATCCGAAAAAGTGTTTGCACCCTTTGCTAGTCTCCATTGCTTAAAAATATCATAAGCTTTTAAATATTTTTCGCGAGACTTTTCAAGTAAGAAACTTAAATCTGCATTTTGTATTACTGCCTTAATTTGTCTGGTGTTCAATTGTTGACTTCGTCACTGGACTCACTCCTATCATATTCAAAAATTTATTAAATAAGTACTTATTACTATTCGTATAATTTCCAAATTGCCATTATCGTGTATCAAACTCTAGATATCGAACTCAGCAGCGAGCGAAACAGAAGAAGAAAAGAATTAAAATTTGAATCCCGCTATTTTTTAAAGATGCGTTCCGATACCGCACCCGATATTTATCACGATGGTTCAAGATTGTTAAAATTATTAATAATTGTATAGATACATGTTTATACATTGCATTTTTCTACAACATTTTTACTATTTGATTACTTATATGTATAAAAATATAATCCAATTATTAATAAAGTACCATAATTAAATTTAAAACCTTAACAGACGAATTACAATTTTAAGGTTAAGTACGTATTATGAGTATCCGAACGTTCAATCGTTCTTTTATTTTTTGGGCCTACTAGGTATAGAATTTGAAATCGAACTTAGAATCGATTTGATCTTATCTCTCGCTCTTTTCGTATCGAAATGAAACTGACAGATCAAACTGAAGTTGAAATCTTTCGAATTCAGCAAATGGGAAGGATGAATGATGGCATTGTCCTCGACATTTAAAAAAATATTTAAAAAGCTACTTTGTCTCACGCAGTGAGCAAAATCGGATTTTGCTCACTGTTTTTTAGTAGCAAAACCTGCCTGTTTGAGGTGCTGAGGTGAAAATTGTATTTTTAACATTATTGAGTACCGTCAAAATTTCTATTGTGTGACAAAAATACAGACGCTAATTTTCATTCGTGTAATGGAGACTTAACTGTTCTTTAGCTGTAGTTCTATTTGGAATTCACACAATACATGTTGTATTTTTTAGGGTTCTGCCATGAAAATGACATAGCGAAACGGAGCCCTTACAGATTCGCCATTTTTGTCTAACCGCGGCTAAGCTCAGAGACTATTAGTATTTTATTATTGTTAGAAAGCTGTCATTTGACATGGATTTACAGGGATAATTCATTCACGTCCATTAAATGGCAAGATAAAATCTAGAAAATATTTTTTGGGGGACCTTAATCCATATCCATCCATACTATCTAATATATTAAAATCTCGTGTCACGGTGTTTGTTACCGAACTCCTCCGAGATGGCTTGACCGATTTTTATGAAACTTTTTCACTGTATTTGGTAGTTCTGAGAATAGGTCGTAGGCTAATTTTTATAGCCGTAATATGGCAAAACAACGTTTGCCGGGTCAGCTAGTAATATTATAAATGCGAAAGTGTGTCTGTCTGTTACCTCTTCACGCTTAAACCGCTTAACCGATTTAGATGAAACTTGGATTAGAGATAGTTTTAGTCCTAGGAAAGGACATAGGATCGCTTTTATCCCAGGAATCATCCTTTAAGGGGATGAAAAGGGAGGTGAAAGTTTGTATGGGGAATCAATAACCGCTGAACCGATTTAGATGACTTTTGGCATGAAAATATTCTGGGACCCTATACTCTGTCTAAGTATTTAACAGAGTTATTACTAGAAAACAGAGAATGCACGTAATTGGTCAGCGATAACAACGATGCACCGGCACATACGTCCCACTGAAGGTGCAGGTGGTATTTGAGATGCCACGAGAAAAATCAAAGATCACGAGAAATATTACGAATATTCCAACAAACGGCATGTAAGCCGAGCCCGCCATCGAGGTGCGATTGTTGACGCCCACTGACAGTTTCTTGTCCCTTTCATTTGCATACAAAAGTGCAACAGAGAGAATGCCTTGCTAACTCTGTTAAATAGGTAGACATGGTATAGGAAAAATATAAAATAGTTTTTATCCCGAAAAATTGCATAGCCCCGCTGGATAGCGTTGCGAATTCTTCGCATACGGAGTCGCAGGCAACAGCTAGTAGTATATTTGCCGCATACAGGTACGGAATCCTAAACTGTGTGTGAATCATTGTTTGATCCTCTGGTTTTTAGATTTCTTACTCGTTTACTCGTATCTACATTATATTGTATAATTGTACGCGTAACACGGGGCAGCATTCCTTGAGTGCGACCAGCGATCCTAGAGAGTGGTGGCCGTTTATTTCGTCATAGTGCACAAAATTACCCCATCCGGTGAGCACTCACTATCGCATCATTTCCAGCAACTCTGGAGCTATGCTATTTGTTGAGAGACGTCAGAAAAAAGCCTGATGGTGACATGGATTTTGGGCCGATCTCTGGTGTGGGACGTGACGTCGATACTCTCGCCGAAACCCACATCAAGAGCATCTCTCTCAGGGTCGGAGCGGCTGCCGAGTATTTCGCTTTAACAATCTATGATTTTATCAATATCGAATATTATTTACCTAGAATTCATATTTCTTTTATACCTTATTAGGTTTATATTCTTAACATTGTGTTTCAGAGTTTATATTCTAGAAATTCACTTCGAATATAGATAATTATCGGAGATTTATAGTTGTTCCATTAACTCTAAATGGTCGGTTAATCTAGTGCAAGCCATCTATTATCACCCACTAAGCTGGGACTCAGTCGCTAGCCTGAATTTACATCATATGACCTACAATATAGTCCTGATTCTCAGCAAGCTTCTCCTTTCACCTTTCAGCCATAGGATGCTTTAATTCATCGTCATCATCATCAGCAGGAAGACGTCCACTATTGAAACAACGAACGTCACAATGAACGACAACGCCACTTGATGACGTCATACGACTTCCAGAATAAAGAATGTATTTTGAAAATGTATTTTGAACGCATCTATTCTAAACTTTTTTTTTCTGAGATGGCCGCATTTATGGAGCGGGTAGGTACTCAAACGATAGCATAATACTTAATTTCTAATAGGGGATACACTCTTTGTCTCAGCGCAAAACGGTGAGTCCCAGCATTCACTGAAGGTCAGACGGACTCGGGTTTGTGAATTAGCAAAAAAAAAGGGATGCAGCCATTCCTCACACCACACCGCGTAGTTTTCTTGCCTTCACCGTCGAGTTTTCTCAATGGTTGTTATTATTACGCTGTGCATGAGTACAAAAGCTTCCCATTCTTCATATTAAAATAACTTACTATTTTACCCAATGTTTCCAAAGCAACGGAACACATTAAATCACGACGGGCTGATTGAATCGACTCGCTCGGAATCGATAGTATATTTACAGAAACACGTTACCGATTGAGGATAAACAGTAGGCAAAGGAAACCGTTCTCCATACGAGGCAGCAACATAACGTTAGCGATCCCTCGAAACAAATGGAGCTCATCGCTTAGCGCCCGACTCTGTCGAATAAAAAATGTAACGTGAACAACGTTATTTACTTTTGCTTTGTGCCAATCTAGCGATCTATCATTCATTTATATGCATTGGTTTCTCTACTTAGCACCCACAAAATACAGCAACCAACTTGCTGTTAAGAATGAGTTTAAAGTCGATGATCGATGTATTTTAAAACGGCAGGCATTTAGACCATTTACTAGTTCTTTAATAATATTTTCAGTAGGTTCATTGCATTATTCAATGCACTGATAGACTAAATAACGTTATAAAACATTATTTTATGACAATTAAAACAAAAAACATGAATGTGGCTGTAGAGTAGTGGGACTTTACCGATCCGTATCTTTTTATTCAAATTTCAAACACGGAAAAGAAAAAAATGACGAATAACCGGAAAACGAACGAAATGACGATGATAAGAAAAATACAATGACGACAGGATTAATTACTCAAATATTATGAAACTGCTTCTTAGAATTATGAACTAACCCAGGTGGCCTAGTACTCTCTAATTTACGCGGAACGTGATCGATGAAAGTTGGTGACACATCAGCCTAGAGCGTTCCATCATAACGCGGCTAGGGTTGTTAAGTAGATTTGGTTTCAGATTAATTAATTGCTTAAATCAGTGACTAATTTTATTACACGTGGATTTGCATTTAATTGCGACTACATCTTAGACTAGAGATCTACAGTTAAGTACTACCACTCCAGAGACCTTATTGTCTAACGCGCTGTAAATCACAATTAATTGTTTTCATCACTTCTTTCTGTCACCTAATAAAGGATGAGGGTAGAAAGAGACGGTGAATGCGATCCTGGGAGCCCGCGCGTTAGACAATTTGACCTCAGGCCACAAACTATTTTTTCACGTATCATGCTTGTAAAGTTGTTCTTTATGTCGAGACAATACTGCATAAAATGTATTTTTATGCTCTTGTGCATAAATTTAAATCTTCGTCTAAGTCCATAGCAATCAGCTGCAAACAACCACAAAAAGTAGAATTTATTTTTTTAAATTAAATTAAATTTATGAAGTTTTTTTTTTAAACTGGACAATCACTATCTATCTAATATATAAAAATCTCGTGTCACGGTGTTTGTTATCGAACTCCTCCGAAACCGCTTGACCGATTTTTATGAAACTTTTTTCTTTATATTCGGTAGGTCTGAGAATAGGTCGCAGGCTATTTTTTATACTGTCCTACCCCTATTCTTCGCAGACGGAGTCGCGAGCAACAGCTAGTCTAATATATAAAAATCTCGTGTCACGGTGTTTGTTATCGAACTCCTCCTAAACGGCTTGACCGATTTTTATGAAACTTTTTTCTCCATATTCGGCAGGTCTGAGAATAGGTCGTAGGCTACTTTTTTTATACCTACCCCTATTCTTTGCAGACGGAGTCGCGGGCAACAGCTAGTAAGTCTATAGAAATTGCAATGCATGAAAAATAAGAGCTTGTAAAAATTTCAAACGTTGCTGTTTAATTTCCTTGCAATCGAAGTGAAAAGCAGAGTGTAAAACTCGAGCATTAAATCCATTTTCCCTCGACGTGTCTATCCACCCTCGCCGTACCGGCTCGAGTGGCTAAATGCACGTATCGGGTAAAATGGCTCGATTTATGCTCTTGTTGTACAATCTACTATTTTTTTGTTAACATACAAATGATCTGGGATTGATGAGATCTCTATCTCACCTGGTGAAAAGTGCAGATGAGATCAAAGGCGTATGTCACTGGTTCCACATTGTTGTTGCGCTGTTGCCCAGAAGCGCTCTCATCTTCTTGTATCCCAGTTCTATTGATACTAGCCTCCACCAGACCAGACCAGGATTTTACATAAATTCCCGTGGGAATTCGCAAAAAATAATAATATAGTGGTTTTCATTAACGTTGTAAAAAAACTTCCATGTTTCTAAACTTTGGCATTTTATCCCAATCCCGTTTGAAAATCCGAATTAAAATTGTGTGTTGCATAAATTTTTCTAACGCAGCCAGTCGCAGGCATAGCGAAATATTTCAAACAGACGCCTGACAAAATCCTCTTAGTATCACGAAGAATAACTAAACTACTTATTTACCATTTGTCGTGTTTCAATGAGAAACAGAAGCTAGTGAACAGTCGTATCTGCGATAGAGGGCGGCTGCCAGGAAATTGAAACAAACATTGCAATCTCGCCGACTGCGCTGGGCTACGTGTGTTAGTATTTCCCATTTTTGAAGCACGGATCAAAAATTCATAAATCGCTTTCAAACTCAATTGTATTTGGCACAAAAATGTTTGTTATAAATATTGAAACTGAGTACACCGAACAGTTACATGTTATACGCCTAGTTTTATTGAACGTTGGCTAATACAAACTGCAATAAACAAACAAACTAGCATCATATGAGAATATCATATACCTATAGTATGTACTATAGATAGGTAGATATAAATCGCGGTAGCCTTGGGGTTTGACCTATGGTCTCTCAACCAAAGGGTCGTGAGTTTTTTTGCAATTTATGTGCAGAGTTAATTTTTTTACCATGAGCTTTGACATCGTGGGATAACTTTCACACACCTGCGAATAAATTCAAAGCATGTGTGTGTCGCAATCCGTACTGGGGCCGCGTGAGAGCTACGGCCTAAGCCTCTCATTCCAAGAAGAGGCCTGTGTTTCGCATTAGGACTTAATGTAGATGATGATCAGAGTATTATAGAATATCGATATTTCTAATAGGATATACCTATTCAATTTATTCCAGAAGCATTTTGCTTCGAAACATAAAGTAGGTACCACACGCTTCATTCTAAATCAGCGTTTCCCAACCTTTTTCAGCCACGGACCCCTAGGAAATCAAGCACAGTTTTCACGGACCCCCTTAATAAAATAAACAGCAAAAAAATTCGGATTACGAGACTTATTAGCATTTATGTGTGGTCCAGGGATGACACCGCGGACCGTCATACATATACTCGCGGACCCCCAGGGGTCCGCGGACCACAGGTTGGGAGACACTGTTCTAAATGCATTTTACTGCTGGCCTTTAAACTTTTAAATAAAGTATAACCATATTTTGGGCAAGTTGAAACAAGAGAACAAGGATACAGTGGCGTGACCCCTCAAAAACTTGATTCCTACCGGGTTGCCTAAATTTTCACCACTCGCCCACATCTCTCGTTCGACCTCTCTTCATTGTCTTTTCTTTTCAGAGTTTTTTACTGAAACTTTTCACGTCACGCCACTCCAAAGATATAATGGTGTTACAATGGAAGTATAGTATATTACTCATAACTTGTAAGCAATACGGAATGCAATTAAGTACAAAGCAAAGGCATCCGTGTACAAACTTTTTGACAGTACATGCGAACTAAAGTTGATATAAACAGGGCCGCAGAGATGCGTCGCTGCAACGCAGAACTTTCCAGATATATCGGCGACACTCGCAAACAAAGCGCAATGCCACAATACCTGCCGCTGTGACGCCTTGCACACAACCGCCAACTTACATTTACGTACCACACAATCATTATTACAAAGCCCTGAGATCTCTTTTCCTATACCGTCCACATCACGAATTTGAAGAGTCAAGTTTACAGCACGCAAAGTTACCGTTGTCAAGTTTCGCTATATGCAAGTATCGTTCGCGCCGCGGTGTGAGATAACCACACGTCATAAAAGAGGCACCCTCCTAAACTTTGGTTTAATTCCCGCATTTCCCGTTTGGTAGCTTTGGAGTTAGAGTCGAAATGATAAAGGAAACATGCTCAGCATTAAACAAACTAAAACATTTAGTTACTATGTATATACTATACTGCTTTTACTCAGACTAGCTATAGTATAGTAGTACAATATTACAAATACTTACTTATTACAAATGCGGGGTGTGATGTGTGTGGGTGTATGTGTGTTGCTTATTGCAACTATGTAGGGCAATTCAAACTATCCTTAAATAATACCAAAGCTATTGAGGATAGTTTGAATTGCACTACAGTATCAATTATTTTGTTTACTTTAGCTACAATTGGTTTGATAAAATAAACCTACCTAAATTTGAAATGTATACATTAAGAGGAAGCTCTACATTTTAATCATTAAAAATCTTAAAAAGTTTAATGTTACACACGTTCAAAATCATCTCAAAATTATCATTTACTATAAGTCTGACTCGTTTTCAAAATCTACAATGTTCATGATAACGCAGCCGTCCGTACCGCTAGCGAGGAGTGATTCACAAAACAAGTGAAAAAAGTACAGACCACATTTGGAACTTTTTCAGTGCACGTCCTCGGCCTAGGACTTAAAATTGTACATCGAAAAGGTAACAGCGAAATTCAATAGCCGCGTAAGTAATAAAACTGGCCTATTGACAGCTCAGTCTGTTCCCACAGTTGAGACTTCATTTCAGTTGGTAAATTTGTCGAGCGTCGGTCCGAAATTGCGAGCTTATTGCGTCCACGGCTTGTTTGTTGACCCGTTCAAAGCTTTGTAAGCGCAAGGTGTGCAATCAAACAGATGTCACCAAATAATAATGACTATCAATCGCAACATGTGGTTTTTTGATGCATGCTTGTATTTTTATGTAGCACCTTCAGTCATCGCTTTCAGCGGACTACGAAACGCTGTCGCGAAAAACTACATCAAAACCAAACCTAACTGTGATAGAGATCGAGACTCCGATGTAATTGAGAAAAGGGATACGGTATTACATAGCTGTTGCTTTACGACTCAAACTTTAACATTATTCAATTCCAAATAGTCGAAGAAGTCGTGGTAGCCAAGTGGTTTGACCTATGGTCCTTCAAGCAGAGGGTCATGGGTTCAAACCTGGGCTTGCAATTCAGTTTTTCGGAATTTACCATAAGCTTTAACATCGTGAGATAAGTTGCACACACCTGTGAAGTAATTCAATGGTCTGTGTTAAGTTCGCAATCCGCACTGGGACCGCGTGAGAACTACGGCCTTAGCCCTCTTATTCTGAGAGGAGTCCTGTGTTTTGCAGTAAGACGTATTTGATGACGGATTTGATGATGATGATTCGAACGGTAACATATTGCTGCGCATATTGCATATTATATTTGCATTTTGCTGCGCTACTTTAATTTACTAGAATTCAAAATTACCTTGCTTTTCTGTAAAATTGCTTAAAACGAACTTACGCTTTATTCGCTCAGATGTAACAGCTTTCATGTTTAAAAAATTTCAGTTGCTAAAGTCTCAGTTATAAGATAATAGATAGAGACAGAGAATTCCAAATGTATTTCAATGTTATGCCGCGTAGCAATTTCGGCGTACGCGACTTAAGCCCGTCGTGCTAAGTAATATTTGTTCAAGTGCAGAGCTCTGATAAACTTGCCGAGCTGGTGCCTCTATTCTGTGATACCCTTGTGTATCTATCAACATTATGTACACATACATTAGCAGAAGTTACGACTGCTTCCCTTTGTGTAAGCAAAACAAATGATGTGGCCAGCTTCTTCAATTATTCTTGAATCATCCCCCTTCTACTACTCTTCTAGACACTTGTTGAAAAAAAGTAAACGTATATAGATTTAGTCGTAGATTTTGACGCTACTACTCGTAAACTGAGCTTAACGCTAAATCGAGATAATTAATTTTTCAGCCAGTGGTCATAAGTTATGGTTCTAATAATTACTGGGCTGAAGTAACGTGGACAAAGGCGAACCTATAATGCCGTCCATTCGTACCAACTTTGAGTTGTTTCGGACCGGTCATCAATGAGCACGTCAATTAAAGATGATCTACACCTCCGCATGGGCATCGGTGCTGTTGAAAATTTGAATTTGTAAATTTTGGCCCCTAATATCTATCAAGTGTACAGACATTAGAAATAGATTTTTTCTCTCAATTTAGTAATGTTCTATCGGGTACTATTAAGAGCTCGAAAACATTAATCTGTTAAAGCATTTTGTGGATATTTGTAGCTTTGTCTCTACGCGGAAAGCATGCCACGAGAAACGAATTGCATAAATTCCTCGGAAGTTTATACATCAAGCTGCATTCACACCGTTCCTTAACCTTTTTTGATTACGTGTTTTGTTCTTTATAATGAACTGTTATAATAAGTAAGGAATTAAGTAAGTGGAAAACGTAGCATTTTCATTTTAATCAAAAAAGAACTTTTTTAATATCCTTTATATCAATTTCGACTATAAAAAATCATGCAAATTACCTACCAGGTCGCTAAGCCTGGAACCGAAGACCTCTCCTTGCTCCTACGGCAAGACCTACTCCTGCCGCTTGCTGACCCTGGGGCCACTACCTGTCTCCAGCCTTCGTCCAGCACCGGCAGTCTACGCTTCGGATACTAATCCAGGGAAGCCTTGCCAAGAAACGCTTTCCCACTCAACTCTCGAATCCGCGACCCTCGAGATCTATTTTTCTGTCAGTAAAGCCCTAGGGGCAAATATACGTCTTAAACCTTCATTTTGTTTCACTCAATCTAAACCCCTAGGGTCTCACCTGCTCTACCTTGACAGTACAAATATTACGGTCAAGACAAGTGCTATAGTACATTTACTACAGAGGCCGGGAAGTAAAGGGTTGCCGGCCGAGTAGGTTTGAAGGCCGAGTGGTAAGAACCGAACGAACGTAAGGTTAACATTTCTTTGCATCTTTGAGAAAAAATATGTATTGATTTAATTATGTACCGATACCTTAATTCGAAGACATAAGACCTGTGGGACATTTTAATGAGCAAATTGTATGCAGCCATGCATATTTTTACACATCACTGTACGGTCACCTGCAGAGAAAAGTAACCCCCGGTGTAGTTACTGCGTAACTTTCTCTGCAAAACTGTACCTAATAAAACTGTATATTTTAAATATTCTTGTACAAACATACATTAAATCCGTGGTGGCCTAGCGGTTTAGCAGAGGGTTGTGTGTTCAAATCCCGGCTCGCACCTCTGAGTTTTTCGGAATTTATGTGCGAAATTACATTTGAAATTTACCATGAGCTTGACGGTGAAGGAAAACATCGTGAGGAAATTTGTATACCCCTGCGAAGAAATTCAATGGTGTGTGTGAAGTTTCCAATCCGCTCTGGACCCGCGTGGGAACTACGGCCCAAGCCATATCATGCTGAGAGGAGGCCTGTGCCCTGCAGTGGGACGTATATAGGCTGGGATGATGATGATGATGATTATTACATTAAAAATACTTAAGTACGCACTTATAGGTACACTCAATCAATACTCTAAGACTGCACAAAACTTTCTACACACTTCATTAAAGAATCAATATCACCAGCAAGTTACCAGCCGATCGCGCTCTAAGACCCCCTGAAACTTAGAGAGCTTAATATGAAGAATTCTCAAGTAACCGATCGGGCGCCCGGCACAAGTTAAATGTAGTGTAAACAGCGCTAGTTATCGCGACACAGCGGGCCACTAAATCTCCCGGAACGCTCGCCGGCGCTGTTTGTCATGTCAACTACCGTCACAGCACTGTGCCGTGTCACGGCCAGAGATTTCTTTAAGTTTAATTTTATTAGTGCACGGAGCGATGAATCATTGTAGCGAACTTTTATGACCGGAAAAATTAAAACTCTTGTAATTAAAATAAAAGAAGTTAGCAAAATCTCGTTTCCAATCAACCAAATTTTTAAAATATCCCAATTCTGAATGCTAGTTAAGTACAAACGATATTTTTATTTATAAGTGATCGATTACCGATGGCAATGTACGACAATACGAATGATTTTTCTCGCTCCATCTAAATAAGGCTTTGAAGTATGAATAGGAATGTTACAGGGTGCGATATCAAATATTTCCGGTACTTACAAGAACTTTTATATCGATTTAATCTTTCGCGATTTACACTCGTAGGTAATGTCACAGCTGGAACTTAATCACGATATTTTATGGTAAAATTAGCTCGATGTTGTGGCCATGGTCACGAGTATTTACTCGTGGTCACGATATTATAAGAACTTTTACCAAGCCTACCAGTCACCTACCCAAGTTTTATCATTGCATTGGAACGTCTGGTACTTTAAATTTTATTTCAAGAGGTTTTTTTATTCCAATATCCCTTAAAATATCTAACAATTTTGAGAGTTAAATATACTTAATTCGAACCCTGGAGCACAGAGATCAACAAACTACACACAATATCCGAAGATAATGTTTACCAGGAAAAAACCGTGTCTTTATGCCAGTGTTTATTTCATACTGAATATGCAAGACAATATTGTTTTAAAATAAAGAATAAAGCAGCCTTATTTTATTAAGTAATTCCTTTGGTAAAAATAATAGGTAACAGACCAAGCTGCTGTTTCTTTACATTGTTTTGTAAAGAGCAGTTTGAAGTTTCCAATCTGCACTGATCCCGCGTGAGAACTACGGCCCAAGCTTTCTCGTTCTGAGATGCCTGTGCCTTACAGTGAGACGTACCTGCCTATACGAGTAAACGCTAAGATGATAAAAAAATTCTTGCTAACTTTACTGCAACTCATTACTTTAAAGAAACAGGAAACTGCATAGTGCGTGGAACACCAGAAGAACTACCAAAAGTAATTTATTATTACATATACGTGTGCGATATTGGTTACTAATGATTGTTCTTCGCAGAGAAACGCTCGAATATTATCCTGCAACAGCTGTAGTGGTTTTAACTTTACTTCGACGCCAACCGCGTGATAAAGGCCTGGCTTCAGTCGAGAAAAGTTAATATAGGAACAAATATTAAAGCGATTACTTCTCCAACAACTTTCTAGCGTTAATACAGTTGCAATAATATGAAAGTTATCAATACACTTACTTAATATACTTACTCGTTTGTTAGTATTTATAGATTACTATGTACTTGGTTTTTTCTATTGCTAACCATGTGATGTAAGTTTGTACTTAGCAAAGTCATTGTATTGTACGTTATACCTAGTAGGACTTGCAGCTGGAAATCATTTTCATCATCAGATGTTAGATAATCTATTATTTTTTCTGCCTTCAAACGAGGCACCCAAAAATATTCCAAAGCCAGTTCCGCCCATACAATTCGCTCATCAAAATCGTATCCGGCGTAGGAACCTAAAGTACAAAATTTATCATAAAAAGTAAAAATTTATATATTCCAATTTGCCACATTACTATAATTTTGTGTATATGAATAAAAAATATTTATATATTTTTGGGACCTACTTCGGAGCTCAAATTTATCAATAAAAATTTATCTAAGTCTCACAATTTGCTAGAATATATGATGAAAAATAACGTAATATAATTACACTCACGTACTTTGTCTACCCTGCTTACAACATTGAAATAAAAATTTCATAACGAATGCGTTTGTTCCGTAATATTTTTGTCGTAAAACAGAACTACGTAATTAACCAATACTCCTAACGTTCTCTATCTCGATTAAACTTTAGTGCAAGGTTTCCGTGGAATCATGAAAAACTAACCAGAGGGAGCACCTAAACGCTTTCTTGGTTTCAACCTTTTCTATTCGATTTTTTTTTCTCGGAGCTAATAGTAATCAATCAGTCAAGCGACTTTTACTTACATTAATAACTTGATGAATAACACCCCTCTTATTGTATGGGGGTTAGATTTGAACTTTGCATGTCGTTCACCAACTGAATACTATTCTGTAGTACCTTGACATCCTGTACTATGTTTGTAAGTATTCTGGCAAATAAAATAATTCTATTCTATTCTATTCTTGTGACAATGCTAGTAGTAATTTCTGTAAAATCTTAACTACACGACATTATTATGTTAATTTGAAATTTTAATTAAACGCACCAATTTTAATTAAGGTTTCACTTATAGTCTACCTACTTGTGATTTTATTCCACCATAGTTGTTGGAAAATACAGCATGATTTTTAAAACTTAAAATAAAATAAGCCTTTAGCTAAACGGCTAAAATTGTAGGTATTTCATGAGGTCTTGTTTTCTAATATTCATACTTTAAAGATCTGAGGAATAGTAACCGGTGGCACAAAAACCTAACTTACAATTGAATACCATAATTACCCAACTTAAAAAAAATATCACAATATACAGGCGATTTATACTAAACATAAAGTTTAATAAAAATGCCCACATCAAATGATCTATACAACCGTGGTGGCATATTCACTGCTTACCAGACACTTTGTATTTAGTATTTATTAAATAGTAGAAACTTTGTTATTTAGATTAAATCCTTTAAGGGGATAGAGACTATGTACCTAGAACTATCCACTTAATTCCTGATAGTTAGTGTACTATATTTCACAAGAAAACAATTACAATAGAGCGCAGCCGCAACCGCCGATAGCGTAATATTTCCAATTCTAGACGTGCAGCGGTGTGTACTCGAAAAGGCTCGAGATTGGTACATAATATTGCAATCTCCGTCGGCAAACACTCTGTATGCGTTAGGAAGCAATACTTACTCGGGCGCCCGTAGTGAGACTGCTATGGAACACCAATAACCTCTTTCCTATTAAACCACTTACAGGATCGCCTTATTCCACATTTACTGCGTGGGCAGTGCTAAGCCCGGGATAACACTAAACTACTATTTATTTATCGTTGAACGAGAGTTGTATTTATTTTTCATAGATTTTTTATCCTGAGTTTACGATAGTTTTTTTCCAAGATACGTAGGCAGATGTTTAACATATTATTAATATTATTATACAGAAAAATGCATTAGAAATGATGAAATCCGCGCAAGAACTAAAGTCACGGACATAGCTCGAAGAATCACTAGACTTAAGTGGCAGTGGGCAGGGCACATCGCCCGTAGAACTGACGGCCGATGGGGCCGAAAGGTTCTCGAGTGGCGTCCGCGGACCGGAAGACGCATTGTAGGTAGGCCTCCAACAAGATGGAGCGACGACCTGGTGAAGGTAGCGGGAACGCATTGATGCGGATGGCGCAGGGCCGATCTGTTTGGCGAGCCTTGGGGGAGGCCTATGTTCAGCAGTGGACGTCTTTCGGCTGAAATGATGATGAATGATGATGATGACAGAAAAACAGTTGAGAGTAGTTGATCTGAATTTCGCGGCGAGGTCTTTTTAGAGTTCCGCGGTACCTAAAACTGGTAAAAAACAGATCGCTTTTTATTTCACATCCATGCCAATCTGTCCATCGATCCGTCTGTCAGTTTGGAGACTCATGACTAGAAAACTGCAATTTGGCATGGGCTTACAATACAATACAAATATTCTTTTCTTTATTGATCACCAAAAGCAGCAGTGACATTACAAAAATAAAAATTCAGGCAGACTATAGGCTTATATATTTTTTTTAATTTACCTCACCCCTAGCGAGCATCTAAGTTTATCAATTTCTGGTACTTTGAATAAAATGCTTTTTAATTGTATTCTTAAACCAAATGTCGAACATTGAAAAAACATGGAGTAGACTTTACAAACGTACCTACCATCTGCGGCATCTGCCAAGGGTACATACAAGCATCAGATGCCTACGTTATATAAAACGTTGTTATTTTTTGAGGAGGAGGTAAAAAAAAGTTGTGTTTAAAATGAGACATTTTCAACTATTTCAGAACTCCCTTTATACTAATATTCTTACGGAAATTTCACTCACGCGATGTAATATTGATCGTTCGGCAGTATGACTTTGCGGCACTGGCTTATTTCAGCGATGGCAACTTTTTGCTCGTCAGCTTCTGCAGGCGAAGAATGTTGCCAGACTGAACAGTATAATATGCAGATTCGCTATTAATATAGGTTGAGCCAACATCAGAAATATCAGAGTGCGGAAGAATGTTTGCGATGTACTAAAAGTAATATAGAGTAACTGGACAAGCGAGCTTCGCTCGTCAAAAGAAACGCACTTAACAGCTTGGAAACACGGTTTTTCCCAGAGTTAAGACCAAATTAAATTGATTAGTCATCCCCTAAAACCGCCACATAGCCAATTTCATCGAAATAGTTAAATCATTACATCGTTACATTCCCGAAATAAAGAAATATACAAGAATTGCTCGTTCAAAGGTATGCCGTATGGGGGTACGGGATAAAATATGCCGTAAGTAGGTAAGTATATATCTTTATTATCATTCTGAGTTTGTGATTTGTACTTATGTCTAAACGCAATAGAGATACAAAGATAGCAAAAATAATACCTTTCTTATTTTAAGGCTCCTTTAATTTTGAATTTAATTGAATTTGTATTATTCGTTCTTGTTGTTTAAGGTTGCGGGAACGCGTTGAATGCCATGGCGCAGGAAAGGTCTGTTTGGCTATGTTCAGCAATGGACTTGTTTCGGCTGTAATGATGATAATGGTGATTTGCTGTTGTAGCGGTACACATTACATATAAACTCCAGCTGTCTATCTATTGCCGTTCTAGAAAAAACACATCACATCGACATCATGTTGATGAATAGCAGTCTTCGACGGTGCGTTTTAAGCGGTCTTTTTTGCCACGAACTTGCAAAATCTGGAAAGAGCTTCCCGCTGGGGTCTTCCCGTCGAGTTACGACCTGGGTGCCTTTAAGAGGCGAGTGTACAATTTTCTGCAGGGCCGACAACGCACTGGCATGGCGTAAAGCGCTGCGGGTGTCTATGGACATTGGTGATCATTTAACATCAAGTAACCCACTAGTTCATTTGTCTGGCCTCTCTAACATAACAAAAAAAACATCCTTGTGATAAGACAGACGGAAATCTGAGGCTTAGTAACAGGGTCCCGCCGTCACCCTTTGGGTACAGAAATCTAAAAATTAGCAATATGCAGTGCAGAAGCGTGGTAAATGCGGGTAAAGATTAATTGTATCTTTTAACTCCTTTTGTTGCATACCACTACAATCTCAGTTGGTCTAAAGTTAGAAACAATACAATGTTAGAACAATTTCCGCTGCAATCTAACATCGGATTACAAGGGACGCAAGGATTTCTGTACTTAAGTCAAACCGTCACGGAGCAACACATTAAGACACTTTGCTAACATAAATTGTTGCAACATATCTATATAATCTTAGTATTCTAAAAACACTAGTGGAAAAGGAGTAAATTTAAAATGAAATTCTTTAACGGACACAGGAGGTCACATTTTATTACATCTGTTTCCTTTGAAGGAACTTTGAGGGAACTTCTCAAATATTGCAGGGAGACCTATAGTGTATTTTGCATTTTTTGCTACCACAACTCGTACGGTCAAGGAAGGAGGGTAGGTTAATTCATGAGCCACCATGAAACCTTTTCAAAGGAAAATTCATTACGATTTTCCTTGTTAATTAATGCGATGTCACTATGACGTTTACTGGGAAATGGTTCCATAGTAAAGTGAATTAAAGTCCTTGACCGTACATGAAAATCCCTTTCACTCTTTTGTTTAATACTTTTTTACTTGTTTTTGTGTAGAAATTAGGGTGACCTGACGTATCGCAGAGTTCAATTACGCAATTTTTTGTTTCGCAGGCAATTATTGGAAGACCTTTCTTTTGACCGAGTGACGTTTGGTATAATTTCTTTACGCTTTTTTATTTGTTTTGCCGAGTAGTCGGTAGGAAGAAAAGCCATAGGCAGAGTTAGTTTGTTTCATTATTCTTTTTTGTTAAGCAAACAACTGTTGCATTGCCAACAAAAATATGATGCCGTCGTTTAGTTAGGTTAATGCTCCAAGTATCTGGGTATTTAACTATATTTAACTATAACGTTAAACACTCGTTTGGTCATTAATTACCCGGCCACTTACCCGGTGCCATGCTGGCCCGGCTGTTATGTCGCTGCATACCGGCAATGTCGGATTTACAATTTTCCGATACAAATTAATTTAATGCTCTTTAAATTTAACATAAACAAAAGCTGCTGATGATGCTAGCAAATCGCTGTATCGTTTATTAACACTATATTTTTTTATATACCTATCTATGTTGTGCTTTGCAATAATAGATTAACAATAATAATATGAAACGAAATGACCGGTTTTATTATTATCTGATAATTAAAGATAAACAAAGTTGTATACGCCTATATAAACCTTTTATTGTCTAGTCGGCCAATAAATTTCTTTACCACCATATAGTTCAATGTTAGGCTTAAAATAATAAATACTATTTTCACCTGTGTACAAGTCAATGTGACAGTAAGCCTTAATATTTTTTCTGATAGGAACTGTCGTGAAAACTATACGAAGACAAAGGAGCAAATACAATTGACAAATATTAAGACACATGTTTGTACACAGCGAACTTATTGCTTTACGGTATCTACCAGTCAACTATTGCCGTTTTGATAAATAATAAAACTAAGATGTTAGACAATCACAAATTGTAACAATGCAAAGAGTTCGCAATAACTACGTTGACTCGTATTGTAACTAAAACCTAAGCAGAACCTCGTAGAGAAACTCGTTTTAATAGTCTACAGGGGCTAAATTCAGGAACGGCCCAACACGGTTTGCGAGCGGTAATTCAATCATTTGCGAGTGGATAAGGATGAACTGCTATTCAGGAACGCCAAAAATCACGGTTTGCGAGAGGTTTGGGCTGAGCTTGGGATGAGCCTTATTTATTTATTTATTTACAAAGCGAATTGGGGATGTCTATTTTTTTGCAATGTGTAGTAAATCGAAAACCATTTCGAGATAAATGCTTTCTAACCCGTTTTCCGTAGTTATTTAATTTTAATATTATGTTATGACTTTATTACATACCAAATAAGAAATGACCTTCATTTGACATTGGTGTAAATTGCGTGACCGGTCCAATTCGTACTTTATTCTGTGCAGTTAGAATTCTTCACAATTTTACGCGTGGATTATACTACGGAGTTTGATTTGGACCCGCTGTCTGACATATAGCACTTTGACAGCGCCAGTAAAGTGACAGAAGTGAAAGTGTACCACTACGCAAAAAATAATTAAAGGGGTTGCCTTATCGTACGCATTTAGATACATTTAGAAATTTGGCAGTGTGGGAGCTCTCAATTACAATCTGAAGTCATCAACCAAAATAGATTCAGTAATTAATTTTGAAAAAAGTAGTGAACTAAATGACAAAATATTGAAATTAGTTTCTTATAATTGACTTTTCTATACCTAAAAAATATAAAAACCAGTGGTAATTTTTTTTAGACATTGCCAATTTAACAGGAAAATAAGGCTCATCCCAAACTCAGCCTATCCCTATCCTCTCGCAAACGACTGAATTACCGCACGCAAACCGTGTTGGGCCGTTCCTGAATTTAGCCCCTGATTTAACATGTTGGCCTCTCAATAACAGAGCTGTGGCTTTGAACCTGTGCCCGCAATTCTGAGTTCTTCGGAATTTATGTGCGCATTGCGCAATTGGGCCAATCAACTTTTTTTTGTATTTTTCTATTTACTCCTTTACAAGTAACTCTGTAATCTCTGGTTAGTGAAACCATGATTTTGTAGTAACTAGATAAACTGTTTATCATAGTGCGTATGTGAAAACCAAAAAAAATAAGTATTTTTATGAAAAAATCCAGTGACCCAGGGGACATACCACTATTTCCATACAAATTTCGGGGACATCATTGTCCCCTGGGTCACCAACGAAATAGAAGCTAAACAAAATAAAATAAATATGGCAATTATACCATTATTGACTACAAAAATCTAGCGTTTTGAAAAGTACACTTTAAATAAGGAAAAATAATTAGTTTTTTAATTATTTCGGTTTTCATAGAAAGTTGCAGAAAATCGTTGACAAAAAAAAGTTGATTGACCCAATTACATTTGAAATTTACCACGGGCTTTGTACGGTGAAGGAAAACATCGTGAGGAAACCTGCACAAACTACGAATAAATTCAATAGTGTCTGTAAAGCTCTAATCCGCACTGGGCCCTCCTGGAAACTACGGCCCAAGCCCCATTCAGAGAGGTCTGTGCCCTGCAGACAGACGTTACAGACAAAGATGGTGAAGCAGAAGTAGCAAAACCCAACAAACATGACCGCTTTTCCTCAGGGAATCCTATGAATAGATAATGCGCACATAATTGCGCGATATATAAACGGGTTCGCAAGGGTCATTGAGTCAACGAGCCCGACTGAAATCAATTTCCATATCCCCTTATCATAGGTCTAGATCTTGAGGCTCTCACAGTTAATTAGGTGCGAGTATTCATTTCCCTTGTATTCGCGTTCAATTGACCCACTCGGGTACGCACAGTATGCGGCGGGGACGGAACCAGGCCGCCACAGGGCGTCATTTCTCAAATAAATCGTTTATAATCAAGTGTTGACGTCATCAACAACTGTCTACGGGCGACGTGTAATTTCCCGCTCGTCAATTATCAAGGAGAGTCGCGAGGCCCGACTCTCAAGACGTTTGATAACACCACATTTCAAATTCTGTTAAATATTGTATTGTTGAACTCGCGAATACCCGGTTTTTGTTAATAGGTTTCTAATTAAAGGGCTCGTTAAGGGTTCGCTAGAATGCAGTCCAGTAAAACAATTTAGTTTATTAAAACTCGATTTTAATGAGTAACAGAGTTTTAAATTCTTCTTTACAATTTAGATAAGGTAAACGTAACAATGCTCGACACCTCAACGCCCAGTAGATGAAAACCATCTGTCACTTCTCTTACAAGAATGAAGGTGCCATGTCTCTCATGTAGAAGAACACTGACTCAATTACAAAATCATTGTCATTTCAAAACTAAACTTTATGTAAAAAGAAAACTAGTTTAGTTTTAAAATGACAATAATTTGTAATTTTGTCAGTGTTCTTCTATATGAGCGATGTATTGGGTCAATATCGAGCACAGGGTCGTTTACCTTACTTATACTTAGTTAACTAAATTTATCTCGCGTTTGCGCTTTTTTCATTTGAATAATATTGCATAGCCTAAACTGCTCTTTAGACATTATGACCTCTCAGGCAAAAGGTTGTAAGTTCGAACCCAGATTTACACTTTTTAGTCTTTTGGAATGTACATATGTGCGAAAATACATATGAAATTTAAAATGAGTTTTTATGTGAAGGAACATGTCAGGAAACCTTGTGATAGCTAAAAAAAACTTATGTGTATGTAAAGTTCTTAATCTGTAGGTACCCATGAGACACGTGTGGAGGCAGTGGGAATTACAGCCCCAGCTCTCTCAATCCGAGAGGAGGCCTGTACCCAGCAATGGCGATGAAAAAGCGATAATAATGATGATAAAACACTGCCTTTGAAATCTCGTACGTTCTATAAGCCAAACTCGAACTTCAGATTATTAATTCAATAACTTAGGCTTTGAAACTCTGCCCGTTAACTACCGGATAATCGATTAGCCTGACCGGCCACATCCGGGTGCAACGAAACTATGATGAGACACCAGATAAATGGACCGGAAATCCTCACCCCGCCTAGTTATGCGAGCTTTGTACAGCTGGCCCCCATTACGCTTACATGAGGCTAGACTATAGATGGACTTTAGTATTCTGGTGTTCTTGTAGTACCTATTAACCCTATTTACTTTAAACGGGTAGGTAATCAATGCTTACCTTTCTACGCACAGCCCAATCATTTGTCGAAATTCTGTCGAGGACGAAGCTGAGAGCTAAATTTAGTTCTTGTATATTGGTTTCTCGGGAACTGCTTTATAGGTTTGTGTCTGTCTAAATAAGTTTTATTGCGGAAAAAATATTTTTCCGTCTTAAATATGAAATAAATAACTTCATCTCATAGGATATTGAGGTTCCAGAAAACTAAAGCTATTTTATAAGAGTAACACCGTGTGCACCGTATTGTTAAAATAAAATCGAAAGACGCCGAGTGGAACTCGATCGCCCAAGCACTTTACCTTTGTACAGCATTTGGTGCTATTCATAAAATATACTTTAAAAAGCTTTTGTTAGTTGATAAAATTACTTAATCGTGGCTTAAATACAGTCACATTGACTTATTCCGTAAATACCCAAAGTAAATGAGTGACTAGTTGGAACTTAAAAGCGGACACGTCTTCATCAGCGAAAGCTTTAAGTTGATCGAACAGATTTAGTGTACTGTTACGTCCAGAGCCCTCATTACCGTTTTACGAGTTCCACTTACGCGGGCCTCTCACGACACACGTCACCAACAAATCTGTAGCGTCGTATCTTTCAATCCGCTCCCAAAGGAACTTAACCCGAATGATTTCCGAGTCATTAAGCTACTTCCGAGCGCCCTAAGCAAGATAGACAACATCTGACTTAGATCGTTATCGTGGAAACCGGCTACAGATTAAGCGATCCCGCAGTTACACCGAATTGGAGTTATCAGCTACGTACACGGAGAAATCGTGCTATCTCTCCGCAATACAGGCTTAGCCGCACTCCAATCAAACTAAACAAATCCCACTAATCGTATTTCTATTCTGTATATATACGGAGTTTCGTGAGCGCGGGATTATGCCGAATCCAGACAAGACCGGAGTTATGGTCTCGTTACCTCGAATGACTCCGAATGAAGTGGCTTTTAAGATTACACCTAAATACCTACGGAACCTTGCGTCAGACGCCGAGATTGACGTACGAGAACAATGTAGGGTGTCGCGGACAATTAAATGTAAGCAATTAACTGAATCAAACACTAATCTATAAAGCTACAAAAAAATAAAGATCAGAAATAAAATGCTTTGCATGTTGCGATACTTTTAACTGAACGAGAAAATTTTCTAAAACGCAAACGTTTCAGCCGAGTATTTTCTTTACAAGCATTCAAATGAACTGCTTTTATTTCTATCCGTTTCTATCCCTCGGTTGCACCATTAGGTAAGCAATAAGGGTATCCATCCCGGGGCAGACTATTTATCTTACGAGGTATGTTATCAGTGCAGTGTTGCAGCTGGCTGCATTCTTCAGAAGCAATTAATTGCGCCGCCACCCTCCATCTGTTACGCCGTCTTGATTGGCCAAGTAGCGCCATTACGGAGTCTCTTAACAACGTGACAATGTAATAGCTTAGTTTATTAATTATTATTAATGTTCGATAAATTAGGTTCATCAGTTAGAATTGGATTAACTTTGAAGTGATTAATTATTTGGTTTGAAATAATGAACCTTCATACCCATATGAAGTGTTGTTGTCGAGCGTTAAACCACTTTAAACAATTCTATTCACATAAAACTTTATTAAACTACATTGTTAGCTTCTAAGCTCTTCTCGAATGTAAAATAGATAGGTAACGTGTTAGCAATTAAAACACGCAACACCGTTTACAAATTCCTAAACAAACCTCAGAATAGTTATACAAAAGTTAAACAAAGGTAGTTAAGTTTTATTCAATTAGTAAATTGTTAATCTACTCGGAGTTTGAGAGAGGCTCCACACATTAATTATCTCGCGCTGGCATCTTGCAAAACGGACACGGGCTTAACAAATATCGGAAGCGCCCAAACAAGCCTTCCTTAACTTAGAGGGTACTTAGTCAGCCCCAACTTGGAACAAAAGAGATTATTTCTTGGAACACACGGACTACTTTTATTTAATAAGCACTTCGTGCTCATTTTTCCTTTTATTATTACTGTCCAATAAAGGCGGGTCGTTGAATTTAGATAAAGTTATTTTTTGTGATCATGGATTACGTGAGTCCCATTATAATAAAATAATAGTTGCTAGGACCGTTTTTAAAATGAATAGCTGTTATAAATTTTATAATAAACACGGGAAAGTGGAGCGAAAAAAGAGAACCAAAGAGACAAAATTAAGTACAACTTCTATTACACACACTAAAATCGTAACTGAAAGTGAACAGCAAATTTGTTTTTCGGGTATTTTTCTATTTGGAAAGAGGCGTAAGCGTACAGTGCGGCACAATTTTATTGTTTAAACGTCAAGAGAGTAGAGCACTTGCAGTCACAGTTGCGAGTTCGTCGCTCGTCTTGAAACTCGAACCGCGGATCTGAAACTTCTCTCGCGAGACATGAAACTTGACTCGGATGATAAGATTAAAATATTACATCGGCTTCAGAAACTCCAAGCGATGTTATTCCCCTGACTTACTTACTATTAGGTATTCGTTTATAAGTATACTGATTATTAATAGCTTATAATGTTCTTGACTTAAGCATACAGTATTTTTATATTACACCTAACGATACAAAGTATCGATCACATTCATGTTTCAACTCGTATAACCGTTGCAGTTTTTTATTTATTGCATTTATTTATTTGTTATCAAGTTGAAAGGCCAATCACTAAAGAAACTCTCGTAGCTACAACACAATTGCGGGTGGCTATTATTAGTTTTAAATAAAAATCATCTCTTTTGTATGCTGATATAACTACTTACCATTTATAGTACGCTGGCTGAGGTATATTTGACTACTCGCCACTATTTATAACTCCTAACCTAATGTAGGTATACCTACCTACTACGAGTGTCGTCCGCTCCGCACACATTGTTACAAACTCTAGGCTTCCCAGAAACAACAAGAGACAGACTCTAGCGTATCAAGACTCGAAGTGAATACTTGCCTTAATGTTGACTCCGACGAAGGTTAGGTTGCAGCTACATTTTAGCGGGCAAATACACCGCCGCTCGTCAATTATTAAATAGGGTGAATAACTAATTTGGCTGTAAAGTGCAGCGGCAAGCAAAGAAGCGTACTTCAGGCGGGGAGGCAGGGCGTTCGGGCCTGGGGCGTTCATCTAATGAGCATCCTGCCTCTCACAATGTACCGAGATGATATTCCGCGGTGCCCCGCCGACTATTATTATATTGCGACCCGCCTGGGGCAACGCGCGCCGTGCAAGCCTTTAAAATAAATGTATGCCTATATCTGCTTTAAAGCTAACCTCTAATTTCTAAGGCTGATCTTTGAAGCTGGAAATACGACGCGAATAGATGGCATCATTAACTTTTAACACTATTTTATAAGATTCGGCTGTAGCTAATAATGTTTAAACAAATGTAACTAGTCGATTTATACCCATTTACTGAAAACCAAAGACAGTGGGAAGATAAAGCCTCATAACAATAAGGGTGTTAAAAAAAAAAAAATTTACAGGTTGTGAATTCATAATTATATTAAGGTAAAAGTACCAATGCTCGACACCTGAACGCCCAGTTGTAGATGACACCCATATGTCACCTCTCTTACTACGACATAAGATTGACGGTGCCATGTATTGGGTCAGTGTCGAGCACCGGGACGTTTACCCTAGCTATGTTGAATGTATTATTCTAAGCAATGCAGCTCTACTAGTTTACAGAGTGTAACTTTTCCTATTAAGATCTAGGGTGTTTGGATATTATATATTAAAACACAATATACAGTCTACAGTCTAGTCTTTCAGACTCTAGTGCTGAAGTGTCTGTATAATAACGCCACAATGTCCGTCCAACTTCAGGATCAGATGTCGAAGCCCATTCTATTGCAGCGGGGAGTCAGACAAGGAGATGTTATCTCTCCGAAACTGTTCACCGCTGCACTAGAGGATGCGTTCAAGACTCTGGACTGGGAAGGGCGTGGCATCAATGTAAATGGCGAATACTTCACTCACCTTCGATTTGCCGACGACGTGGTGCTTATGGCTGAGACCTTGGAGGACCTCAGTGCGATGCTCGCTGACCTCGGAAGAGTCTCCGAGAGAGTTGGTCTTAAATTGAACATGGACAAGACGAAGGTCATGTCGAACGCCCATGTTGTACCAACTCCCGTCGTAATCGGAGATACTTTGCTCGAAGTTGTTGACGACTATATCTATCTGGGACATACAATCCAATTGGGTAGGTGCAACTTCGAGAAAGAGGTCAATCGACGAATTAGACTCGGCTGGGCAGCGTTCGGGAAGCTCCGCAATATCTTGTCATCCGATATACCGCAGTGTCTCAAGTCAAAAGTCTTTGACCAGTGTGTGTTGCCAGTGATGACCTATGGCACTGAGACGTGGCCGCTAACGATGTGTCTTATAAGGAAGCTCAAGGTCACTCAGAGGGCGATGGAGAGGGCTATGCTTGGAGTTTCTCTACGGGATCGCATTAGAAATGATGAAATCCGCGCGAGAACTAAAGTCACGGACATAGCTCGAAGAATCGCTAGACTTAAGTGGCAGTGGGCAGGGCACATCGCCCGTAGAACTGACGGCCGATGGGGCCGAAAGGTTCTCGAGTGGCGTCCGCGGACCGGAAGACGCAGTGTAGGTAGGCCTCCAACAAGATGGAGCGACGACCTGGTGAAGGTAGCGGGAACGCATTGGATGCGGATGGCGCAGGGCCGATCTGTTTGGCGAGCCTTGGGGGAGGCCTATGTTCAGCAGTGGACGTCTTTCGGCTGAAATGATACAGTCTACTTTCAAATCAGCAGTCTAAAATTTTCAGTTTAACATCAAGTAAAGTAACACACTCGTAATAGTGAAAATAAACAAATCACTCACGTCTCAAAACGAGTTTAACTCGACATGTTTCGGGCTAATCCGTAGCCCTTCCTCTCGGAGTCGCACGTCACGGCGGCTGCCAAACGTGCACTCACACCCACTCACTCACTCACTCACGTTAGCCCGAAACATGTCGAGTTAAACTCGTTTTGAGACGTGAGTGATCCGTTTATTTTCACTATGAGTGAGTCTCACGGTAGTTTCATGTTTAAAGCACACTCGTAATGTCTAAAAACATAAATTACTTTTACTGCCTGTTTTAGCTTCATGAAATGCCTTGACCTTTTCTTAAACACTTAAAATTTGTGATGGACATTTTATTACCAGCCAATTTCCAACAATTCTCAGATAAACTGTTATCCCATAAAGAGAGAGGAGTGTGAAATAAGAGCTAATCCGTGGATTGAAAAATTAGCCCTTGTATAAAGATGCAATACAGGGTTATTTTTAATTCACTGACATCCTCTTAACCCTGAATTCCTATCACTCAAACAAATGTTTTTTTGTTTTACGACTTTTTAAAATGAAGCACTTTTTTTCCCATACAAATACACAGAGTATCGTAAAAATAAGAGGCAGAATCAAATTTTCAAAACGTTATTAAACCAAAAATATTAAGTTATGACAAAAGCCGTAAAACAAAAAACATTTGTTTAAGTGGTAGGAGTTTAGGGTTAAAAGGATGCTCCCTGTATAATGTCAATGTGCTAAATGTAGAGTGCCGAGGAATAACTAAAAGATTGCGAATATTGTTGAGGTGCTATATTCAAGCTGCAGGGTAATTATGTAACTTTCTTGACAATTGGCATCGTATTGAAATGATAGTTTTTGTATGGCTGTGACAGCTGGTCAGCCCAAGCACGAACTGTCAAAATTAACGCGATGGCGATTGCAAGGGAGTTAGACAATTAGCCTGCCGGTCAATAGTACACTAAACAAATTATAAATAATGCCTAAAATTATACAATTCTGAATTGATACGCGTGGAAGGTGATTGACATTAATTAATGTTAGTGCAAAGAAAAATATGCGTCGTTCCATAAAAAAAATCATATTTGTTCAGCCCTGTTACATTTCGATGTGACGAGGCACGTCAAAAGTTGCGAGAGCAGAAATAATTAATATCTAAATCGAAATTGAATTTGTATCGCCTTTACATATTCTGAAATTTCATTCATCTCAGGTTGGGTTTATTCCTGTTATAAATTACAGTTTAGATACGGTTTGAAATTTGTCTTCAGCGTTAACATTGAGTGGCGCGGCAGCCGGCGTAATCTCAGCTTACATGAGATCACAAATCGTTACGAGGTCGAGCTACTCCTACCGTGTAACCTTTGCTTCAGGTTAAACCCTAGATAACCTACTGGTGCCATTATTTACAGACTTACCTGAGCAAGTATTTACGAAAAAATGAGCACCTTGGGAAAACTCAAAGGTGCGAAGCCGTGGTTCAAATTTAGGAAGCTCTGCTAAGAAGGCGGCTGGTCAAACTATCACGGTATCTCAGCAGCTGCCATAATTATATTAACACTTATCAAATACTAGGTGATACACGCGGCTTCGCCCCCGCTGATTTTTTTTTCATAACAATTATGAACACAACAAAAAAAGAATTTTCCGATTTGGTGCAGGCGGCTGTTCTCGAATTTCGTGCTTAGCAACACATTTGGCGATTATTTTTTATTTATATAGATTTATTATAAAAGACCTGTCTTCGTAGGTATACTTTTTAAAATAAATGTACAAGAGCATATACAAAGTTTTAAAGCTACTTAAAAAAAAACCGGCCAAGTGCGAGTCGGACTCGCGCACCGAGGGTTCCGTACAAATTTATATGTATCTATGAACATCCAGTCTTAGCAGACCCCTGCTCCTAAGCAAAATGTGCGCAGTGTGGGATCATTGTAGATTGGTTATTGATATAGACGACGGACAAAAAAATTTATGCTTTTCGCAATTTTTCCTTTATCTGAGCTATAAGACCTAGCTTCGTACCAAATTTCAAGTTTCTGAGTTCACGGGAAGTACCCTGTAGGTTTTGATTCCCTTGCGAGTTTCGAAAATATGTGGAAATTTGCAGCATAAACGGCTGTATCTTTTGATTGTGTTGGCTTAGAAGTTTGATATTTTCACAGCTCCAAGGGACAGTAGACTTACGTATTTGATATAAATTTCAGCTTGATAACTCCACGCGTTCCTGAGAAAAAGGGTCTTGACAGACGGACGGACGGACGGACGGACGGACAACAAAGTGATCCTATAAGGGTTCCGTATTTTTCCTTTTGAGGTACGGAACCCTAAAGTAGGTGAGGGTGGAAACCAAAAAGTTAGACCACGTTGTCCACGTTATATCGTATCAACTATAGCAACAGGACTAGTTAGATAATGTTCCGTTGTGACACGAAAGTACCCATAATGGTATAATCAATTTTTGTGTCCCAACGGAAAAAAATCGTACAAATTTTAACTGCCGTCACAGGCTACAGGTTAATTGTAGGTACTACCAATCCTCCATCATGGTGACTAGTAGGTACTACTGGTAGTACTACTGACCCTAGGTTGTATTATTTGTACTGCCATTTGAACCATTTGGTAGTACTACTGTTCCGGAGGGTCGTTAAGATGTCCAACTTATGGAACGCCACCCGTAATGCAAGTCATGCAACTAAAATATCCACTTTGTTTATACACGAAGTATGTGCTCCCACAAGATCAGCCGCGTTTCCTGGATAATTCGAAAGCTAAAATAGTTGTACCAGGTACCTACAATCTAGCTTAGTGGTTTAACCTACGGGCTCTTAAGCAGAGGGTCATGAGCTCGAGCTCTGGCTCGCGGGTCTCATTCTAAATCCCTAACATCGTTTGTCCTTATGTAATGTTTGTCCTAATGATCGATTGTCCTAACACTTTTTTTCTCGGAAACTGTGAATTTTTCAGGAACTTTGAAGTGATTGTCCTCTAGAACTGTATAGGTTAGGTTAGGTTTGTTTTATAAAAATCCAGTACAATTAATAGATTTAAAAAAAAAGTGTCAGGACAATCGATCATTAGAACAAACAATACATTAGAACAAATAATCATTAGGGATTCAGATATAGAGCCCTAGCTCGCACACCTGAGTTTTTCCGAATTTGGGTGCGGAATTACATTTGAAATTCACTATGATCTTTACGGTGAAGAGAAGACATAACAAGAAACACGCACCTGCGAAAAAATTCATTGGTTTGTATGAAGTTCCCAATGCGCACAGAGCCCGTGTGGGGAACTACAACCCAAGCCATCTTACTTTAAGAGGAGGCCTGAGCCCTACAGTATGGGACGTATAGTATATAGATCGATCGAGATGTTAGAGCTAAAAAGAGATAAGCGCGCTGCTGGTTCCAAACAGTGAGTGTAAACAATTAAAATCTTTGAAATCAGCCTTAGTGGAAACAGAGCGGAACACTGTTTAAATAATTTTTCACTTCTCATGCTCTTAAAATGTTACTTTATTCTCTGCATATCGGGACTAAAGTTCTTTTTTGATCTCAAGGGATTAAAGTAAAATTTTTTTAATTGACTATGGAAACCCCTAAACTGCCAATCACGGTGTTTGTGAATGGAGAATTATCGCCATTTTCAGTAACTGGGTATAGACAATTTTAAAGCTTTCCACAGACCGAAGCGCGCTGCGGACGCACCGTAGCGCCCTGCGCTTCGGTCTGTGGAAGCCTTTAGGGCGTGGAAATAACTTCAAAATGGCAACTGTATAAAAAATATTTAAAAAATAATAATTTCGTGAAACACATTGAATAATTACGAATATTAATCTATTCTGCATGTAAAGAGAGATTTCCTTTAGCTTAGGTGTTTTTTATTTTGTTTTTTTTTAAAAGCGCTGTCGGTAAAGCAGTTCCCTGCTCTGTCGATAAAATAGCAATCCGCACTGTCGGCAAAGCAGTGCTGGAGTGTACGGTAGATAGAGCAGTTACATTTGAAAGTTAATATGGCGTGACTTCAAAATAATGCGATGTCAGTTGCACTTAATAGTAAATAGAAAGTATAATTAGATATAATTTAATAAAGAAATGGCATATAGAAAATAAACTTAAAAAGTCGTTTCTTTATTCACGGGTAAGTGTTTCAGTTAACAATATATTTTGTGTGTGAACTTAGATCAATTAGGTTAATTTATTTGCCGATTCTAATGAATGAACAATTATCATTCTTACATGCATAGTCCAATTAGTTTTAACATAGTCTTTAAGTTAGAATCTGTTGGCTAATTATGCAAGCATTTAAAGCGTCACTTTACAAAAAAATATAAAAGAAAAGAAAAGACAGCGGTATTTTTTTTGCTATTTGAATTTTGAACAGATGTCCATTGCTCGTATTGAGCATACGTTGTAAAAAGTAATTTTGTACGTCGTTTTTTTCCTCGCATTCAAAGTGAAAAGTAGAGTGTTTAACGCGGGACTAAACTACCATAATGTCAACTCGAATTATAGCCTCCCTCGCTATCGCTCGGGTGGCTAAATATCTCGTATCATTATGGCTTGTTTTAGTCCCTTGTTGAACAATCTACTATAACTTCATGAGTTGTTTGCAAGTCTCGGTTGACATTTTATACTCACTGAGATAGAAATCGTAAACAAACCAGGCAATCTTGAAAACCCATCACAACTGTCAAAGTTACATGCGAGAATTATACAGCATGCCCTAGTATTTGTTATTTCAAAAACCATACGGAACTTTTACTAAACCTATTATGTCCATTTTAGGGACCAGCATAAGGTGCCCTGTCGGTGTAGGTAGGTATAGAAGCTTGTCCATTATGTACTAGGCAATCACACAGAAAAAAGTAGGTACAAACCCCTTTTTTAAAGTTGATTAAAAAGTAAGGGTAAAGTCACGTTTCTTTAAACAGAAAACACAGGTTTTCTGTTGATGTTGTAAGTGGAAATTTTGTAGGTCACATTCTCTTTTGTGAAAGGAAGCGGGTGTCACGAGCCGACATTTAATAAAAGTCCCTCGAAGTTGCAGTCATGTTTGAGCTGAAAGAGTTAGTGTCTCACTGTTTGCTCGTTTTTTCAACTAGTCAAGCGGAATTTGCATTTTGGACGGTTACTGTTTGACTTTAGGTACTTTACAGTTCACGGTAGAAACAGACATAACGAAAAAATACTTTTGGACGTTAATTCAAACGTTTCAAGGGCCTCGTTTATCAGGTCAAGTTTATAAGAAGTGACTGTAGATTTTGATGGCACTTTCGGTTACATATTAGAGTTACTGTATATCTACCACTTAACTGGAAATTGTATTAAAAACTTCGCCATTTCTTAAAAAAATTAACCAGATAAATGTGGCGGTTGAAACGCTCGAATAACGCCCTTTAAATGCGTAAAAAATACTTCCACTGTTTTTTGGGCTCTAAGAATGATGGGCAAATTGGCCTGCATATCCATATGAACCGCATCCATACCAAGTGAAAGCTACTTAGTTACTTAATTTTCTAAAATGGAAACTACTTAACGTCAAAAACCTCTGAGAAGCGAGTTATCAGCCCTAAATTATGTAATTTTCAAGGCTTTTATTTTTGTTTTTTGATTACGTTGCGTCCTAAAACTATGTCACTTCTCCCAGCCTCCACAGTCTAGTTGTCTTAATTATAGCAAATGATAGGATCGATAAATCAATATACTATATACAATATACATATATTACTTACTTATAATTTTATTGGTGATCGGGCTGGATTCCATTACATTATCTGTCCATAATTCTTTAGATTTCAAAACGTTGTTTCACATTGGCCGACGAAAGTATAAAGACTAATTAAACCTTGTTTTTGAGACGCGTTCCAGAAAGCTAATACATAATTGCATTTTCCCTTTTTAAAACTATAAAAGTATACTGCAAGTTAACACGATTTTCTCGGAGCTACCGGATAACAGAAGCAAGAAGGTAATAACATCAGCGCAAAGCAAATCCTGGCTTTGCAGTGACCCCGTTCAACGTATATATGAAACAGTAAGCTCACCATAAACATGTCCATGGCAAATAAAATACACTACAAACGCATTTCACCTCTCAGGAACGAATTTCCAACTCAAAAAATAACGCTTGAATAATGGCTCATTTTAAAGAGCATTTATTGAAAAAGTCTAATAAGGTGTCCAAAGTAAAATCCATTGACTTGTCAAAGGCAGTCTCTTCCGCTCCGATGGGCGGTCAGTTATAAAATTACAATGGCATGTCACTCAGCTTTAAAAACCGATGACAGTTGGTATCCATTAGGTGGCTTCGAAGTTTTCTCGGGAAGCCAATGGAAACGGTGGAAATAAAAAAGTTCCCTCAAGTTTGTCCGGAGTGTCAGGCGAAGTTGGACACAATCGGGCGGCGGAGGCGATGCCTCCAATCCTTGCCGGCTATATCTACACCTGAACACTGTGTTGCAGACGAATTGCGTTTAAATTATAGAAAGACAACTTATACTTTTTATTAAAATTTTATCTAAGGTATTGTGCCGCAGGCACAACCTTTTTTTATATCAATTTATGTTTTTATACTTTTTTTACCAATTTTGAACGCTTTTGTTTTAGAATTCTTCCTATCTTGTTTTTTATTTGCTTGTCAAGTTGGTTTGCAGTCTCATTACAGCTATTAAACAGTGCATACGTATTTGATTTATGTAGCATAGACTCAGCAGACCCTTAAGGTCCATTCTAAGCCCTTAAGGCCCCAGTCAACTACATTTTGGTCCTTCTCCTGTAAAGAAAAGTGAACTAGTGAAACATCAAGCCTACATTCGGATGAAGAAACAGGGAGTACACACAATACATAATTAATTAAGTAGTTTTATTGTAGTGAAAATGGTCGTAGAAACACGCGCCAGTGTGAAAAAACTCGCGACAGCCCCGGAAGGCTCGTCAAGTGCGGAGAGGGAGGAACAACCGTCCGCACCTAGCGGCCCTCTCGCCGTCTTGGCGACCGCACCTCCGACGACCTCCCGGCCCGCGAGCCCGACCACGTCCCGCTCTTCTTCGAAGGCACAGCAACCTTCCGCATCTAGCGGACTCGTCGCCATGTCGGCGACAGCAGCCCCGGCGACCTCCCGGTCCCGGCCCGCCAGTACGACCACGTCTCGCTCTTCTGCCACCGTGGTGGCCAGACGGTTGGCCGCGGAGGCGCAACACGCGCGCCGCCTCGCCGACTTGAAACAACGTCAGACAGCAACGTGGCTCGAGCAGGAACGTGAGGCTGCAGAGGCCGAGCTGCGCGCGGAGCTCGCTGCTATTGACGCAGACGCGAGCCGCCGCGGTTCAGCCTTCTCTAGCCGCGTGTCCATTCAAGATTGGGTCGACAACAGCGTAGATCATTGTGATCAAGAACGTACGCTCAATCATGGTTCTAATTTCAGATATGAAGTCCCTGAAGTCGGGCAAGGTGAGCCTGATTGTGCCGCGTTCGTACCGGAACGAGACCCGCGAGTCCAGGCCGGCCGCTCTGCGCCGCCCTGCAAGTTCCCAGCGGGCGCAGCGCCGCCCTCCGGACAAGTCGCTGCAGCATCGGACGTGCCGCAGCTAATAAAATCGTTGGATATTTTGATTTCTAACGTCAATAAAAATATACGTCCTGGTAAAGTTAGCCTGGCTTTGCCTCAGTTCGATGGCAAGTCACATTTAGACTGGTTGACATTCAAACGAACCTACGATTCGACCGAGAGCACTTTTAGCCCGGTCGAAAATCTAGCGCGCCTCGGGGCGGCGCTGCGCGGCGCCGCGCGCGAGGCCGTGGCCGCGCTGCTGGTGTCGGCGCGCGAGCCGGGCGCCGTGCTGCGCGCGCTGGCGGCGCGCTTCGGCCGGCCCGAGCTCGTGGTGCTGCGCGAGGTGGCCGCGGTGCGCGCCCTTCCTAAGGTGAGCGGCGAAGGTAACGATTTCGCCGTGTTTGCCTGCCGCGTCCGTAACTGTGTGGAAGTAGTACGTTTGTTAGAACAGACTGATTATTTGCGCTCGCCTGAACTTTTTCAAGCGCTCATTAGTAAAATTTCACCACTGTTACGGACGCGATGGATACAGTACGCTGCATATCATGACTCGAATCAGTCTTCGAAGTTAGAACTTTTCGTAGATTTCCTGGAGTACGAAGTTGATTTGCAGTCTAGATACGGCGTTATTTTTGAGCCGTGTGTGGCGCCGACCGTGTCGCACGCTACGGACAACAGGCGGCTCAAAGACAGAGTTCATGTTGTTGTTGAAGCCCAGCGCGCTAAGTCCGCGTCATCATTTAAGAGCCGGTCTTCAACGGCGGCATCGAGCAGCGTTTCTTGCTGCATTTTATGCGGTCAATCGCATAGTTTGATTGACTGTCATAAATTTAAACATATGTCAGTTGATGACAGATGGCATTTTGTGAAAAAGAATAGAGTCTGCCATCGTTGTTTAAAGGTTGGTTGGCATAGACTCAACTTTTGCAAGGCGAAAGGTCAATGTGGCATTGATGGCTGCGCTTTCCGCCATCACGTTTTGCTGCACAATACGGATTTCGAGCGAGCCGCAGCTGCACATGTTGGGGTGGAGGACGACGCCGAGCCGTCAACGTCGGCGGCCGCGCGCCGCGCCGAGCCCGTCGCCGAGCCTCACGTTACCGATCCCGCCGCGGCGCCCTGCGGCGCCGAGCCCCAGTTCAAAGAAGTTCTCACGCACGCTACGACTTCGTTGACTTCCAGCAACCTTCCTTGTTCACAGCAGTCATTTTCTCGACCATTACTGAAAGTGGTTGCAGTCACTGTGTCCGGCCCGTCTGGCAGCGTAGATACCTACGCCCTTTTGGACGATGGCTCGACAGCCACATTTATCGACGCGGAAATCGCAACCAAACTAGGTGTTACCGGTCCTGAGAAGGTGATTTATCTGGATTGCGTGGGTGGCTTAAGGAAGGAGACGACGGTGCAATACGTGGATTTCCACATCAAGGGTCGCAGCGCTGACGAGACTCACTTCATTCGCAGGGCTAGGTCGATTGTTGGTTTAGGTGCCGCCCGCCAGTTTGTTCGAAAGCAAAGCGTTGCTGCATTCCCTTACCTAGCCGACATTGCCGATGAGTTTTCCTACGGTGACGTGAAGCCCACTATTATTATTGGTATTGACAATTGGTCTCTAACTATGGCTAAGGCTTCACGTAGCGGTAGTAAAACTCAACCGGTCGCAATCCGTACGGCTCTAGGTTGGGTTTTGTTCGGTTTTGGGTGTAGTAAGACCGCACTGGTTGACTTCGTGAATCACGCCACCTTTGACGAAACCAAGCTTGGGCAGTCGAACGATCGCTCAGAGTTAGAGCATTTAATTCGAGAACAGTATAAGCTCGACTCTATCGGCATCTCTAAGCGCGTCGCTCGCTGTGCCAACGACGATCGCGCCGTTGATATAGTTGAACGCTCAGCTCATCGATTGCCCGATGGTCGGTTTGAAGTAGGATTGCTCTGGAAGTCAGACAAATTACTTGTGCCTGAGAGTTATAGACTTGCTTTGTCTAGGTTTTTAAATCTCGAGAGCAAAATGAAAAAAGACGCCGTCTACGAGCAAAGGTACCGTCAGAACATTCACGACATGCTTCGGAAGGATTACGCCGAACTATGCACAGAAGTATGCGATACCAAGTCGATAGTCTGGTACTTGCCTCACTTCGGCGTAGTCAATCCGAATAAACCAGGTAAGTTGCGTGTCGTGCATGACGCTGCGGCAAAGTCGCAGGGCTCGTCACTAAACTCGTTTTTATTGACGGGCCCAGACCTACTGCAACCCCTTCTGGGAATATTGTTGCGGTTTCGTGAAGGTAGAGTCGCATTAACTGCTGATATTCGTGAGATGTTTCCACAAATAAAAATTAAACACGAAGATCGCGATGCTCAGCGGTTCTTGTGGCGCGACGACCCTACCGGACCGATTAAAGTATATCGAATGTCGTCAATGATTTTCGGTGCTGCGTCTAGTCCTTTTACGGCTTTATATATTAAAAATAAAAATGCCACCGAGTTTCAGGACAGCTATCCCGAAGCAGCCAAAGCCATCGTTCTGGATCATTATATGGATGATTATATAGGTAGTCTAGATACGGTAGAGCAGGCAGCGCGCCTAGCTGCTGATATCTACACTGTCCATAAGAACGCTGGGTTTGAGATGCGCGGTTGGGTGTCAAACGACCCCGAAGCACTATTATTGTTGCCGAAGGAGAGTTTGCTGGCAGCACCGATAGCAAGCCATAGTTTAGATGTAGACTTAGGTAGCCTAGCGACACCTGTTCGCACACTAGGTCTCATTTGGAGACCCGCTGCCGACACCATCGGCTTCAATACCGGTGTTAAAGAACAGGTGTTGCCCAAAAGTCTCACAAAGCGTGAAGTGCTAGCGCACGTCATGCGAATTTACGACCCACTCGGCATCCTTGCGCCCATCGTCGTAAGAGGCCGCATTATGTTCCAAAATTCATGGCGCAAGGGTCTCGACTGGGACGAGAAACTCTCTCAGAGCGATTGTGCCGCGTGGAGCCTCTGGTTTGAGGATTTATTGTCTGTTTCCAATTTGCAGATCCCACGCTGGTACTCACTGAACGAGCTTCAACTAGAGAAGTGCGAACTTCACATATTTGCAGACTCTAGCGAATCTGCCTATGCCGCAGTTGCATACTGGAGATTTATTTACACCAACGGCTACGTGAAACTCGCACTTATTTGTAGTAAAGTACGCGTAACACCTCTAAAGCCAGTTTCTATTCCGCGTTTAGAGCTTCAAGGTGCTCTTATTGCAGCACGTCTTGCGTTGTCGATCTGTGAAGCACATAGATTGAAGGCATCGCGAAGAGTGTTTTGGTGCGATTCCATGACAGTTCTAGGTTGGCTTCGCAGTGACGCACGCTCTTTTAAGCCTTTTGTCGCTCACAGAGTGGGCGAGATTCTTGAGACTACAAACGTCAACGAGTGGCGTTGGGTGCCGAGTCACTTAAACGTAGCAGATGATGCGACTCGATTGAAGCGCACGGCGCTAACTCAAGAATGCCGCTGGATCTCAGGCCCTGAATTTCTGCTCTCTTCAGATTGGCCCAGTGAACCGCATGTCGAACAGACCCTGGGCCGAGATGAACTGAAGCCATCTTTCATAGTAAATTTTATTAGTGATATGAACATTGCAGCACCAATTTCAGCCAATCCACGCCGTTTCAGCTCATGGCTTAGGTTGGTGCGAGCCACCGCTGTAGCACACCGTTTCATAACACTACTGCGTAGGCGTAGTCTCAGTCGGAGGGGTTTAGATGTAGCTCAATTAGTGCGATGTGAGGGGGGTTTGTGTACCTTTATGTTTCAGCCCATGAGCGCCTCCTCATCGACACCTCCCCTGATGGATTCTGGCGAGTTGACTGCCAGCGACATTTGCCTAGCAGAGGCACACGTTCTCCGCCAGTCTCAGCTGGACTCTTTTCCAGGCGAAGTAGCACGTCTACGTACTCCTGGCCAACCCCTACCACGCGCCAGCCGTCTAGCCAAAAGAGCCCCCGTGATGGGTGATGATGGTTTACTCCGACTCTCCAGTCGCATCACTGCAGCTTCAGGAGTACCTGAGGACGCTAAGCATCCTGTCATCCTCGATGGTAGACACCCTTCTGTTCGTCTTCTTGTGGAGCATCATCACCGTCGCGCCGCCCACGCCAACACAGAGACTGTAGTTAACGAACTTCGACAGCACTATCACTTGCTCAGCCTACGAGAAACAGTCCGATCAGTTGCTTTTAAATGTCAACTATGCCGCATACGTCGTACTGTCACATTTCGGCCACCAGTTGGAAATTTACCTGAAGCCCGGTTGGCGCATCACCGACGTCCGTTCACTTTCGTCGGACTGGATTACTTCGGCCCAATTCAAGTTGCAGTTGGCCGCAGGCGTGAGAAAAGATACGTCGCTCTATTCACGTGTCTAGTCGTTCGTGCCATACATCTCGAAGTTGTTCACAGTCTGTCTGCAGATGCAGCGATTATGGCCCTGCGACGATTTGTTGCTAGAAGAGGCACACCTACAGAGATATGGTCAGACAATGGGACTGCCTTTGTCGGTGCCAACAGGGAGCTGCGGACACTCTACGCAAGCGCCACTTCTAACTACGCGGCTAATGAGAAGATTAACTGGCGATTCCTGCCTCCATCAGCTCCCTTTATGGGTGGTGCCTGGGAGCGCCTCGTGCGGAGCGTCAAAACTGCTCTGCGCGTGACCCTCACCGAGCGTACGCCGTCAGATGAGGTGCTGAACACACTGCTGGCCGAAGCTGAGGCGCTAGTCAACGCGCGACCGCTCACTCATGTGTCGTCCGACCCTAACGGTGAAGAGGCTCTCACCCCTGCCCATTTCCTGCTTGGCGCATCATCTGGTCGACCGATTCCTGCGACGATGACGGAGACAGACCTACTGAGTAGAAGCAGCTGGCGCAGAGCTATGCGCCTAACAGATTACTTCTGGCGACGCTGGGTCCGAGAATACCTGCCCACTCTTATACCGAGACCAGCCAACGGAGAAGCCCCCACCATGGCCGTGGGAGACCTGGTCCTCATTGCTGATGGTAATTTACCTCGAGGATCATGGCCCAAAGGACGAGTGACGGCGTTATTTCCTGGTGCAGACGGGATTATTAGGGTGGCGGACGTGGCAACGACAGCTGGCGTGCTCCGACGGCCCCTTAGAAAGTTAGTTAGGTTACTAGCTAACTAAAAAGGGGAGAAATGTGCCGCAGGCACAACCTTTTTTTATATCAATTTATGTTTTTATACTTTTTTTACCAATTTTGAACGCTTTTGTTTTAGAATTCTTCCTATCTTGTTTTTTATTTGCTTGTCAAGTTGGTTTGCAGTCTCATTACAGCTATTAAACAGTGCATACGTATTTGATTTATGTAGCATAGACTCAGCAGACCCTTAAGGTCCATTTTAAGCCCTTAAGGCCCCAGTCAACTACAGGTATGTTGTGACAAATCTGTCTATAAAATTGAGTATATCATGGTAGAAAATCATAGGCGAAATTAAACATTTAATAATTGTATAGATAGTTTTTATTTTAATAAAAAAAAAAAAATTTAAACTGTTTATTACTTTCATAAGAATACAAATTAATTATTAATATTATTAGTACAATCTTAATTGTACCCTCTTTATTATTTGTTGTTTAGTAAAAGCTTATTGGGAGAAAGATACATACAGGAAGAAACAAGTGCGTAGCGTTAGTATGTAGTGAGTTTTTTGTAATAATAATATAATTGGCTTGTAAGCATTAAAATTTTACAAATTTTACTATAAATTGTGCAATTTATTTGTGTCGAGTAAAATTCAGTTTCATAATCTGTACAACTTCATGAGTAGAACTTTTTCAAAGTTAAATTCACGGTGTTTTCTTTGGCAGATGTATGGAATGCCAATATGACATTTTCAGCGAAAAGGTACCACGCCCATGTTCAGAAGAAGCGATGCTAATATACAAATTTACTAGACACGCTGCATCCAAAGACTTTGTTTCTGCGCGTAGTTATATTCTGAGGATCCCCATGAGAATGACATAGTCACATTTGGTGTGTACTTAAGCCTAAATAGGTAGATCTGAAGAATTTTAGTAGAAGTCGTGGTAGCCTAGTGGTTCGACCTATGGCTTCTCAAGAAAAGTGTTGTGAGTTCGAGTCCGGGCTCTGAGTTTATGGGCGAAATTAGATTTGAAATGTATCATGAGCTGTACGGTCAAGACAAACATCGTGAGAACATCTGCACACACCCAAGAAGAAATTCAATGGTGTGTATGAAGTTCCCAATCTCCACTGGGCCCGAACTCTTTCGTTCTTAAGAGGAGGCCTGTGCCCTGCAATGGGACGTATCTAGGCTTAGATGATAATGATGATGATGAAAATATTAGATTGAAAAAATATATCAACCTGGTACGCGCTTCATTAATAATATGAAATAATGTAAACAATTGCTCCGTAGTTACTCCCGTTTATTTACCGAGTAATAGAATACACAAGGTTAATGCCGGTACGTTGCACACTATGTGGCTCATTTGGTGGTTTCGCATGCGTTAATGGGTAGCATCGTAGCTACATAATGAATGGCGGAAGTAATTAAACAACGTACCTACCTTTATTCGCAACGTTGAATTATTATAACTTTCATCTGCGATACATACAGCTAATTTCGTTGCCACCATCTCATTGTACGGCGGTTGACTACAGTATGGCTATTCCTGCCAGCTACAGTCAAAGAAATTTAATCGTGTACCAAGATGGAACCTGTTCCCTCAAAATGTCATATTTATTTTAGTAGTGGTAGAGCCATGTTGTAGCTAGCCGCTGCACGAACACTTTTTTTTTTTTTTTTTTTTTTTTTATACAATATAGGCTTGCGTTTGGCCACAATCACGCCTGATGGAAAGCGAAGATGAGGCCTACGATGGAGCACGCTTGCCTAGTAAATGCTCATTCACCCTAGACTTGAAAGCGGCCAAATTGTAGTGTTCAGGGAACACAGTCGCAGGCAGGGAATTCCACTCCATAGCTGTGCGATTGATGAAGGAAGAGCGAAAACGCTTTGTGCGGAATTTGGGAATACTGACAACGTAAGGGTGGAGACCCCGCCTACTTCTGGTCGACCTGTGGAAGAAAGGAGCAGGCGGAATAAGGTCGTGCAGTACCGAAGCACATTCACCGAAATGCAGCCTGTAGAATACCGACAGAGAAGCCACTCTTCTGCGATGACGAAGGCTCTGGCGACAAAAATCCGCATCACAAGCGATGCCGATGAGCCTCTTCGCTCGCTGTTCTACCGAATCCAAAGCAGCTAGCTGATATTCAGCAGAACCGTCCCAAAGGTGGCAGCAATACTCCATGCAGGATCGGACTTGGGCTCGGTAAAGACTAATGAGCTGGTCCGCAGTGAAGTATCGCCTAACCTTGGATAGGATACCAAGCTTTTTCGCAGCGGTTTTTGCCAAGGATTCAATGTAACTCCCGAAGTTCAGTTTAGCCGAGAGGTCTAAACCAAGGAGCTGAAGGCGGTCAGATATTGGTACAGGCACATTTCGGAAGGTTGGAGTTAGATTAAAGGAACTCCGTTTTGCGGAAAATAAACACGCCTGGGTTTTAGAGGCATTAAAACCGACTAAATTGGCTACGCCCCAATCGGACACTGCCTGAAGGGTTCGGTTCAAATTACCTATCATAGTCTCTCTGAGAGTGTTGGTATCTGAACTACTCGCTCGAGCATCGGACAAATATCTTTCAGACACTGTGCTGTCATCGGCATATCCAAAAGTACCGGGATATACCAACAGGTCGTTTATATGCAGCAAGAATAGAGTGGCAGAAAGCACTGAACCCTGAGGAACACCGGCATTAATGTCCATAGGATCGGACGAACAGCCATCGATCACAACCCTAAAAGACCTACCCCGCAGGAAGTCAGCTATCCAGGTGCACAAGCCAGCAGGAATCCCATAAGAAGGGAGTTTACTCACAAGTCCATCGTGCCAAACCCTGTCGAAAGCCTTCGAGACGTCCAAAGAAACAGCAAGTGCCTCTCCGTGCCTCTCGATGGCCTCACCCCACAAATGTGTTGCGTAAATTAGAAGGTCACCAGTGGATCTACCTCGACGAAAACCATATTGATGGTCGCTAAGGAGATCACTGGCTTCCAGATACGCAAGGAGGCGGTTGTTTAATACACGCTCCATAGTCTTGCAGAGAATAGAGGTGATAGCAATTGGCCTATAATCAGCAGGGTTGGCACGACTTCCCTTTTTTGGTACAGGCTGGACATTCGCAACCTTCCAGGACTCGGGGACTCTACCTTGGTTCAGAGAGAGGCGATACAGGCGCGTTAGGACAGGAGACAGCTCAGGAGCGCAGGTCCGCAAAACAATGGCTGGAATGCCGTCAGGACCACTCGCTTTGTTCACGTCCAGTGTGCGAAGCACTTTAAGGACCTCATTCTGGCGAATACAAACTTTACCCATTGTATGTTCGCAACGAGGTACGCTTGGAAGTGACTGGTGTGTCGCATCTAGACGCGAATTCTCTGCAAAAAGAGAGGCAAACAAATCGGCCTTCTCCTTAGCAGAGTGCGCGAGTGACCCATCAGGTTTCAGCAGTGGCGGAAGCGACGGGCGGCAAAAGTTCGCCTCGACTGACTTGGCTAGCGACCAGAATGCTTTGCTCCCAGAGGGAAAAGAAGCAAGTCTGGCGCCAATACGGCCAACGTGGTCAAAGCGAGCCTTTCGCAATACCTTTTTGCAGGACTTGGCGGCTTTGTTAAAGGCTTTCTTCAAGGCTTGACATTCCGGAGCTTTGCGTCTACGAGCGTCAGCCCAGGCCTGGAATGCAGTGCGTTTAAGTGACTCAGCACTAGCGCATCCTGCATTGTACCAAGGGCGCGCTTTGCTATTGTGAGAAGTGTCAAAGTAGGGTATGAAATACTCCATAGCCTGACGTATCACCTCAACAATCGCGTTCTCGCAGCTCGACGGATTTTCCGAAGAAAAGCACATTTTACGCCATGGATAAGATGCAAAGAAGTGCCGCATCTCATCCCAATCTGCTGACTTATATCGCCACACCCGCCTGACGCCCCGAGGGCCAGAATCAGTCGGAGAGTAGACAGATACAGACTTCACCAGACAGTGGTCGGAAGTTCCTAAAGGGGCACAAACCGACACTTGGTAGCGGTCCGGTTCAGTAGTCAGCAGAAGGTCCAAACAATTGGCAGTCTGGCCATCAGCATCAGGGACCCGGGTAGCACAGTTCACCAACTGCGAGAGATTTAGTGATAGTGCGAAAGCATGTGCCTCTCTCCCAGCATGGTCAGTCTTCTGGTAAGGGAATAACCATTCCTGGTGATGGGCGTTAAAATCCCCCAGAAGCACAAGCTGCGCCGTAGGGAACCGCTGTTGGGCCACCTCAGCTGAGTCACTGAGATAAGAGAACAGCCGAGTTGTCTCCACATCACCGCTGTGCGATCGGTATAGGCAGGCATAAATAATTTTCTCCATACTTGTGTCAACCATAATCCACAGAACTGAGAAACCGGCGACTTCAAGATTACGGAGGCGTCGGCAACAGATGTCATCGCGAGCATAGAGACAGACACCAGCACGAGGTTTGAAATTGTGCTCCAGGATATAACCCGGGTAGTTAAGGTATGCAGCGTCAGCCGGACATCGAATTTGCGTCTCCGTAAGCACCAGCAAATGAGGCTTCTCGGTCTCTAGGTGGTGGTGGACCGCGTCGAGATTGGAGTGCAGTCCTCGAATATTGGAGAGGTGCACTTTCAGTGAAAGGACGTGCATCCGCTGTTTAACAATTCTTTTCTTTGGCCTCATTTTTCATACAATTGATTAAGGGGAAATAAGCAGAAAGAAGGCAGTTGAGCGAGGTGTTGCGCTCACCCCCAAGCAGTGCGAACCGTACTGCAACGCTAATGGGTGGCTGAGCTGGAGCGCGCGGGGACGCCCGAGCCCCCCCGAAGATGGCCATCGGGTCCTTTCATCCGGTCGCCAACCGGCACGATGGAGCATCCCGGGATTTTTCGCGAGGTGGCGAGGCAGCCTTTCACAGGTGGCTAACCCATTACTTGGGCCCCCTACTACCTGCGGTCGGCCAGCGGAGAACCGTGCCTCGGATCCCGCTACCCTCCATGACCAGCCAGATCCAGCGCAACAAATACGGGGCACTGTAACTGGTACGCGCGCGCAGCACAACTGCTCAAACCCTTCCTCCAGAATGGCTACTATAGGCAACAGGCCGGAACACAACGAGTCGCTTGGCGGCCTGGCTCAACCTATAGGGTGGTGACCAGCCGCGGCCGAAGCCTACCACCGGAGTTGTATCGCTCGTTTAGCACCACCCAGGGGTCACGTGTAGGGTCTCGAGGGTAAACCTACGGACGCGAGCGATTTCGACCCCCATAAAGCAGCAGTAAAGCAGACACCCGCGTAAAGCAGCAGTAATCCTGCTGCGTTTCGTACAGTCAATGAGAACGCTGGGGGCTCAATACGTCTCCCCCTCCCTCTCCCATATTCCCTCTCCGTTTTAAAGGCCGGCAGCAGATCAGTGACTCTTTTTGGAGTGGTTGATATTTATGAGCGGTGGTGATCATTTCCCATCAGATGACCCGCTTGCTCATAATTAAAAAAATACATTCCATACATCTAAACGAATGAAGAGGTTCTGCGTATGATAGGCGAGAAGCGTTGTCTACTAAACACCATAAGGAACAGGAGAGGCAAGATGTTAGGCCACCTGATGCCACAACGACTTGTTTATAAATAAGTATTTTGGAAGGCAGGATTGAAAAGACGAGAGACAGCCTGAATAACATTCCTAAGCCAAAAAAAAGGAGAGGAACTCAAAAGACTGGCTCAAAGAACAGAGGATTGGCGATTACTCCACCGACAAGCTCATAGCTCTTAAGTAAATGATCATGATGATGATAGGTACATCTAGAAATGGAATAACCGATTGTTAAAAGTTTGCACTCTAGTCTGGTGCGTGATTAAGTTTCTTCGAATGTGCTTGTCTTCCGGCATTTCTTGCTTTGCTGCGGATTGGGATCATCGCACACACCATTGACATAGGACATAAGTCAAACCACTGAAAATGTGAAATCTATACTAATATTATAAAGCTGAAGAGTTTGTTTGTTTGTTTGTTTGTTTGTTTGAACGCGCTAATCTCAGGAACTAATGCTCCGATTTGAAAAATTCTTTCAGTGTTAGATAGCCCATTTATCGAGGATGGCTATAGGCTATGTATCATCGCGCTAACACCAATAGGAGCGGAGCGGAAGAATGTTTGAGAATCGGGGGTTTTTGAAGTGAAACTTCTATAGGCGCTAATCTCAGGAACTACTGCTCCGATTTGAAAAATTCTTTCAGTGTTAGATAGCCCATTTATCTAGGAAGGCTATAGGCTATATATCATCACGCTAACACCAATAGGAGCGGAGCGGAGCGGAAGAATGTTTCAAAATCGGGGGTTTTTGAAGTAAAACATCTATTCTATAGGCGCTAATCTCAGGAACTACTGTTCCGATTTGAAAAATTCTTTCAGTGTTAGATAGCCCATTTGTCGAGGAAGGCTATAGGCTATATATCATATCATCACGCTACACACGGGGGTGAGGGTGCGGGGGAGGGGGTGCGGGAGCTTCAAAGGGGGGTGAAAATTTTATCGATTTTGCCGTAGGATGCACCGTTTTCAAGATATTTGACAAAAACACCAGGTGGGTGGGGGTGGGGGGGTGAAGGGGGAGGGTGCGGGGGAGGGGGTGCGGGGGCTTCAAAGGGGGGGATGAAAATTACATCGATTTTGCCGTAGGATGCACCGTTTTCAAGATATTTGACAAAACACCGGGGGGGTGGGGTTATTGAGGGAGGGGGGGGGGGGGGTTGAGGGGGGAGAGGTGCGGGGGAGGGGGTGTGGGTGAATGAAAGGGGGATGAAAATTTCATTGATTTTGCCGTAGGATGCACCGTTTTCAAGATATTTGACAAAAACACCTTTTGAGGGGGAGGAGGTGCGGGGGTTTTTGAAGTAAAACTTCTATAGGCACGCTTGACTTGGGACGAACGCGGGTGTGCGGGGGGTGCTGTGTGGGGGGGGTGCGGAACGGTGCGGGGGGGTGGAGGGTGCGGGTTCTTGGGGTGTGGGGGGTGTGGGGGGTGCGGGGTTGCTGTGCGGGGGGAGCGGATTGGAGGGTGCGGTGGGGTTGCGGGGGGGCGGGTAATTTTTTTTTATCGAGGAACTAAGGAGAGCCATAATTTGATGAAAAAGCGAATTGGATAAAAAAAATAAGCTGCCCAAATTACTAATTCCACGCGGGCGGAGTCGCGGGCAAAAGCTAGTCTATCTATGAAGTACTTGTCCAGTATGGCACTTATTGGTCTTAAAAATAAAACAAAAACTACAAAGACAAAATAAATTACAGGACAACGAAATATTTCCAAAATCTAAAAATTTTCCCGCTCTATTTGAAGTATGAACGCCACTGCTCTTGTTTTTTTTTAATGAAAGCGTATACTGACCCACAGAGGAGGCTTTTTGTACTATTAAAAAATATGAAACATTTTACAAGGAGTTCTAAGTTCAAATTACAATGATGTTAATTATATAAATGAGATTTGTATCGTACTTACTGGCCACTTTTTCATTCCGAATTCAAAACCTCTCTACTTACTAGAGACTTTCGATCATTGTCCGGTACCATTTTTGAGGATAGAATATTATGTATTATTCCCTCAAAGACCAGCAATAGACTTGCTAGCTCTCTTGGGGTGCTGGTTCTTGGGTGGTGGTGATCGCTCACCATCATGTGATTTTGTTGCTTATTTATGTATTTATTTATTTATATTACAACATCGTTTATTTATGTATTTATTTATTACATTACAATAATAACGTGAACTGGAAGATGTGGCGTAGGAGGGTCCAGCAAGATTGACCGGTGACCTGGTAAAGTTCGCAAGAACCAGTTGGGTACGGACGCCGGCGCATGGCCATTGTAGAACTCTTTGGGGGAGGCCTTTTGTCCAGCAGCGGACGTCGTTTGATGATATGTTAATGATGGATACATTCGGGTGTTAATGTAACTATCATCATTATCATGGGTGTGATCTGATCACCCATGTAGGGTGGGGAGTTGTGGATGTATTATCTTCCTCTATAATAAAAACACGCGTTTTCCGTTGCAATAGGTACAGCAAGATATTCATCATCCCAGCTTATATAAAGAAAGAAAGAAAGAAAGAAAGAAAAATATTTATTTGTGACAATCTTAAAGTTAAAGGTTTAAAAACGGTAACAGATACAACATTATCACAAAATGGTCCCAACTCAGCATGATGTCAGCTATGCAGCTGACGCTGGTCTTCCGTTGGAACATATACATCCCACTGCAGGGCACAGGCCTCCTCTCAGAATGAGAGGGCTTGGGCCGTAGTTCCCACGCGGGCCCAGTGCGGATTGGAAACTTCACACACACCATTCAATTTCTTTGCAGATGTATGCAGGTTTCCTCAAGATGTTTTCCTTCAACATAAAGCTCATGGTAAATTACAAATGTAATTTCGCACATAAATTCCGAAAAACTCAGAGGTGCGAACCGGGATTTGAACCCACGACCCTCTGCTTGAGAGGCCATAGGTCAAACGACTAGGCCACTACGGCTTACACAAGATATTACGATGCACAAACTCTACTATTATGCCCAGAAGTAATAATTTTCGTCATTTTCTAGTCATATTCACTGAAATTTCTACGAGTTCACATTAATGGCACACTAGATACGACCTATTGATATTCAGCTGGCTATAGATACAAAGTTTTGTGATTTACTGAATACCTTCGGGTACAAACTCTGAACTTTGGTCATTGTTTACGGGTGGTTAACTTCTTATTTTTGACTACAAACTTGAGAGTAAACAATTTGACTATAAAGTTTGGTTTGTGTAGCAACTTAGCGCAGATTATTTTGCGCTTTTTGTGAAAACATGAATCGATGATCGAAAATTATGTATTATAATTTAATTAGTTGTTGCCCGCGATTCCGTCTGGGTAAAACGTATCCTTTAGCTGTTTGTGTGCAAAATTTCATCAAAATCCGTCAAACCGTTTTAGCGTGAAAGAGTAACAAACATCCATACAAACTTTCGCATTTATAATAATACTTATTAGTAAGATTGTACATTGTTCATAAATGGGAGCTGTTTAAAAAGATGGCCACCTTAAATCTGTAATTAAAAATATGTAGTATGAAAAATTAGCGTTGTGACACGAAAATTAATCATACAATGTTTAAGTAGGTATCTTTTTTCAGCCAATCCGCTTCACCCAAATATCGATTAAGGATCAAACGTTTATAAACTCTCACACATTTTGGATCTCTATAAGCTTTTGATATGTCATCATTCATCATAATTTCAGCCGAAAGACGTCCACTGCTGATCATAGGCCTCCCCCAAGGCTCGCCAAACAGATCGGTCCCGTGCCTCCGCATCCAACACGATCCCGCAACCTTAACCAGGCCGTCGCTCCATCTTGTTGAAGGCCTACCTGCACTGCGTCTTCCGGTCCGTAGACGCCACTCGAGAACCTTTTTGCCCCATCGGCCATCAGTTCTACGAGCGATGTGCCCTGCCCACTGCCACTTGAGTCTGGCGATTCATTTTTTAATGCGATCTCGCAGAGAAGCTCCGAGCATAGCCCTCTCCATTGCCCTCCGAGTGACTTTGAGCTTCCTTATGAGACCCATCGTTAGCGGCCACGTCTCAGTACGATACGTCTCAGTTTGATACGTAAACTATATAATTTTAGGCATACCAGCTAAAGACTCTATATTATAAAATATTTTCATTCCTCATTTTATTATTAAAAATCTGAAATTGTGTAGCCACGGCGCTAGATTTTGTCTGCTTCTTTTACTACCACTCACTTGACATTGTTTCGATAGCACTTAAAGCTGTATAATGTTATACGGTATAATTCGTGCGGCCCTATTTTCTTAGGACCCCTATAGTAATAGACCTTCCGCTTTAAGACGATTAGGTAGCGGAAGTACTTAAGCCTTAAGACCTTCTTGTTGACACTTGATTGTAGGTAGGTATTGTCGAGTGCCTGCCAGCAAACAGATCGCCGGCAGCTTTCACGCCGAGAGGCGCTAAGCGCAACCATTTCATGAAGTAATCCTCGCTCCGAGGGGCATTAGTGCCTCCCCCTCCCCGCAAACCCCAACAGTGCAATGCTATGCTCTTATTACGATACCGCTAAGCTTAAAATGCTTTAGCTCTATTCGTTGCATTGCTATGTAACGTTTGATGTCCTTTACTATCACAGGTCATGATTTTCACAGTGAATGTTTGTGTTGTATATGATTTTCAATGAGTGATAGAAGTGGTAAGTCATGTCCAAAATATGCCCACTTCTCCACTTCCGGATACAGCATGAGATTGCTTGGGAGGGAGCCCCGTGATGAAATGCTGTGGATTTTCCGATCACTTAGATTGGGATTCTAAAAGTTTACGATAGGTACCTATTTAATGTTGCACTTGAATATCAAAAGCAACCTTTATGTTTTTTTTATATTGTAGCAAAAACAAGATTCGAGGTTTGTTTCGATGGACTGCGAGGTCCATTTAACTAAGAACATTTTTAATCCTTTGAGTGGCCTCTTTATTTTGGCAAAATTATTTCTATACAATGTTGAAGCTGAAATGGGTATGTATTACAATACCGAAGTACGGAAGACCGAATGTATTAAAACATCGAATGGGTCAAAAGACCGATACGATTTTTTTCTGAAACCGTTAACTTTTTAGATTGTTATAAAACAAACCTAACCTAACCTAATGGGTTCTGTATGATGCCGTTTTAATAAATTCTGAAAAGTATACGGTTTCAGAAAAAAATCGTGTCGGTCTTTTGACCCATTCGATGTTTTAATACATTCGGTCTTTCGTACTTCGGTATTGTAAAACACACCCGCTGAAATGGTGTTTCGACGAAAAGTTATAGGAGGAGCATACTTTTTAGTTGTATTAGATAAGCTGACACAAAGCGGACAGGTGGTCGACTATGTAAATGTAGTCGATACAGTAATAAATAAGTATGTGAGGGCTCTCATGAATTATGAGGGCGCGGTTTTTGAGATAAATATACCTAGTACCTAAACTTTCAGTTTAAACGGACCTTCTATTCTTATTACAATCGAAAACTATCTCAGTATGGACATCCAAAGAACTACATTTTATTTACTTTATGAATAGCCTCACAATAGACACACATCATTGATTTATTTACTAACTTTAAAAACTAGTTCGAATGTGATTTGATTCCGCCGCCGAACAAAAGAAAACATATGCTACAACACAATCAGAATCAATTTTATAACAAAGATCATAAAATACTATACTATATAAGCACTTATCATTTCAGTCCTTAGCTAGTAATATAGCTAGTCATAGCTTGATCGCTCAGGTCAGCGGTCGTTACAATACGACCGAAAAATCAAGCCGAATAAAGACTATCTACGTTTAACTGCACACGTAAAAACTTAGGTTCTTTATCTCCAACTTTTACTGGCAGCAGTAAAACAAAAGCTAGCAGAACGTGTCAGAGCTAGCACTTACAAAGCAGGTGCTCTGGAGGCTGCGACGCGGTCTGCGGGATAATACCTCTTTAGAGAGAGGATTATGCCGTAGAACGATTCTGCTTATCGCTGCCAGCCTTCTCTGTTTTAGCACGACTAGTTACTGCACAGCGTTACTGTTGACGAATAAGTTTAATTATTCAAATAAGGAGTTCGTCGAAATTAGAAGAAATAGTCGTGGAGTCGTGGGACGCAGGGTCACCGTTGCAAAATGAAGGGGAAACAAATGATTGTTATCTCGAAAATGGTCTCGATATTTTCTTAAAAACTGACACAAATCTTAGGCTTAGTTTCTATACTAGGTGCAAGAGAAAGATACGTAAAAAATGCATTTATAAGTTTTTCTACATTGCCAAAAATTAAAACAGGTTTGAGTGTTGCATTTTGAGAAATAGTAGATTGTTCAACAAGGGAGGAAAATAACCGATATTACACGAGGTTACTTGGCACCCAAGCACAGCGAGGGTGGCAATATTTCGAGGGTGTTTTACCCGAGTTAAACACTCTGCTTTTCATTTCGACTACAAGGAAAGTAAGAAAATATAAGTATAAATAAATAAAAATGTCTAAACTGGTCAATTGCTTATGGATAAATCATTGTACTCTGTAAAAGAGTATGATATTATCATTATTTAATTTTGACATATGAATCTCTATGTATTTTTATTCTTTTTGTTTTTATTGTTATTATTTATTGATTATTTGGTCTTATGACATCTTCGCATTATGTGAATTAATATTATTCATTTAATATTTTTATGTTGTAGTTTTTAAATTTCTTTGACATTCACACATTATGTGATTTAATATTTTATTGACATTTTTGTTTTATCTCACTTTTATTGTTTTTAATATTATTATCTTTGTGACATTTTAAATTAATATATTTTCCATTTATGTTTTTCGAATTCTTTTGACGATCTTTTTGTGAATTCTTTATATTTGTGACATTTCGAATGCTGAATATAATTGTAATTTTCAATCAGAAATAAATGAGTCTATCTAATCTATCTATCTATCAATATGATCGTTGTAAAATATTTCAATGGAGTTTATAGTTAAGGAATAATTAATTGAACAAAATTTAGAATGTTCAATATAATAATCAATGAAAACAGTAGATAAAGTAGATACCTACTTTTAGTAAATTTATTTATAAACTATGTAAGTAACCAATTTGAACCAAGGAGTTAAACTGTATAGAGATAGGCTGTGTGGACAATAACATTGTCGTTTACCGTGTTTTTTTCTTAACATTTTCTAACTTTTCTGGTTTAAGTCACTAAATAAGAAACTAATGCAAATTAATAATTTAATTTAATAATATTTCACTGGCATTATAAAATTTGTAATATGACTAATTAAGAAAAAAAAACTCAATACTTAATCATTCCATGTATATGCCGTAATGCTTGGCTGAATGCGTACCTATGTGTTCCATTGACAGCCAATGCCTTTATTTTTTTTAATTCATTTCTACCCTAGGGAAGAAAATAATAGTTACCTATCCTCCCGTATGTCAGATATGAATTGCCTCACTTTCCGAGTATGAGAGATGAAAATAACAATTACTAATTCATGACAAATATTTTTAATTCGTCCTTGTGAACTACATACAATATATCACAATATTGAATACGTCATTTCTAGATAATTACAAAGTCGCATAACAAGCATTCAGGCAAATTCATGAATTTACAAAAGTGTAAATTACAAACAATAATTCAATAGCCACTCGTAGCAATAATTTCAGAAAGCATTTTGAAGTTCAATATTGCTGTCAAACTGAAAATTCTTCGTTTAATTAAATTCCATATTTACTTGTATTAAATAAATTCCTTGCAAACGAATCCCTTCAGCAAAATATCTAAAGTAAACAGTAAACATAAATGTTGTCGTAGGATTCTGTGAAAATACCTTAAGTAGCGCGTCAGTGACGTCTTCTTCACGGCCATTACATCTGGTAACCTTTAGTAGGAGGGCTTTACCGCAAAAGCTTTTTACCTAAAAACCTCTTTAGAAATGTCCAAAGCAGGCAACGTGTTGATGTAGAAATCAGGCGCGATCTTAGGACACTTTGTGCTCAGAAATTGCTCAAGAATTTAACAGACATTGTCGAGTAAACAAATGTTTATGTTGTCTGATACTTATTATAAGATGTAAATTAAATGTATACATGGACGTCATCTGGGCCTATATCCTTCCCACTGCAGGGCACAGGCCTCCTCTCAGAATGAGAGGGCTTGGGCCGTACTTCTCACCCGGGCCCAGTGTAGATAGGGAACTTCACACACTATTGAATCTCTTCACTGATGCGTGCAGGTTTGCTTACGATGTTTTCCTTCACCGTAAAGCTCATGGTAAATTTTAAATGTAATTTCGAACATAAATTCCGAAATAATCAAGAGATACGAGCCCGGGCTCGAACCCACGAACCTCTGATTGAGAGGCCATAGGCTAAACCACTAGGCTACCACGAGACCATGATTTATTTGAAGCACGGAAGTATTATATTACTAGCTGTTGCCCGCGACTCCGTCAGCGAAAAATAGGGGTATAAAAAATTGCCTACGACCTATTCTCAGACCTACCAAATATGGATACAAATTTCATAAAAATCGGTTAAGCCGTTTCGGAGGACTTCGATAACAAACACCGTGACACGAGATTTTTATATATTAGAAGATGATATACCATTCGAAATTGGTAAAATTCTGTGTATTGTTATAAAACCATAGATCATATTAATTTTTTGAGAAGAATATTTAACGCTTTTCTTTTCAGCTACTCTACTCGTATTTTCATCACTTTCGGTTGGTCTTTTTGGGTGAAGTGATTTCAAATATCAGGCCCCCGGGCCTGAAATTCACCGACATAATGTTCCTTCTTCGTTTTTTTCAGTCACATGCCCCTGAAACGAATATTTGTCAATTTTTGAACGTGAAGAATAAACGAGATACAAATTTGAAAGTTGAAGAATGTGCCACCGGAAAAAACCCTGTTGACCAATATGAGCGCAATAAATAATCTTCTCATTTTTCTTTGAAAACCCACCTTCCTATCTAAGGTGCAAACTATGCTAACTGTGATTTCCAACTCACGAAAAGTAACATATTTTTATTGCAACCGAAACATAGAATTGCCATGAAGCTGGAATATTCACCATCATTTCCCTAAAAGCTGGCCATTGTCTCTTTGGAGCTTTCCCAAATATCGCTTTGAACGACCAATATGAAGACAAAAAGCCACTAGATATTGATGGTACGTACCGTACTGAAAGAGACCATTAAGAAATGACAACTCTTCTGTGTCGTCCGACTGTAAAACCAAAGGTACGAGTACACAGCTATGAGTTTTGGCAAATCTTACGTACTTTATTTTATTTATTATTATGCGTATACTTGGATAACTACCCTACTGCTAGCGCAAGAAAGTCGTGTTATACATGTCTCCGTTGTTTTTTTTAATTTTTACTAGTGAAAAGTTACAAAACCTTAGTTGAAGTATAGTTATTTTAAAGCCAGTGAACTAAGTGATTCAGTGCAAATAACAGTTTACAAAAATATCTGATAGATTAAAAGATATGAGCAAAAACATTTTAAAAATCCTAACTTAACGTCACTTGCAATACCCGCCGCGATGAATCATCTGTAACCTGTTCTCGCCGCTCACTACTGCCGCGGACGCTGTCACACGAGTGCGGCGGACACTGACACAAGAGTAGAGAACGCAAGCAAAATTCCCAATTCAACCTATCCAAATATTAATTTAAAGAAACATAGTCTCGTACATATTTTATTTACACTTGCAATAGAAAAATAATTAGTAAAAATGAACTGTTTGGTTTGTAACGATCCGATAAGTCGATTGGAAGGGCTAACATGCATAGCATGTAAACAACCTTACCACCAAAGGTGCGTATATATAACAACTGCCTACTACAGGGAACACGCACATGAGTTAAAGCGTTCTTGGCGATGTCCTACCTGCGACCAAGGAATCACGCGCAGGAGAACAGACGACAGCACACCTGCACGTCCTATACCAATACCACTGTTGGATGATACCACAATTTCAGTAGATGAACTCCTTAACCACGAGGAGAGTTTGGTCGATCTCGAGGCTGAAACAAGGGAAAATACAACCGACACCTCCATGGTCCGAACCCCTACAAAATACAAGACCTTCATACTAGAAGAAATCAGCAAATTACTAGATTTAAAACTGGAAAAGAATAATGAAGCCATATTTGCTGAAATAAAGAAAACCTTTAAAACCGAATTAAATAATGCTGTAGAGAAATTGAGACAAGATGTCGAAACCAAAGTAAACACCATAACTACACAACAAGAGGTCTTTAAAAAAGAACTTGATAGAACAAATACTATTATAGAACAACTGCAAAAAGAAAACCAAGAAATACAACGTGAGCTCCATGAATTAAAGAAACGAGATCAACTTACAGAAATAAACAACGGCAACAACGAAAATAATGATAAAAAAATTGTTATTTTTGGTTTGGATGAGCACCAATACGAAACTGAGATAGACCTGTGCCATCGGATAGATAATATGTTCTACGCTATATTAGGAATAAATATAAACGGCTTCATAGAGGGAGTTTCCCGGATAGGAATGAAAGGATATCGTCGCCCACTGCAGATAGAACTACTGAGCAAACGAATGGCAACTTATGTACTTAATAATGCCCACCTCTTTAAAAATACTGGATATGCTGTTTCAATGTATATGAACAGCAAATCACTGGAACAAAGGAAAATCCTAACAAGTGAACTTGTCAAGGCTCGCCGTGAAGGACATTATGCTGTAATAAGGAAAGGTAGTCTTTACATAAATGGAAAGAAATTTACTCCGGTCCAACGAAATATTTTTGATGATGCAAAACCCACTGCTAAGCCTAAAGCTATTAAAAACGTATACATTGAGACGATGAACAGTGAGACATCACCTACGCTGCATTCATCACCACACCTCAATAAAAATAATCTCAATTCAAATAATTCCTTTCGCATATGAATTTAAAATTTTGATCCAAAATACGCAGAGCCTAAAAAACAAATCCGATATCATAGAATCATTCTTACTTGAAAAAAACATTCCTGTAGTATGTTTATCGGAGACGTGGATCTCGTCAGATCAGAAGGATTCGATAACCATTGACGGGTATGTGTTCGCAGCAGCATACTACCGTCAGCACCATCAAGGAGGCGGCGTAGCAATACTGACCCAGAAACAAATTCATTATGTGCAATTACCGGATATAGCTGAAATGTCCCGAGAGTGTATTGTGGAGTGTTGTGGTGTGGAAATACCTGAACAAAATATGATAATAATAAATATTTATAGGCCACAAAGAGACATTAATATATTTTTTGATTGCCTAAATGAAATCCTTTTTAAAATTAAGCAAAAAGAGCACAGTAAAAGTGTACTTTTGGTCGGTGATTTCAATATTGATATGATTTCAACCACTGCTACTACAAAAAAACTATCAGATCTTATGTTAACCCATAATTTAGTACAAATTGTTAATAAACCTACCCGAGAAACTAATAACTCTAGTTCCTGTTTAGACCTCGTATTCACAAACACGAAATTACATAGTATTGAAGTAATAGACCACGGCATATCGGACCATAAAAGTGTATTGTATAAAATACAAATTCAAACCGGGCTAAAGAAAAAACAGAACCAATTCTACGTAACGAAGAGAATATTTAGCGATAAAAATATGACCTCATTTAGACTAGCACTGCACGAAATTAATTGGAATAAACTACTTTCCCAGAGAAACAGTATAAATATAAATTATAATTTATTTGATGAAACATTACAAAAGTTATTAAATAAACACATACCACAAAAACGCATTAAACTTATAGATCATAAAGGAATAAAACCATGGCTTACTAAAGGTTTACGTCTTTCTTGCAGGCATAAAAGGCAACTCAAAGTCATTGTAAATAAGAGTAAAAATGAAATAATTCAAAACCATTACAAATGCTATGGAAATATTCTTAAACGCTGTATTAAAAAGTCAAGAAAAATTAATTATGCTAAAACTATGGAAAAATCAAAAAATAAAATGAAAACTATGTGGGCCCTTATAAATAACATTACAAAAAAACGAAACAACCGCGGCGCTTACAAAAATATATCATTAAAAACAGCTGACACGATCGTAACATCACCGGACCAAGTAACTAACTTGTTTAATGAACACTTCGCGTCGGTAGGCGAAACGAACTTAGGAGCCGGAGCCATCCCGGCACGCGCGCGCCGCGTGCATACTACCGCTGATAACTCGATCTTCATACGGCCGGTTACAGAAGCCGAAATAACCCAGGTAATTAAGCGGCTTAAAAATAAATTTAGTTTCGGTATCGATCAAATACCACCCGCCCTTATAAAACTATGCTCAAATGAGTTAACACCCCCATTTACGCAATTGGTTAATCAATCATTTAACGAAGGAGAATTCCCGGAGTTACTTAAAATTGCCAAAATTAAACCAATTCTTAAACCGGGTGGTGATGTGAAAAGCCCGGGCCAGCATCGACCAATAGCGCTTTTGCCAACAGCATCTAAAATTTTCGAAAAGTGTATGGTGAATCGTGTCTATTACTTTTTAGAGAAATATAATCTTTTAGATAAAAACCAGTATGGATTTAGAAAACATCACTCAACGTCCCTAGCAGTTTACCAATATATTACAAGCATCCTAAGTCATATAAATAATAGATCATATAGCGTAGGGCTCTTGTTAGACATGACAAAAGCGTACGAAAAAGTGTCCCATGAAATATTACTTTGTAAATTATACGGCATAGGAATACGCGGTCTAGCCCATAATTGGTTTAAATCCTACCTGACGAATCGGAAGCAATGCGTGCAAATAGAATGTATTGACGATGAATCCGCAGATATCAAGACCGTTACGTCAAAAATGCGAAATACAACGTGTTCTATTCCCCAGGGAAGTGTCTGTGGTTGTCTCTTATTTCTAGTCTATATAAATGACTTGCCAAAAAGCCTAGACACAGACACTACCTGCGTTATGTTTGCCGACGACATCTCTCTTTTATTTAATTGCAAAAACAGTTCTGATAGTAACTCTTTTCTTAAAAATAATTTTATAACTGTGAAAAATTGGCTTAGTGACCATAACTTAGAGATTAATTTAAAGAAAACCAAAACTATACAATTTAAACCTATACAAAAAAAACCTTTAGAATTAAAATTAGAAATAAATTCATGTAAGATAGAAGAAGTTCAAGAATTCAATTTATTAGGTATAACAATAGACTCCGCTGTAAATTGGAAAGCACACGTCCAAAACATTAAAACAAAAATGTGTAAATTTTTATATGCGCTTAATATTTTAAAAACTAATTCAGATGTAAAATGTGCATTATCTGCGTACTACGCATATGCATTTTCATGGCTCCGCTACGCCGTTTTGCTATGGGGTGACAGCACCGAGGCCGGACAATTGTTTGTGATGCAAAAGAAATGTGTTCGAATTTTAGCAAATGTGCGTATCCCAAACAGTTGTCGCCCACACTTCGTCCGGCTTAAACTACTAACCCTGCCCTGTATCTATATATTACAAGCCGCTCTTTTTGTTCGTGAGAATCCACATTTATTCCAACTAAAACAAGATAAAGAAAACACTAGAACGAAGTATAGGAATAAATTATTGTTACCTAAAACTAATCTACAGATATGTAAAAAAAGCCCCCATTATAAATGTATTTTAATTAATAATAAAATCCCCAATACAATAAAATCGGAATCCCAAAACACATTATTTAAAAACAAATTGGAGAAATTATTGATTGATAAATGTTATTACTCGGTTAAGGACTTTCTTAATGATGATAGTTTATAATGTAATATTGTTTAGTTTTAAGTTTATACCTAAGTATTGTGTGCCCTTACAGGGCGTCATGTTCTGACTTATATAATATATTTTATAACACCCTGATGATATGTACATGACTATACAATGAATAAATAAATAAATAAATAAATAAATAAATAAATAAAATGCTCCCATGTTTTACTTGGATTTTTTCGTCGTAATTCTAAGCTCTGGACTTGTCTATCATTAAAAATTACCTTTAACTTTTATCATATTTGCCAATACTTTTAAGGACTTATTTCGTTAATGTTTCTAATTAATTTTAGCACACTCAGTTTGAATAAGCCCAACAAATGAAAACATGAAAAACAAATGAAACATAATATGTCGATGATATTAGGTAAGATTAAAACTTCAAAATTCGTCCTTACGAATGTTTGGTCTTCGTACTCTCACTAGCTTTTCATTTAGTTAAGAATTTAATTACTATGTTAGAGTTTTACTAGCCTACTACTACATAAATACATGCCATAATTTTTTCAGTCGAATTCAATCTTCAGGCGATCTGAAGTGTCGCGGATTGGATTATAGATTTTCTTAGAAATAATTCACAAAATCCATCTCGGGTAGAGATGTAATCTACATTTCGATTGTCGTCTTCTTCATTACTTTCGTATTCTGAGGGCGATAGATTTGTTCGAGGTTAGGCGCTGGCTTAATTGAGGTCCATTCAACTGAGTTATTGGTAAGCGGTCACTAGCCGCCGACGGCCGCGTCTGCATTCAACTTTCCGTCATTTCTGAAGGGATGTAATTACATTTTTTGCCAACTGATTTGTCGCTCTTAATGAACATATTTCACTTCATTGTATACCCTAGAATTAATCTCTCATCTATCTATGTAAATAAAAATCAATTGCTTTCGGCATGTATCACTTCATCGCGCATCACTTCAAAACAGCTGCCACTATTTGGCTAAGTTTCTTGCCTTTCTCAACAGGGTTTTTTCCGGTGGCAGATTCTTCAACTTTCATAAGTTCTTTTTAATATGACCTGAATTAAAAATAATAGTAGATTGTTCAACAAGGGACTAAAACAAGCCATAATGACACAAGATATTTAGCCACCCGAGCAGAGCGAGGTTGGCTATAATTCGCGTGCTTTATGGTAGTTTAGTCTCGCGTTAAACACTCTACTTTTCACTTTGAATGCGAGGAAAAAATGACGTTTTATACTAATTTACAATATTACTTTTATACAACGTACGCTCAATACGAGCAATGAACGTCTGTTCAAAATTCAAATAGCAGTAAAATAAGTTCCGCGTTTTTTTTTGGAAAGTGACGCTTTAAATGTTTGCGTATTTACCCAACAGATTCATACATGAAAATTATTTTAAAGCCAATTGGACTATGAATAATAAAATGAAATAAATCCATAATAACTATAATTAAATAGTTTGATATTCGTAATTAAATTATTCATCGTGTTTCAAGAATTATTATTTTTTTAAATATTTTTGCACAGTTGTCATTTTGAGGTTATTTCCACGCCCTAAAGACTTCCACAGACCGAAGCGCGGGGCATGCGCGCGATGCTACGGAGCGTCCGCAGCGCGCTTCGGTCTGTGGAAGGCTTTAAAATTGTCTAGATACCTAGCCACTGAAAATGACGATAATCCTCCATTCACAAACACCGCGATTGGCAGTTTAGGGGTTTCCAAAGTATATTAAAAAAAAATAGTACTTTAATCCCTAGAGATCAAAAAAGAGCTTTAGTCCCGATATGCAGAGACTAAAGTAACATTTTAAGAGCATGGGAAGTGAAAAATATCTTTTATCTAAAATTTTTTTAATTAACTATGGAAACCCCTAAACTGCCAATCACGGTGTTTGTGAATGGAGGATTATCGCCATTTTCAGTAACTGGGTATAGACAATTTTAAAGCTTTCCACAGACCGAAGCGCGCTGCGGACGCACTGTAGCGCCCTGCGCTTCGGTCTGTGGAAGCCTTTAGGGCGTGGAAATAACCTCAAAATGACAACTGTATAAAAAATATTTAAAAAATAATAATTTCGTGAAACACATTGAATAATTACGAATATTAATCTATTTAATTATAAAATATTAAAGATGAATTCATTTTATTTTGCACGTAAAGAAAGATTTCCTTTAGCTTAGGTGTTTTTAATTTGTTTTTTTTTTAAAAACGCTGTCGGCAAAGCAGTTCCCTGCAATGTCGATAAAATAGCAATCCGCACTGTCGGCAAAGCAGTGCTGGAGTGTACGGTAGATAGAGCAGTTACGTTTGAATTGCGTTTGAATGTTAATATGGCGTGACTTCAAAATAATGCGATGTCAGTTGCATTTAATAGTAAATAGAAAGTATAATTAGATATAATTTAACAAAGAATTGGCATATAGAAAATAAACTTAAAAAGTCGTTTCTTTATTCACGGGTAAGTGTTTCAGTTAACAATATATTTTGTGTGTGAACTTAGATCAATTAGGTTTATTTATTTGCCGATTCTAATGAATGGACAATTATCATTCTTACATGCATAGTCCAATTAGTTTTAACATAGTCTTTAAGTTAGAATCTGTTGGCTAAATATGCAAGCATTTAAAGCGTCACTGTACAAAAAAATATAAAAGAAAAGAAAAGACAGCGGTATTTTTTTTGCTATTTGAATTTTGAACAGATGTCCATTGCTCGTATTGAGCATACGTTGTAAAAAAGTAATTTTGTACGTCGTTTTTTTCCTCGCATTCAAAGTTAAAAGTAGAGTGTTTAACGCGGGACTAAACTACCATAATGACAACTCGAATTATAGCCTCCCTCGCTGTCGCTCGGGTGGCTAAATATCTCGTGTCATTATGGCTTGTTTTAGTCCCTTGTTGAACAATCTACTATTGACATTGACTTTGAATTTTTTTTTTGCTTTGTACCTAGGATATTGGCCAGGATTGTGTATAAAAAATATTACGGTTTTACAAGCTTGAAACTTCAAATTTGGCATGCAAATAAGTGATCATAACAGTAAAAAGCCTATAATTTTCGGAAAATCCCACGGGTTAAGGAAAAAACGGGATTTATATATTCAATTCAATAGGACCCGTAACCATTCCTTTAGGATCATAGAGTTGCAGTAAAAAGGAATGTTTGGAATCTCCCGCGGGAAAAACCATAAATTCTATTTGTACGCGAACGAAGTCGCGTGCAAAAGCTAGTACTACATCATGACATTATAGGTACACCACGTTCAACGACCATCAGGTGCCCGCGTAAATAAACGTACCATCTTCAGGCGAGTCAACCGCAACCGCTAAGGTAAGACGAATGGGGACATGAAACGGCTGAGTTAGCGGTCCCGAGATGGACTATTGAGGTTCACAATGGGCCCAATCATGCGCCCCAGACTCGAGGGGCACGTCGCCACACTTCCGACTTGTGATACTTCGGGTTGCAAAAATACGATATCAATCCCCGCTATCATAGCTCCGTAATGATGTATTAATGATGAGGGAACGTGACCGGCCTTAAAATGTAGGCCAATATCCTATTTAAATGTTTTGGTGGGGCAAAGTACGAAAATATGTTATAGAGATAGTCTGTTAAAGTTATCATCATCCCAGCCTATATATTTTCCACGCCAGGGCACAGGCCTCGTGTCAGAATGAGAGGGCTAGGAATGTTCAAACGTTTCCCAGTTATTGGGAACCCACACCATTATTTTGCAAGTGTGTGCAGGTATTGCCTCGATGTTTTCCGTCACCGTAAAGCACGTTTCGCAAATTCCGAAAAACTCTGAAGTGCAAACCCAGATTGAACCCACGATCCCCTGCTTAAGAGGCCGTAGGACAAACCACTCTAGGCCTTAAATAAGTCACTTTTAAATTTTACATTCTTTACCTACAAATTAAGTTCGCAAATGGAACAAGTTAAAAGTAATTTCGTACTATATACAAACTGAAACATAGATGCACAGAAAAACCCCAGAAAAAAATCAGCGCTGGGAAACGAACCACAAGAACCGAACGAAATTACAAGTTCCAGCCAAACGCCAAACGTTATCACTTAAGCGACCTCAATGCACTGCAAATGGGCCAGTAACGAAATCGGCGTAATCGAATAACCCCGTACTCATAACCATATCGAGTCGGGGTTGATATCGATTAGATCTATTCGATACACACGAGAGCGGAACCGATAGCCAAATAAACTAGCAAGCCGCATCGATTACCTGTCAACGGCAGCCCTGGAGTGACCGCGTCGCTGGACTCTCGGCCCTGCCGGTACGGGCTAACTCTATTTAAGTATGTACGGAATAAGTCTTTTGAGTGATTCAATGAGACTTACATTACTACTAGACTACTAGCATTTACGCCCGGCTTCTCACGCGTTTGACTCATCTGGCAATTGAATCGAAACTCCGGAATAGGTAGGTACTTAAAAATTACATCGTCAACCTTCAGGGGCGCCCCCTTCGCACCCCTTAGTTTATAAAATCTTAAATAATTAAAGATTATACCTAAGTATATTAAGCAAAATTTGTAACACTTTTTAATTAAACAGATTTTTTTTATTTACGTAGTAGGTATGTCGAATACAGGTGCAAAATTTCGTGTTTCTCGACTTAATGGTTAAGGTTTTGGAATATTATATGGATCGCGTGGGAAGATCACTATAAAAAGTACGGTTTTTAAAAAAAAAGGAAACAGAGACTCTTTGTCCCGAAATGGTCTCAACTCAGTATAATGCCGGCCCTACAACCGGCGCTGGTCTTCCGTTGGAACCATTTTACTTACAGAAAAACAGTGAAACCAACAACTAAAATCTAATACCTTTAAACGAGCAATTCTTGTATATATGTATATATATCTATCTATCTATCTAATTCTAATACCTTTAAACGAGCAATTCTTGTATATATGTATATATATAATCAGGATCTCGGAAACGGCTCCAACGATTTCGATGAAATTTGGTATGTGGGGGTTTTCGGGGATGAAAAACGGATCTAGCTAAGTTTCATTTTCAGAAAATCGCTTTTACTCGTGTTTTCCGGCTATTTTTGTTTGCATTAGAATATAAAGCTAAATTTCGCCGACTTCGAGCAGATCATAATGGCACATTAGAAATCGGGTGGTCGCGGATCCAGCCGACCTCGGTTCGATACCACGTTTTTTTTCAAGATTTTTAGTTTTTTTTTAAGTTTATTTTTTATGAGAAAACGTCAAGTTTCTTCTTTTGTGAGAAAAAGTTACTTTTTGTGAGAAAAAGTTACTTTTTTGTTAGAAAAAGTATTATAGGGAACGTGCAGTAACTATAGGCGGCAGCACTAATGCGACAGAAGAGACACTATGCGGACAGTAAAACAAACTTATCAAGGTAAAACATTCAAATTGATGGCACCCTTATGGCACCAGTTGGCAGCACCGTCTATGTGCACGTTCCCTATTGGGAGCACAGAACAGGAAAAGCCGGTTGTCTGTAAAGTCGGTTTACGGACGATAGTTTAACGTGACTCACCCCTTCACCTCCTCCGGTGTTTTTGTCAAATATCTTGAAAACGGTGCATCCTACGGCAAAATCAATGAAATTTTCATCCCCCCTTTAATACTGCCGCGCTCCCTCCCCCGCATCCCTTCCCCCCCTCTCAACCCCCCCCCCCCCCCCCACCCCTCCGGTGTATATAATCAGGATCTCGGAAACGGTTCCAACGATTTCGATGAAATTTGGTATTTGGGGGTTTCGGGGATGAAAAATTGATCTAGCTTGGTCTTATCTCTGGGAAAACGCTTGGTACCGAGTTTCTGCCCGAGCAGAGCTCGGTCGCCCAGGTACTGTATATTGTATAACTAAAATAAACATAACCCAAATAAGTTTAAGTCACCCTAGGACCGTTTTAAGCCTGAAACTTCCTTGTCATAACTTTTGACCTAACTAAACTGCACTTTCTGAAACTAAATCGATTCATTTTTGTACACAGTAAGTATAAGTATTTATAATATCGGATATAAAACTTTTCAATAATTTAAAAACCGGCTAAGTGCGAGACGGACTCGTGCACCGAAGGTGCCCTACAAATTTTTGGGTAGGTACCTCAAAATATACGCCGTAAACAGCCTTAACTACGAGTATAATAATCCAGTGTTAGTAGAACCCTGCTTCTAAGTAAAATGTACGCAGTGTGAAATCATTTTATATTTAATTAGTTAGGCAGGACCCCCCTTAATATTTAATATAATTATGTTTTCGCAATTTTTCCTTTATCTGTGCTATAAGACGTTGCTTCGTACCAAATTTCAAGATTCTGAGTTCACGGGAAGTACCCTGTAGGTTTTAATTCCCTTGCGAGTGTCGAAAATTTGCGGCATAAACGGCTGTATCTTTTGATTGCGATAGCTTAGAAGTTTGATTTTTTCACAGCTCCAAGGGACAGTAGACTTGAGTTTTTGATATAAATTTCAGCTTGATACCTCCACGCGTTCCTGAGAAAAAGGGTCTTGACAGACAGACAGACAGACGGACAACAAAGTGATCCTATAAGGTTCCGTTTTTTTCCTTTTGAGGTACGGAACCCTAAAAATGATAATCCCACTGCTGAGCACGAATATGAATTAAGAATTTTCAACCTAACCCAAGATAAACCGATCTGCTAACATTCTGCTAAATACTTCGTGTATTAACGGCACCACAACTTCCATCGCAGCTGAGAATCTAAAAGAGCAACTACAGAACTTTTAAAAATCGGTTAACAAGGAGAAAACTGAACCCGTAAGAACAAATTATTAAAATTACATTGTCGCCATCAGAATAGAGAACTTGTGCTAGAACTTTCTACGCTTTTAATAAATGGGCCATTCATCGCATACTTTCCTTTCGCTGCGTGGAGGGGACTTTATCGTTATAACTCGTGACACCAGAAAATTAAAAGTGCGCCGTCATGCTTGGGCTATCTTAGAAAATAGGGTGACTGTGCACAGGAGTTAATTAATTGGTAGCTCGGCCCGGGTGGACACGTCTCTCAATCGATGTGGAAACTTTACTACCGTTTAACTTTTTTGTGATTCCGATGGCAGAAGGGCCGAGGTAATTTCTTGTTTGCTGAAACTTTATTGGACGTGAAGCTCCGGCGCTGAATCTCGTTAAATTAGACCTAGCGGAATTGGGCTAAGATTGGCCCAAGTTGGAAATTACTTCAATTTATGTTGAGGAAAAGTAACCACTTTCGAGAAGCTTGAAGCGTTTATTGCCCCCACACACTTAAAATAGGTATCAGTTGCGAGTTTTACTTTAAGAAAATGTGAAAACGTCTTTCGGCTGAAATGATAAATCTGTGACACGATGAAGAAGAGTGACAGGATTATGCGCGCAGAGCGTGAAACATTCCAGATGTCCATTCCAATTATTTCAGAGCGAATATCTAAGTAGTACCTACCTGTACCCAGCCATTGAAGTTTTTTATACAGCTGGGAAGAGATTGGTGTAGAAAACTCTCTAGTAATGTTACAACTGTACCTAGTTATGTTACAACTTTAATATAAAAAGTTTATCTGAAATTAATCTATCTAAAATTGTAAGAGTAAAGCTGCGATTAAAGTTACATAAACATACAAAAAGCTCGGAGAAACATGTAACCCAATTAAATCCGTATAAAGTTAAAAATCCTTTATTCCTTCAAAAGCTCCGTCACCTATTCAACATAACAGCTGAATTTAGGGCTTCCGTACCCGAAGGACTGAAAGGATCTCCATTATACTTACTGTCCGCAGGCCGTTTCTACAATTCACGCATTTTAACCATTAAAACCATTTTAACTGAGCATTAAAAAGTTAATTGTACATTTGAAAAATTGATCTAAAGCCTTCTTAAGGCTAGGGGAGCTCTTTATTGTTAATACTACAAAGACTTTCTTTCGAAAAGCCGTTAATTTGTCCCCCATTAGTATTTTCTGGTCGATTTGGAGATTTTTAGATACTAATGGCGTGGCGCCGTTACGTAACAACTCGAGTCCCAATGTCAACTGTCAAGTGACAAGACAAGTAAAGTTAAGGTCGAGTACCCGTGTATCGCTTCTTATCTCATCCTATAGTACATATTTTTGACTATTGAAGAAGTAGAGCACTAATTGTAAGGATACTTTTGTTAAAGAGGTTTTTGGATAAATATATTATTATTATTGGGTTTATTAGTATTGCACCAACTACGTGTGTTGCCTTCAAAAACATACCTTAATCAGCCTTCGAGTTGCCTAACGGAAATGTTCACTCCACGCTACTGGTAAACATACTAATTTATTTTATTAAAATTAGTAAGTAGGTACAGTCAACCTATAAAGTAGCTTAACCTATTAGTACTTTGAAACTGTCATTACATTAATTTGAAACATTAGAAACGCTGCCAATTTTACTTAATTCAATTATTAATGACTAGCCTTTCGTCTGCAGCTTCGCCCGCGATAAATTAGTTTTCCCGTAGGAAAAGGTATTTTCCCGCGGTAAAAAGTAGCCTATGTCGCTCAGTGAAACGTATAGCAGATTTTTTTTTAGTTAGCCTACTTTTGTGTCCCACTGCTGGGCAAAGGCCTGCCTATAGCAGATTAACAGAAAAAAATCCTAACTAGTGCTACGCGCTACGCTACATACCATATGGCCTTTCTACGGCGGGCGGCGTAGCTTCGTCGTAGCCACTCAGGGCCTCCAGAGTAGTGAAAAAATACGGATAACTCACGTTTATGCTCGAGTTTATCACGACATGTTATGTGAGTTATCCGTATTTTTTCACAATGAGTGAGTCTCACGGTAGTTTTATGTCCAAAGGGGTACCGCGATTTGAAATGAAAAAATGAACGCAATTTAACCTACAGAAATACACACACGCACGCACGGGAAATCAAGGCTAGACCAACAAAAAATATTTTTGATTTACTTACTCGTAAACCAAAGATAGCGTGGTGGCCTAGCGGTTTGACCTATGGTCTCTTAAGCAGAGGGTCGTCGGTTTAAATCCCGGCTCGCACCTGAGTTTTTCGGAATTTAAGTGCGAAATTACATTTGAAATTTACTATGAGCTTTACGGTGAAGGAAAACACCGTGAGGAAACCTGCATACATTTGCGAAGAAATTCAATGGTGTGCGTGAAGTTCGCAATCCGAACTGGGCCCGCGTGGGAACTATAGCCCAAGCCCTCTCAATCTGAGAGGAGGCCTGTGCCCTGCATTGGGACGTATATAGGCTAGAATGATGATGATGATGAAACCAAAGATATATGATTTGCATTACATTGCAAGAAGTAGGTAGGTAGGTATCTTTATAAATTTTGCGGACGTTGCATATTATGGTCATGGCATTAGAATAGAACCAGTGGCGCCATCAATGATAATAAGTAATGCAGATACCTAGCGGTTGAATGCCAAACTATTAGTTTCATGTTTAACAATGTATTTTATTTTATATATATATTAGGGGACAATCTTACACAAATCGACCTAGTCCCAAACTAAGCAAAGCTTGTACTATGGGTACTAGACGACGATAAACATACTTATATAGATAAATAAATACTTAAATACATAGAAAACATCCATAACTCGGGAACAAATATTCGTGCTTATCACACTAATAAATGCCCTTACCGGGATTCGAACCCTGGACCTCTTGCTTCGTAGGCAGGGTCACTACCAACTAGGCTAAAGAGGTCGTTAAATCTATATTGAGGTTATCTTTTAATACGTTCTTTCGTGATCATTGTTTCTATCGCAAATTATTGCGTGTTGTATGATTCTGGTTGCACAGGAATAGGGGAAAATGGTGGAAACTGGTTTCGGAAGCTATAAGATCCACTTCGGATCGTTGAACCCAGTACAATACAATAAGTAGCTTTATAATTATTTTCATTATTTCATACTCATACTTACTGTGACTTCCGAGATTTAACGTAGTTTCCCTTAACTATGCCTTTTTTGACGTAAAATGCTTGAATACCATTTTGTATGAAAATTATTAGTTTATCTATTATCCGTTTTCTTTAAACTCATTATGGGAATCTACAGTCTGTTATTGGACAAACTTAGGTAAATAAAAAAACCGGCCAAGAGCATGTCGGACACGCCCAAGATAGGGTTCCGTAGCTGGTACGAAAAAATCTTTGCATACTTTATTAATGTGGTTGTTTTGGTCCCTCCCAACTCCCGCGGTCGGCGGTACAGCGCCATCTATCGGCGAATTGGGTAACTAATCTAACTATTAGAACTAATGTTTTTAGGGTTCCGTAGTCAACTAGTTTCAGACGTAATTCTTTATTATATGAACCGATTTCAATTTTTTTTTTATTTGAAAGAAGATACTGTTAGCGTGATCTTATGGGTACTTAAATCTTAGTTTAGAAATATTTTTTTACAAAAACTTAAAAACTGCTCAACTGTTTAAGTTGAAAATAATTTTCCTACAAAGTTTTTATTAAGTTTAACTTACGTGATTTTTTCATATTTTTTAGACGTGCGGTTCAAAAGTTAGAGGGGGGGGTACACATTATTTTGAACTTTCGGAGTGAATATCTCCGAAAATATTCACTTTATCAAAAAATAGTTTTAACAAACCCCTATTTATTTTCAAATACCTATCCAATGATACCCCACACTATAGGGTTAGTCGAGAAAAAAATAATCACCTCCACTTTACGTCTATGGGAGGTACCCTAAAAAAATATTTTTTAGTTTTTGTATTTAACCACTTTGTCGGCGTGACTGATATATATATTCGTGCCAAATTACAGCTTTCTAGTACAAACAGTCTCTGAGCTTAGCCGCGGACAGACAGACGGACAGACATGGCGTAACTATAAGGGTTCCTAGTTGACTACGGAACCCTAAAAAGCGATAACTCCAATAACACACATTTCGCTCTTATTTCGCGACCAAATTAAGCTGTGACCGTGAAGATTACCCTTTGTGGCTACAACGGCGAAATGAAATAAAAAAAGTTCCCAAAGAATCCCAAGCAGACAAAAGACACTAACAATACTCTTTGAAAAAGACAAACCAAAATCGTACATACATAATTATTGTTGCCATATTTAATTTTTACCCATGAATTTACCCCGCAGCCCGCCCGTACGTATAATAATTTCTAACTTGGCAGTTTTTTTTTTTTTTTTTTTTTTTTTTTTTTTTTGTTTTCTTTGGCTATGCCTACAGATTGAGCCAGCGTCATGTCGATTTGGTATGCAGAAAAAAGAATCGGAGGAGAAAAAAAAAAAATACGAAGGAGAATTAGTTGCTATTCCTGTAAAGTAAAAAAAAAAAACACACACACAGCAAAAATAAAAGGGTTAGTAAGTACAGTAAAGAATTATTCTTCCAAGAATACATTGATGTGGGAATGTTAGTAAGAGATTAATTAAAGACTAAATACCAGCATTAACAAGTTTCATATACATACTTAACTACAAACTACTAAACATAACTACAATTTTAGTTCGTTTTTTTGACAAAACAAACCTAACGAAATAAAGATATCTTTGTTTTTTGATTGCAACAGATCCAGAATGTGGGTTGGAAAAGAAACCTTAAGCCTTATAAGTTCATTATACAAATGTAAATGATCATATAGAGGACAAGCGAAGAAGATGTGATTTAGGTCACCGTCATCCAAACCACATTCGCATAGCGAGGAGTCACGGATATGAATTTTTGCTAAATGTGATGGAGTACAACAGTGCCCTAAGCGCATCCGTATTATTGTAGAACAGAACTGTTTTGGAATAAACGTTCTAGCAAACCAGGGCTTTCTAGAGATTGTAGGTTGAACTAAAGAGAAAAGCCTACCTCGAGATTTGCTTGTTTTGTTCCAGTATGACGCCCATGCTTGAATCAAGTATTGGGAAGCCAGAGGTACTATGTCATGACAATGATTTCGAAAAGGTACCTTGTCCCCACATACTACTGCTTCCTTGGCAACTTGATCAGCTTTTTCATTTCCACTGACACCCGTATGACCTGGGACCCAAACCAGGGTAACCTCATATCCTCTTGCTTTACACGCTACTAGTTTGTCTTTAATCTGGTAAATTACTGGGTTATGAAATTTAACTGAAAAGGGGTTCGACAGTAAAGCCTGTAAACAACTACGGGAATCAGAGAAAATTAGAGTTTTTCTTAATTTAAAAAGCAGAATATATTTAACACTCTCCAAGATCCCCATGCATTCCCCTGTATAGACGGAGGTTTCCGGAGGACATTTGATTTTTTGGACGATATTATACTGGGAATGAAATACTCCCACTCCTACGCATCCAGCTGGAGACAATTTAGATGCGTCACAATAAATGGTATTCCAGTCATGCCACTCCACTACTAAGAATTTGACGAAGATATTCATCAGCATGTGGGTCATTGTGGCAGATGTCAAAATTAAGTAACACATTGGGTTGATGGGTAATGGTCACATAATTAAACTCGAACAGGGAGAGCCTGGAAGAATGGAAGACAGGGTCCTTGATGCATTGGAATTTTTGAAAGCTTTTGACAAGGCAGGGAGGTCTACCATTATTCCAGCATTTTATAGATTTAAGGTCAAATAATCTGTTAATAATAGGATGATGAGAAAATTGAAGGGACCGAAATAGATAACTGTCAGCCAGGAACTGCCTGCGTAAATCGAGGGGAGGGTCAGCGCATTCTACTTGGAGAGCATTTATGGGGCTGGATCTCATTGCTCCTAAAATAATTCGTAAGGCTTTTGATTGAATAAGATCAAGTTTTCGAAAGCCTGTTTTGTTGCCCGGGACCAGTAGGAAAGAACCATAATCTAACACACTTCTTACAGTGGCGTTGTATAAAAGTCTGAGAGAGGCTGGATGAGCGCCCCACCATACCCCAGATAGGCATCTGAGAGTATTGAGACTGCGTTCACATTTTTTAGTGACATGTTCGAAATGCATTTCACCATTCAGTTTCGAGTCCAGAACTACTCCAAGAAATTTAAAATGGGGACTAACAGGGATTGCACAGCCATTTATTGATATATCAATATTTGGGATTGATTTTTTTCGAGAGAATATCACGACACAACTTTTAGAAGATGAGAGAGATAAGCCATTGTTTATTAGCCAGGTATTTGTTTCCAACAAAGATGATGAGATCATTTCCGATGCCGATTCTATACTTCTACTTGATGCATAGAGCAATAAATCATCAGCATATTGTAATATATGGGAAGCTCCGGCCGAATCTTCCAGGTCATGAGTGTACAAGTTGTACAGCAATGGGCTGAGTACTGAACCTTGAGGCAGTCCCCGCCAGACTATGCTCGATGGGTTGATTCGAGGGTCTCTCCCGTAAAAAGTTATCTGTCGTTCTGCAAGAAGGTTACCCACAAGGTTAGCCAGCTTCTCCGGGATTCTCAGCTTGCGGAATTTTTCCCTGAGAATAGGGAGCTGTACATTGTCGTAGGCAGCCTCCACGTCCAAGAAAGCAGCAACAACCGAGTCTCCTCGCGAGAATGCGAGTCTTATATCAGACGTAAAAATGGCAAGGCTATCTATAGTACTTTTTCCTTTTCTAAAACCAAACTGGGTTTTTCCAAAAAGGTTATTACTCTCCATGAACCACTCAAGTCTGTTTTTTATAAGATGTTCTAAAATTTTAGTTAGGACTGATGATAGTGCTATAGGACGGTGGGAACGTGGATCTTTGGGATCCCTGGATGGTTTAAGGATTGGCAAGATCAACTGGGAGTTCCAAGAGGATGGAGGATGACCAGAAAGTAATATGCAGTTAATCAAGTTAAGAAAATATTTAAGGAATGATTCCCCGGCTTTGGCTATGAAAGAATATGGAATCCCGTCGTGACCTGGAGAAGAATCCCTAACTGACTTAAGAACATTATTCAGCTCCTGCATAGAGAACGGTTGATCTAAAGGGTCAGTTGACTCGACGATCTGTGACCCGATTTTTAGGTCATGTAAAGTCGGAACATAAGGGGGAGCTATATTTGACAGGAAAGATTCAGCCCACTCTTTTGACGGAGGATAAGAAACGGATCGAGGGTTATATGATCTCCTAAATCTCCTGATGTTGTTCCACACTAAGGCGTCTGGTGTGACAGGATTTAGGGAGGAACAAAAATTTTTCCAACCCTCAAACTTTTTGTCATTGAGTAGTTTTTTAGTTTCAGACATAATATTTCCCAATATCTCGAAATTCTTTGTTGACATATTAGCGGAGTATGCACGTTCAGCTTTCTTTCTATTCTTAACTGCATTTGTGCAGTCTTTGTCCCACCAAGGAGGAGAAGGTAATTTGCCTGTAGCCGAATTTTTGAGGGGAAAAACTCTATCCGCTGCAGATTTAACAGCAAGTACTAGGGCATCAGAGCAGGTTTGTATAGAGTTAGGGGCGATTGAAGGCAGATTCTTAGATTCAGCTTCAAGACAAAGCTTGTAAGAGTCCCAGTCTCCTCCATTAATGTTGTATACTAAAAGAGGCTTAACAACAGGAGGACGCATTGGAGACGAGGAGGGAAGCCTGATAAGAATCGGGAAGTGATCGCTTCCGAAAGTGCTATCAAGGACTTCCCAGGAGATCTGAGAGGCCAGTGAGGGAGAGCTAAGGGATAAATCTACTGCACTAATAGCTTGGTTAGGATGGGTGCGTAATGTCGGGGAGCCAGTGTTTAACAGACACAAGTTAACTGAATCTAATATCTCTAGAAGTTGATCACCTAGAGAGTCATTTTTATCACACCCCCAAACACGGTGATGGACATTACAGTCACCCAAGATAATAACGGGTTGAGGTAGGGTCCCGATTAATTGTTTTAATTCGGAAAGAATTTCGGAAGAGGGAGTAGGCAAGTATAAAGATAAGAAGGTTATGTCTCCAACGCGAGCACAGACTGTATGCCAACCTGTATTGCGTCGAGGAGTTGGGATAGGAGAGAAAGGGCAATGGTCTCTGATGAACAGAGCGCATCCAGCTCGACCATCCGCCCTGCAGTCAGTCAGAGTAACGAAACTATTTAATTTGTAGTTATAATCAGGTTTTAGCCATATCTCTGATATGGCTAGAATAAAAGGGTTAAATTTATTAATCAAAAAGAGAAGCTCGTTTTTCTTATTATTTATGCTGCGGCAGTTCCACTGAATTACTACTTGATCCATTATTAGAAGAAAACAGAAGAGAAGAAATAAACGGGGCAACGTGGGATAACAAAGAACTATCAGCCAGGGGGCTAGAAGGAGAGAATACTTTTACAAAATAAGAAAGCAATTTGATCAACTCATTGATGATGACTTCGTTAGATTGTTCAATAGGTTTATTCGGAAAAACTGGGCCTGTGTTGATTACTGGTTCTCTTGTAATGGCATCGTGAGCTTTTTTGTCATAACCTTTACGAGACGGCGGAGGAGAACGGGGGGTATAAAAAAACGTTTTTTTATACGACGTAGATGCTCCTGAAGAAGAAGCTGTTGCATTTGCATAAGATTTACGGGTGATTTTAGTATGCAGATTAGATGCTTCCACATATCGACGCTCGAAAACAACAAGGGCGTATCCCATAAAAAGGTCGTAACTAGATTATTACATGGCTATAATCAGCTTTTTTTTCTGCGTCGAATGGTCCGGGTCTCGTGTCTCTACGACGACAAAAAATTTCAAAATCGGGCAGTATTTTGGAAAATGGGTGTAATTTTTTTGGTCGTAACTGCCCATAAAATGACGAATTTAAACTTTTTAGAGATACGACGAGTAGAAGTTTGTGTTTTTCAAAAAACATTAGTTAAGCCGTTCGAGTTTCTACGCACGATAGTAGTTACGACCTTTTTGCGGGATGCATTTTTCAAACTTCGTTGCTTACGACATTCTTGCAGTTCGCGTTTCTTCTAAGAACAACGAATAACCTCTAAGATACTGCAATTTCGTGGTTACCCGAAATCAATCTAAGCCTAGTTAAACCAATATTATCAGAATGAATATTTTGGAACATTTCGATTTTTCCCGGCTTACGCCACAGGCACTAGCTCCTGTAGTCACTGCGCGGACGCAACTGAAAGGTTGTGTTTGTTTTTCCTCGACAAAATCATAAAGGATTATCAAAATCAAGGTATGTCATATAAACTTTGGATTACTCGTACCAACTAGTGAATTTCATGATACTTAAGGGCCGAGTTCATTTACCGTTCAACTGACGTACTTCAATCACCGTTCAAAATAGTGAGGTATTATGTGATTACATTAACGACTGATCATTTAAACGTCAGTTTGACGGTTGCACTTGGTGAACACGGCGTTTAGACAATTATATAAGGTTCATTTATCTTAAAATAACATACACGATCAATAAAACAGAAGGCGATATAAACTAGCAATTAAATTTCGTTTTGTTTTCACCCGTCACGAGAAATGGATCGCAGCTGCAAAAAATATCTTCAATATAACAAATTTGTACCTAAGGAACGGACACTTACTTTTATTTTTGAAAAATCGATAAAATCAGTATTTATTAGCCGGAACTCAAACAGGCCAAAATTAAATAATGACATAACATAAAGTCGTACTTTATATACCGATCGAAAGCATCATTCATAGTGTTCATTTATGGCTACAACACGTCCTTTAAACTAAATAAAAACCTGAAAAATAAAAATTACTAGTATTCTACTATTTGCTACATATTTCCAATATGGTAGCAGAGCTGTGGTCCATTTCCCGTAACGAATGAAAACAAACCGAACAAAAGGAAACTTAATTGTTGGCTTTCATGACTTTCTGTTTTATTGATAGTGTATGTTACTTAAAAATAAAACTCTACATCATAAAACAACAACGCAACAACACATGTTATTTTATTTGTTTATGAACTAAAACAATTACTTTGCTCACCCGCGACCTTACAATAGTTACGTTTATGCAAGAAATGTGTGTTCATGCAGTTCCTCCACCTCCACACTGTACGAACACATACAAATCACATAAACACAACCATCACCACCACCAAGCTACACTGACGCGTTTCGAACTCAACCAGAGCTCATCTTCAGAGTTACCACAACCGTATCTATGCTACCAAATGTTAAACTCTGAGTTTCGCGGGTGAGCAAAGTAATTGTTTTAGTTCATTAATATGGACCTCCGCAAAGTAACGCCTGATTCAATAAATTATTTGTTTATATTATTTTTTATCGTATTTGACCATTTCAAATCCCGACAAAGACAAGCGAATTTTTAAAAATGCATAAATGCAGTATTTATTGTTTTTTTTAAACGGAAAGAGTCCTTAACGTAGATTAAACTATTTTTGATATTAAAGGTAGTTCTTTTTTTTTTCACCCTGTATAAGTAGGTAAACTTATAAATAATGACAAATATGTTTAAATTTAGATGAAATAGAAAATTTTATGTTACAAAAAGAACATTTGATAGAAAAAAGAACCCGTTTGCTCGTTTTCCTCCCTCTCACAATAAAAAAAAATGTATATTTCTTTTCAAATTGCTGAAGCCGGGAATCAAATCCTGGACCTATTAATAAAGTCCTTACTAGACCTAGGTAGGTACTAAGGGTGTTTTATCTAGCTGATTGCTTAAACTTTGATAACGCAAGTATACTTACACCAACAAACAAATACCACACCGATCGAAAGGTAAATCGATCAAAGTCTATCTAGCGGTGTGGTCAAATACTAAAGAATAATAGTTACGCTGTTGGACAGGTATCTCAGTTAAGTTTTAAGCTGACATAAGATAAGGATAGAGTAGTCCTAACGTTGGGATATAAATTGTTAATTTTACATTTTTTGTCGAAGAAAATGAATAAACAACCTGAATCACGAATTAAAAATTGTTACTACGATGATTCATCATTTAAAACACAATTTTTTAATTTTTAAATGTTAACGAATTCATATTTAACTAAGTTAAAATAAGTTTTCTTGTTAGTAATTTTTTAAAGTTCTATAAATTTGCGTTTACAAAAGCTTATGACGTTTCATTAATTTCATTAAATTTGAAGAGGTTAAAGTTACGACATTTTTTCTAGCCATTGTCATGCATTACGAACGTGCTTACACCCCCGTTCCTTATGCGAAATTAAAACAAAAAGCGGTTACTACATTTTTGTAGTCAGCTAATTTGTTATCATTTTCTGATTCAGTACAAACATCATGTAAAGTTACGCCATTTTTGAGGTCTGTAATTTCTATAGACGATGGGCGTAACTAGATTTCTCGTGATCCTGGCTGTACTAAGTTAACAGTTTGTAAACAACATAATGCAGATTTATATTTTATAGTTATGGTCCAAAAATTACGTTCATACGACAAGCCGTTACAAAGTTATGATTTTTTTCCCGTTTTTTTTTCGGTTTTTTGGCTCTGGTGTAAAGTTGGGTTTTTAGGGTTACGCCCTTGTTGTTTTCCATCGTCGATATGAGATATTTTCGCTAGTCATAGATTTTTTAATTAAAAGCTGTCGGTTGTATTCCGGACATTTTTTACTGTTGGCAAAGTGACCCGAACCTAAACCTTGGGGGCAATTGCAACAGTAGCCTTCCTCGGCATCAACCCTGCAGGAATCACCTGTGTGGGAGTTACCACAGCGGAAACAACGAGGGCTAGAAGAACGGCACTTTTCTTTAGTGTGCCCGAAACGGCAGCAACGAAAACATTGGATGGTTGGTAGTTCATATTGTTCTACTGGAAGAGAGTTTAGACATATAAAAATTCTCTTCGGTAGGACTTGGCCATCAAAGGTTATAACTACCGTTTGTGCGGGTAGCCAGCAGTACGTGCCATCTGGATTATTTTTTTTATAATTAAGCCTGCGAGCCTTCACAGGGCGGGCACCTCCTGAGTTATCGGGAACCTGGATGTTTTCCAATACCTCTTCGGGGGACCAATCAGACGGAATACCCCGCACTAGTCCCATCCTAGTTACATTAAAAGAGGGAATTGATGCCTTGTATTTGTGATGAGTTAATGTTGGGGAATCTAGGAACGAGTTCGCGTCATTAGCAGTATGAAAATTTATAGACACTCTGTTGCGCCCTATCCTTTTAACACTACCATCAATTATATTGGGGAATTCCCTTTTTCTTTTTTGTAAAAAGAAACCAAACGCTACCGGATGCAAAATAGTTCCTGCGTCAGGGGAAACTTCTATCCTCTGAACGTGTACAACGAAGGGACCCTGATCACGTTCAGAATATTTTTCTCGTCCTATCGGTGTAAAGGGGATGCCAGGGGACGCTGGAGTTTGAGTTTCAGTCTGAGTAGGAGGCTGCGTAACTAAATATTCCGGAGGAGAGACTGATGACAAGGTCTGATTTAAGACATTTTGGCCTAAGGGGAGCGGTGTATCTCTTTGAGTATCGATGTCTAAGTTTTGCGTTGAATCCCCAGAAGATGAAGTGGACCTTGAACGGGATCGCTCACTGTCACTTTTATTAACATTTTTATTTTTTTGGCGATTTCTAATCGCACGTTTTTTCCCCGCAATATCCTTCATCGTGAGGAAAGTAAGTTTCGCTTGTTCTCTCTCAAATTGCTCATGTTGCGACAGATCAATATTAGATACAATTGAGCGAAAATTCCCTCCTCCAGGGTCGTCTAAGCCAGCAATCTCATCCATGAGAAAGCTGGCATAGACTACCCGCCAAACCACAGAAAAAAAAAAAAAAAGGAAATAAGTTTAAACTAATCTACGGGTTTAAATCCAAACTAAACCAAGGAAAAACTTACCTATTACACCACCACCATATAACAACAAAGGAATAGCAACTCAATACAGAAGATAAAATAGAAAACTCATAAAAAAAAAATTTTTTTTGGGGAATTCGCGTTTAGGAACAACCGACCGCGATCGACACTCTACCCACTCTCCAACTTGGCAGTTGGTTGGATGCAAATTAAACTTTTAAAGACCCTCCAAACAATCCGATCGACCATAAACAAGATTAGACCACAGATAAAATGAAAAGCGAGTTTAGCGAGTCGACAGATGACCGACGCGCTTGAAGATCTGTCATCTTTCTTGCAAATTAAAATTGCAAAATTTATTAGCATATACTGCCGGGAAAGAGTAAATATCACTTTCGCAATCGTTTTAGCGAATATTCTGTGTAATTTGAGTCATTATCAAGCAATCCTTGTTCCAGATGCTACTGGAAATTGGTTAGAAATGGATCAACAATTCTCATTGTCTTGGAACAATTTTCACGGAAACCTAACAAAAGGATTTGCCGGTTTATTGGGTAAAGGTGAATTCGTGGATGTAACTATTGCCGTTGACGGCCATATACTGCAAGCGCACAAAGTGATACTGTCGATATGTTCGCCTTACTTCAAGAAGATGTTTCAAATGAATCCATGTCAACATCCAATTAGTACGTAGAGTTATTTATTTATAGAATCACTTTCACATTCTTAAAACTATATTACGTACGTACACTTTATTTGTTTAATATAAAGATCAAATAGTTTATTTGGCAGCAACAACTATAGTTTAATATCTGCTTTGGGATATTTTCGTACAACTTTGTATGAAAATTCAATATCTTAATCTACTTGCAGCAGCTCACCTACACTCATTCAAAGACGTCCATAAACTATAATGAGTCTGAAACTTTCTCCATCCTAAAATTATAAAATGAATTATCACATAAAACATCACTGGGTATCAATTAATATCATAATTTGAATTTTTATTGCAGTTGTTTTGAGAGATGTATCACACAAAGCCATGAGAGATTTATTACAATTTATGTACAATGGAGAAGTCAGTGTGAAGCGGGAAGATCTCACTAGTTTTTTAGGAACAGCTGAAGTGCTGCAAATTAAAGGATTAACTAATAAAGAGGTGAGTGGATTATTGCGCGAGTGGTATATTAAGTTCATACCTTTCATATGCCTAGAGCCATATCCATACTTATGCATGTTGTATGCCGGAGGGGCTCTCACACTTGTATGAATAAATTTCTTAGTTACAAGTTATGTGTTATGGGTATAGGGATGAATACAACAGGTAAAAGTTTGTGAGCCTCTCCAGCATAATAATATGACAGGTATTGGTACAGATATGGCACTCGGCATGTGATGGGTACAAATGTGCGAGCTTTTGTGGCATATGAAAGGTTAAACAATTAACCCATCAACGTCCCGCGCGCCACAGAGGCGCGTAACTAACTGTTCATGATTTGCTAATTTTTTTTACCAGTTTTGATCACCTTTTAACATAGGGTACTTAGAAAAAATTGCCCAAAAATGTTGGTTGTGCAACGGGTTAAAATTCAAGTTTCTTATTTTAACTGCCTTAATGTTGTGCCTTTGCTAGTATTATGACAGGCAATAGAGTCAATTTACTGCATACAATTATAATGTAGTGGATTGTCTCAAAGATTGTCCTGGTGTAGATGGTCCAGTAAACCCTCTATTTCCTTTCACTAGCTAGAACCATACGCTGTTAACACATGATGAACTTGACTAGATAGCTTTAAGGTAGGGCATCCGGGGCCTCCACAATGGAACCCTCCATAGAGACTTTTAAAAAAAAACTTGAATTCCAACAAGTATTTATTTAACAAGTTTGATATGAAGTATCTTTTTGTATTTTTTTTCAACTTAAAAACTTATTTTTTGTATTTAGTATGAAATATAAGTATTTATTTGGATATTATTTGGAAAATAATTTGTGGCCAAGGGGTCTCCACTCCTTTTATGCCCCAAGGCCTCCAAACCTCTAAATCTGGCCCTGACTAGATTGACCTGTAATCTCTTTTGATCCGCCTCTGCTTCAACATCCATTAAATTCTGTAGTATAAAGCTTAGTTTACAAACTTAAGCCATTTCATATTACCACTTTATTTGGTTGGGGATGCGATTTCAATTATAATCACAGTTTTAAGTTTTTTTGTTTTATTTTGCAGACTGATGATGATGAAAACGAAAAAGAACAAAGTATGCCCAAACCAGACCCAGAAATACAAAATCCAGTGTCAGAGCCAGAATCATGTGCTTCAGAACAGTTAGACACTATCAGGAATGAGGAAGTCGCACAGAATGATGTACAAGAAATTTTTAAACAAAGACAATTTATAGATAAATTGCAGAGGCTAAGCAATTTGAAACGAAAGTCGGACGAGTTCCTTCACCAAAATTACTATTCTGATGTACTTAGTACTGATAAGAGACCCAAAACAAAAGAGAAACAGAGCCATCAGCAGACTAATTATGATAATTTAAGGAATATGTACGAAACTCCAGTGGATATTACATCAGCTTTCAACACACATAATAATATACACAGAACAGTGAAAGATGATAAATGCAAGGAGCAATCAGATAACTCAATAGAACTGAAAACTGAATGTGATGATGGTGACATCATTATCACCGACCCAGCAGTCTGCAATGATCCCAAAAGTTACGAAGGCTCATTAGAAGGACAGAAAGATCTATCAATGACCTTGGAATACCAGTCTCCACAAGATAGTAAGTAATCTATGTATTTAATGTTTCCTGCATAGATTGATCTTTGCTAATTTTATGTTGTTGTTTTATAGAACCCTTATTTAGTTTAACTTAATTTGATTTATTGTTACTTTTGCACACTAATGCTTTTTTACTAACTGCGGTTTGTCTGCAAACCAACTCCAGATTGTGTTGAAAATGCAATCATTTTATTAATTTTCATTTAAATGGTATCTTTCTTTTGCAATGCCTTCATACTGTGAAAACACGATGGCATTTTCAACATTAATGTTTATAAGCTGAAATAATTTATATTTTACAAATACTGTAACGAAAATGCCCATCGTGATTTCAGATTGCCCCAGTCTGAACTCACTGTTCACCGACCTAAAAAACTTAGTTAATGTGAAGGCGGCTAACAACCTGTTCAGAACTAACACGCACGAGGATTACTCGAACCACAGAATGGAGCACCGGCTTGTCACCATACCCCAAAAGGAAGACGGCAAAAAGAAGTATCCGCAGAGGTCATGCAGACTTTGTTGGAAAATCGGCAAAAGACGCGATACGAGATTCATGTGCAATGCGTGTGAACTACCCTTTTGCAAGGCTCCATGTTTCGAAATACATTTCAATGACATACTTAAAGTGTCTCAATTGCACGGAGATTATTATGCTCCATAAGTTCCATTATTATGGTCCATATATTTACTCATTAACATAGTAGACCTCTATAGAGGCGTCTCAATTGCATAAGTTAAAAGAATATTTGCAGTGATTTTGAGTGATATTTTAAGTGATTAGAAAGATAATGGAATCATAGATTCGAAATGCATTTTATATAAATTGGGACCAAATTATAAATCAGTGAACATAAAAAACAAACCTAGAATGAGTCTGATAAATTCTACAATATCTATTTAACTAATGTTAACATTTTAAATATTTAGTAATATATTTACGATGTTTCCTTCCAAACCAATCATGGAGCACAATTGCATTACATATTAAATATATTTAACTGTGATAAAGAGTATTCTCTGCTCTAAGTGCCAATTACACTAAGAAAGTAAAGTTTGTAACTCTTGATGAAATTATTTTAAAACTTTAAAGATAATGCATTTGTATGACAAATTCAGACTGTGCCATGATGTTTCTGCTATTACAAGAACACGTGAATTAAGACTTTGCTCATATTCTAGTCTATTAATACTATATTTTTAAAGCTAGCTATACATCCAAATTTATGGACAAAATTTTGTTGGTAATAAATTAATAATAAGATTTTTTTGCTTTAGTTGTAGTGTATTCTTTGACTTAATTTAATGATCTCTTTAAGAGTAATGAGTTTTGTGACTGTAGTTTTACATTCCTATTTCATAGCACTTGCATTGCATTTTTTAGTTTAAAAACATGCAAATTTTTGACTACTTATATCATAAAAATCAGCTTGTGGAGCAAGCTTGTTGATGTTCAGTTTGCGTAATGTAAAAGAATATTTTTGTGTGATTTTGTATTCCCGTGTGGTTTTGATAATATGCGATTGTATTTTTATAGCCATTTTCTACAAATAAACTTATAAACAACAATGTGTCTATATTTTTTGTTTTACAAACTGGGCGCTATAAATTTTTGGTACTAAGTACATATACAGCTTTGTCATGTCTTAGAAAGAGGTCCTGTAATCACAAATAGCTGATTATATTTTAAAATAACATTTCATTATTTCTGCCAAGAAGTAATGGAATGTAATATTTGTATAGGTATACCAATACCTTTACAATATTCTCTCTTTATTATTCCAGGTGCCCTCTCCCTAGTTGTGAACGAATCGTGCGAAAATCAGCAGTTACCAGTACGGTATAAGTACATATACAGCAGAAAAGGACATAAACAGTTAGTGCATATGAACTTTGTGTACACAAAACACTCCACAACACATGGGAAGACTTCTTGGCGTTGTGTGCAATACTTCTCGCTAAACAGATGCCCTGCAACCGTGGAGACGATAGACACAATGATATACGCCGTCAACCATCAGCATAACCATGAGGATTGTTACGAGAAGCTTTCTAAAAACAGTATTTATGAGATGAATATTCTGCCTAAGTAAGATAAAATTCTCCCAGCATGGGTTTCCATGTCTCCAATCAGCCAAAAGCTTATAATTATCACTATGGGTAAACGACTAACGATCCAAGATCGTAATAAAGTATTCAACAGAAATATTTTGTGCAAAGTATTAGTGGCAGGCTCCACGATTGATCACTTTTACGCATTTAGTATTAAAATGAAATAAAAATTGATCAACATACCGTCTTAACCTCCTGCCGCCCACGTCAAATTTTGTTTCAATGAAATGTAAACTTTGTCACTTATTGAGTTTGATGTCACATTACAATAAGTCCTATATCGCAGGTAGATAAAAGAGTTGACTACTTAACTCGAAATAATCCGTTCTAATTTAGGCTTCAACTTCTACCTTCAGGAGGGTCTAAATTAAATGGTAGGTGGATCACCCTTCTTACCCTGGTACTATTATTTTTTCCCCGTAGTACTACCATCCTGACTGGCAGTACCACGGGAGATTTAGCATTACCCATGGTGCTACTTGTCAATTTAACATATACCTAAATATTACAAACGGTTTCGAGATATGCCTATGTCACCTTTTGATACGTATTCTAAAAGCAAATAAACATTCCTTTCTTTCTTTCTTTCTAGAAAAACCCTTCAATCTCAGTAGATCCACTATATGCATATTTTGTATTTTTTTTTTCCAACTACCAGTCAGAATGGTAGTACTAGGGGAAAAAAATAAACCCCGTGGTACTACCAGTAGGACCACCGGTAAGAAGGGGATATTTTTAGTTATTGACTCTTGATCTAGGACTGCGATATATAGGACATTGGGCGGCTGGAGGCTAAGACTTGTTTGAGAAAACTAGAGTACAGCAGAGGTTAAGTTGCTACTAGACTAGGTATGAATAACTTAATCGGAAACCTAGATAGTTAACCTCTTTATAAAGTATTTAATAAAATCGAAGTTCCTAAATTCCCTTATTTTGTCTATCGCTCTTGTTAAGATATACGATTTAATTTCTAGATTCATCATTATAGATTTTGTACGCAAAATAAGGTAATCTCCAATAGAATGTCTAGTCAAAGAATAGATTATTTAATTCCTTACATAATTTTGACATAAATAAGAAAAATCTATACAATAAATAATATACATTTATTAAAACTGTCTTTTACTTATTTACATATCTGAAGTTATAATTTACTTTCCAAAATTCGGTCATGTCTTCAGCCGTTTAGCACTCTGTCCAGTTAGAGCCTCTTTAATTGCATTTCTTTTCCTTGGTCTGTGTTTTTTGCTGAATCCTACGCCTGCGAATAATAGAAAGAATTTGAACCAAAAAATTACGGCATATCAACTTCTTTCTGACGCAACTTCCCTTATTTCGTAATTAGTACGCATGTAAATTATACAAGTTTGAGTCAGATCGTATCGCATCAATATCTAATTATTATTTTCGTTTGGTGAGGTCAGTTAGCCTTATTTGTTTCAGTTCTTTTTCGGCCTTAGTACAGGGCTATTTGTAATTCACTAGCATCCTTTTAACCCTAAACTCCTACCACTTAAACAAATGTTTTTTTGTTTTACGGCTTTTGTCATAAGTAACTTAATATTTTTGGTGTAATAACGTTTTGAAAATTTGAGACTAACTCTTACTTTTACGATACTCTGTGCCGCATTCATTGCCCGCCACGACTGCGGCGCGTGGCTCCGCCCTCGAATTTCATAGAGTACGAAGTTGTGTTAGAAGTATTTATTTATTATTATTTATTTGTATGGAAAAATAAGTGCTCCATTTTAAAAAGTTGTAACTCAAAAAACATTTGTTTAAGTGATAGGAATTCAGGGTTAAGAGGATGTGAATTACAAATAACCCTGTATAGTCGCGGAATTAAAAGGTTCGTCACTTCTCGATCTTAACTCGTTGACATAGAGTTCCAGTTCGTTTCGATTTTTACGGTTTTCGTTCGATTATTTTTATAGTTCCACTAATTTAGCACAATCTACTCATGTTACTAGGTATATTCATTAGAGACCCCTCACACTATACTATTCACAAAGACTCGCGGCAGACGGTGCCATAAATCACCTTTGTACTAGAGATGCGCACGCTCATGTTTACTGAACTGTCGATTAAATGCAGTATTAGTATTGCACAGGCCTCCTCTCAGAATACTAATACTGCATTTAATCGACAGTTCAGTAAACATGAGCGTGCGCATCTCTAGTACAAAAGTGATTTATGGCACCGTCTGCCGCGAGTCTTTGTGAATAGTATAGTATAGTGTGCCCCTGTAGTGGGAGTAGTGGGACGTATATAGGCTGGGATGATGATGAATTGTTTCCGTTCATTAATATGGACCTCCGCAAAGTAACCCCTGATTCAATAAATTGTTTCTATAAGTACATTTAATATGAAAACTGACTCAAGAGGCGCCGCGACTGCGACGCACCCCGTCCCACGACTTTTCTGTGTGGCTTGCTCCTTATTGGGACAAATTACTAAATTGTCCACGTCCAGCAACAGACTGTTCTGATTAATACTTACGAATATCGACATCAGGTTTCTCTTTCAAGCCAAAAGACCTCGCAGCTGCATTTAAATCCAATGTGAGCAAGTTAAAAACGTGTTTTAATTTTTTGACTTCGAATGCTCGGATGTAGCCTTCTAACGCATCTACTGCCAACTTGTGAAAGTCGGGATTACTGAATGCTTCATCAAGCTGAAACAAAAAAAATGCTTGTAAAATTATTAGGTAGGTATAGTTCAATTATTAGCGGTGGAGATTTTTATCAACGAAAATACTAACTTTCTCGGCAAGAAAAGCATAGCTACTAAACTTCGTTTTTTTAGCATTAGAATTAATGTGAACAATCTTGACAAGTCTATTTATTGAAAACGCTTTTTAAAAAATATTTGGTTTCGTAAGTAATAGTTATCTATTAAGAATGAATGAATGAAGACTTAGTAAGAATGTAAATGACTATAATGTCCTTGTTAATTGTTAGGTACAGTTTGCTATAATTTATTTTTCAAAAGTGTCTTTCAATAAAAAGACACATCAAAATCGCTTACCTTCTCCCTAATGCTAAAAAAACGAAGTATTATATCTTAAGGAATACAAACAGACCTTAAAGCCTATTTTAGACCTGTGAAGTCGCTGTTAGAGTTAAGAAATCTCCATTGTAACAATGCGTCACAAATAAAACATTCGTACCTTGGATTGTAAGTTATAGTAGCGATCCCAAGACTCAAACTTGTCCAAATAGATTTTGGCATCCTGTAAATAGCCAACAAATTCTTTCTCTTCTGGTCGTAGCAGTAAAACCGCATTCCCGGCTGCTCCGAGACCTCTTGCAGTTCTTCCCACTCTATGGATATATTCCTAAAGAAAACGAAGATAGGTAGGTATATTCTTTAGGTATAAACGATAAGTTAAAAAAAACTCTGGGAATAAATCTTGTAATTATTTTTATGAGATTGTAGTAGTAAGTTCCCAATCTACACTGGGCCCGCGTAGGAGAAAAGGAGGCCTGTGCTCTGCAGTGGGACGTATATAGGCTAGGACGACGATAGTAGAAGGGCTTTACAATAATTTGACTCCCATCAACAAAAGTATCAATATAAAAAAAACAACTATACAGAAAAAACACAGGCTAAAAAAAAGAAAGAAAACTAAACAAACAAAAGCCCATCCCATTAGCTGTATATAACTGTGTATATACAGATGAGATGAGTGGCGAGCAATGCAGGATGCCTACACTCAACATTGGGTGGCTATGGGCTGAAGAGAGAGAGAGAGAACTGTGTATAACTAGATTTTATTAAAAAAAACCTGTCCGTATGCGAGTCGTATTTTTTTACCCAACTGTTTTCAGATGTCGTTAGCCAACGGCTTCGCATGTAAAAGGGGAGACAATACAATAACTTTATTGTAGACCACAAGAAAAAATATATAAGGTAAGCAATGGGAGACACTTAGGTATATACTTGACTAAATATTTCGCAAATGTATCCCTAACTCGACACACAATCAGTTACTACAACTCAAAATAGGTAATTTAAGTCTTATTTTGATAGAGTTCACAAGTTGATATTTACATTAGTATCAGATGGAGGATCAAACTGGACTATCCAATCGACAGCTGGGATGTCCAGCCCTCTGGCTGCTAAGTCTGTGCAAAACAGAGCTACTTTTTCTGCATTGTAAAAATTTGCTATAGTTGCAGTCCTGTCTGCCTGGTTCATTTTTCCCTGGAAATTAATAGGAGAATTACTATCTCAAACTGAACAAAACTTCCACCACTTCTTCCACTTCTTCTTCTTCTTTCTTTTGTATATCCACTTGGATACAAAACTGTGTTACCCAGAAGTCCATGTACCTATCCAAAAGGATATGTGATCACCAAAGTCTAGAGAATCGGATCTAAATTAATCTAACTTAACCCTTTGTATGCCTTGTATTGGATCCGTACCCAATTTAAGGCATTCTTTTTGTATTTTTTTAAAAATCTGTATCATTGGATTTATACGATTTATATGAAACTGTTGAGACTAGAATGCACAACTTTTTTTTTTTTACTTCCGGCATACAAAAGGTTAATCAAGATCTGTATAATAGGTGTAAGCATTTATAGTATCCTTTGGATACATACTCGTCTAAAAAAACACAAACACACAAAAGGTATCTGAAATGCGAAAAATAGTGACAAAGCCAATAAATATTTGAAGTGGACTTGAGGAGCAAATTTTACCCTTTGTACGGGGGACAGGAAAAATGTTAACACTGAACTAAATACAACTGAAATTAACTTACATGTATACACATCACTGCTGCTTGGCAATATTTACTGAAGAATTCATAATGAAAAACAACAGATTTACAGCTGGAAAAGAACACCATGACTTTAAAATTTGCTGTTTTCTTTAACAGCTTATGTAGCCACCACAGTCTGTATTCAGTCTCACATATTGCATACCTGTAATGGTAAAATAAGTATTATTATGGCTACTTTAAAATGATTCTTTTAAATTAAATATGTCTCTTTATATTCAACACTTTCCAGAAGACCATGATTTCCAAGAAGAATGCGCCATAAAAGACTTATCCAAAAGTAAAAATTAAAAATAGTTACCCTTGTTTAAGACCTTCAACTGTGGCTCTTAAATTGTCTTCACTTGTGTTTATAGATTGAACATCCTCTTTCATAGCAGACCTTATCAAAGCCTGAGTTGTTTCAGCCTCTGTTGCACTGAATAACATGGTTTGCCTTTTTTCTGGCAAAAGAATAAAATTCATTTTATATACTCTCAATTTTCTAACAAAATAAAGGAACATGACTAAATAATCTACTTACTTGGCAGCCTACCAATAATTTGTTTTAAATCTTCTTCAAACCCATATTGAAATATTTTATCTGCCTCATCCAAAACAAGACAGTTGACATGAGCATAATCAAACTCTTTACTTCTCATGTGATCAAATAATCTACCTGGCGTAGCAACAACAACATGAACTCCTGTAACCAATTGTAAAATACTTTAACAAGTCTGGTATTAGATTCTTCTTTTCAGCCAAGAAAGCAGCTACAATGAAATCTAATGGATTGACATTATACTTTTTTAATTGCAGTTGGCAAACCTGCAATTAAAATGTATGGACAGTTGGAATTATGTATTTAAATAGAAAAAAATTTAACACAGTCAAAACCGTTTATAACAACATTCAAGGGACAGCAATATTTGGTTGTTAAACATGGTTGATCATTGTAACCAGTGTTACCTTGGTATATAAGATTGTGTTGGATTTTTTCTTGGTTGTTACATCCAATATGTTGTTGTAATTGGTGTTGCTATAAACGGTTTTGACTGTAGTTGTAGGAGCAAAAAATATCAAAATAAAAACTTTAAAAATGAGCTTTATTGATACTGGCAGTCAAGATAGGCAAACTACAGGAAGAAAAAAAAATAACCTGTTGACAGTTCAGCACTCTGTTTTCTTCTACTCTCACCTCCTATTACCAATGCTGAGGTCACTGCACTGTGAAAAGCTAGCAATTGTTGTAAAACTGTGTATGTTTGAATTGCTAGTTCTCTTGTGGGCGAAATCACAACACACAATGTGCCTGAAACATTATAAATGATAAGTTTGTGAGGATGTTTGTTAGTGTTTCATACAAGAAGTACTGAACAGATTTTGGTTTAAGTAATTTGGGACACAGATTGTTTGTTCTATCTATATAGATCAGTGATATCCAAAATGGTGGTGGTGAAACGAAAACCTGTGAGGGGTCTATGTATGCGAAAAAAGCCACATTTGAAGTCTATTATTGTGCAATAAATCTAAATTAAGTAAGCAAAGGGTCTACCTAAAATTGAAAGATATTGCTAGGGGTCTATGAGTCACCAAAGTCTGGTAATCTCTGTTCTACATGAATAGGATCATTTTAGACACTATATTTCATCAGAAGTCCTGAAGAACCACCACTAATTTTGTATACAATAAGTAGTAGTATTTACCTTTAATATGGGACAGCACAACTACTGCTTCTAATGTGTCAAAAAACTTGAGTATAAAACAAAAATAGAAATCTCATAACTTACCAGGTGTTTGAGTTTCCATTGTTTGTTTACCAACAGCTTCTACAATCGGAATAAGGAAAGCTAAAGTTTTCCCTGATCCTGTCTTTGCTGTAGCTACTACATCACATCCATTTAATGCTTTAGGCAGAACTTCAGCTTGTATAGCAGTCATGTGCTTGAATCCCATGGTTTTAATGGCTTTCAGTGTCGTTTTCGAAAGTTTATCCTTCAAACTTTTAAACTTGGGATATTTACTCTCCTCTTCCATGTTTGAAATGATTATAAATAACTTCCTGAGTTCCCGCTTCTAAATAAGACTAGTATTATTCTTGAGTTACTTTACATCTTATAGCAAAGTAGGTGTAAGTTAAATTTAAAAATTTGCACGAATTTACTTTATCGAAATTTTGTTACCCACGTGCTTGACAGTTGACAGAAATTAAATGTCAAAAGACAGCTTGTTTTTTCTAAAACTAGTGTTCAACTTGTACCACTTTCCGTTATGGTACAGCACGGTTGCTTATGATTCATAAAAGTGGTACGTACGTGCAATCAAGCCTTTAACCCCTCGGGATAATAAATTTGAAAAAGCGTTGAACATTTAAGTAGTCTATGGTTGCACAATTTTATTTCGATCAACATGTTTCAAATAACAAGTGAATTGTGATGAATTAAATTGTTTTTTCAATGAACGCAATAGACCAATAATACTTTTATGCTAAAAAATGGATCTGCCTAGTGATATATCTGAACAATTGCGTAAATTATGTGTGGGATTGTCATCAGACCCAGGTGAGATTCCATTTTCAAAATTATCTTTTAACTGTCAACAAAATCTGAAAACTTTTAAGTAATTATCGCCTTTTGTAGTTTTTAGAAAATATATACAACAATTCTCTTATGAATAGTATTCAAGAATATTTCAGAGGATTAGTGTCATTATTTAAACAAGGTATTAAGCTAATAATTTATTAAATCATATTTGAAAAGCTAAATGAAGGAACTACTGTGTTCAGATAATTTCATTAAATTGGCACGAACAAGTACAGTATGTATAATAATAACGACATGTGTTTAACTTCTTGGTGTCTGTATAACTTGTTCTTGCTATTGGCACTATAGTTTAATTAACATACTTTATTTGTATTATGTTATACAGGGTGTTATCTTTGGAACTACTGAACCTATTCTAAAAATTATTAATATTTTTTTATCCTGGGAAAGTGCAAGGCAGCGTCACAGAATATATAATAGTACTAATGTACAGAATGGACACGCTCCGCCCCGCAACGATTTGAGTTACCCCACCCCTCAAGGCGCAGATTGCCGGACACCGCCCCAATCCAGAAGAGTGCGCGCGCGATGTATGTAGGCGTACGCGTGTACAGACGTCTTCGTGCTTATTATGTAGATTCAAGAACGCGTATTTTGTACGTTGTGTCCGCTGTGTGGCAGCGTTGTGTTGTAGTTTTCTGTGGCTTCCCATGAGGCTGACATAGTCACATTAGGTGTACTCAAGTCTTGTTAAAATATTAGATTAAAAAATAAAAAATAAATTGGCTAAATTTGTCAGATATGCCTAATTATCCAATGCCATTATTATCACAAATATCCCACAAGTTTTTGTATATTTCTGTTATGTTTGTAGATGCAGCGCATGAATTGGCTGTGTCATATTTATCTCCTACCGGCAAGAAGATACACTCAGTTCGAGATGAGAGGCAACTGTGTGCTAAAATACACTCAAAGCTCTCTAGCGTGTCATCCAGAGATGCAGAGAAATTTGATGAATGTTATTCCAAATTGAAGCAATTTGTAAGTCACCTAGTCTTGCAAGAGAACATAGTTTTCAAACAATTACAGTTTAGCTTGAATATTTTGTGTATTGTGTCTAGGGCCGGCTCCCGGTACTGAGTTTGTATGGTGAGAACCGGGAATTTTCGGTATTTGTAGGGAAATCCAGTACCGGGAGCAAACCCTAATTGTGTCATGTGTAGGTCAAATCTAAGATTTGAATTTTTTTTTCCATTCCTTTTTCACTAAATTTATTGGTAGTATACCACAGAATCAAAAGCAGCTATCAAATACATACCGGACAAAGGATAATTTTAAAGCCAGTAGCATTTTCAATAATTACGATGGATGTTGTAACTTATTATTGAAATGATAAGGTTGAATTTCCAAGTCAATGCATGTGGTTGCTATATTTATTAAGGGTTAAGACCATCTATACAGGTTGTCCCAAAACTCAAATGTTAACATGGTACCAGGCAAGAGGCCAAGTTATTTCCCTTAGTTAAGAGATAATAAAGATTTTTAGAAAATATTTAATACATACTAAAAGTAATATGTGACTGTTATTGCTTAACTAAGTGACAAAGATTTTTTTTTATTTTTTCCAGAATAAATTGCGAGTGCGCCTGGTACCAGATTATCATTCAGCTTTAGTACACAAAATAGAGCTAATTTTATAAACAAATTCACAGTTAATTCCTTTAACCTTTCGTATGCCGGAATTTAAAAAAAAAAAGTGCATTCTAGCCTCAACAGTTTCATATAAATCCAATGATACAGATTTAAAAAAAAATACAAAAAGAAAGCCTTAAATTGGGTACGGATCCGGTACAAGGCATACGAAGGGTTAAACACTGCACTCTAGATCAATAAAGTAGACCTTGTAGTTCCAAGCTTGTAAAAGCTTTAAGATTGAATTTCATCCTCTTCTAGTAATCAGATTGACATGAAATTCAGTATGAATGAAGTTTGGATGACAAGTACAGTAAGCAAAGATGCTTGTTTTTTAACCCCCAACACAAAAATACCCCTCGGAGTTATAAGTTTGACTGCTATGTGCGTGTGTGTCTGTCTGTGGCATCATAATTCTTAAACAGGTGAACTGATTTGGATGCAGTTTATTTTATTTGAAAGCAGGTTTCTTGACAATGGCTCTTAGACACGTTTCATCAAAATTGGTGTAGCCTTTTCAAAGTTAATAGCTCTTTTGTTAGCTGCGGAAGGGATCTTAGACGCATAATGGGCATTTAGTTTATTTTCAAACATAATATGTTATGTGTGACCTAATTGCATTGGGGTTTTTAAATTTTTTTTTTAATAGTTATTTAATATGAAATCTATTATTGAGATAATTAAATATACAGAACAGAATTATTTATATAGGTACTGCTTATTTAGCCCTTATTGTCTAGTTTTAGTTCCATGTTTGTGTGGAATGAAAGCTTAAAAGTCCCAAAATTCACCACTTTAATGAGTTTTTCGTGAGCCAACTTTGGGGGCGGCAGGCGTAAGCTTTGCCTTTGGATTCCAAAAGTTTAATGGTTACTTGACCTGAAATGTGTTTTTAACAGAATCATTTTTAATTATTGTGACATTGGAAGACTATCTACAATATTATTATTTTTTATTTTTTCCTTTTTTTTATTTTTTTTTTTTTGACGGTGGAAGTATTCTACACTTCCACTAAAGTAAAGTAAAGTAAAGTAAAATAGTTTATTGCTGAAAACGGGTTTCACAAGATGGTAAATAAATGTAACAACACAATATTAAGGCTCAACCATTTTCTACTTAAGTAAGCATGCAATATGTCTCATTCTAAATTTGCTGGTACTGAAATATCCGTGCAAATTTAGAATTTTCTTAAAAACTAGAACTTAGGGAATAAACGTAGATATAGTTAAGATGATTTACAACGCATTGCCTATGTCGTGGACTGAATCACCAAGGAAACAGTTTTACCTAAAATTATGGCGATTTCTCGCTGGGGAGACTTTTTATTCTCTCGAGGAAATCTTTGTGAAAGTTAGGAGTTTACGTAATAATAGTGTTATATTGTATTAAGAGTGCTCAGTGGTTTATAATTTTTTTTTTTTTTGTTTCGTACTACTATTTTTTTTTTTCTAATTTTCGATTGTAAATTTGCGACATTTATTACATTATGTCTATTTATTATTGGTTAGTGACATGAAATGAAATCCTATTATTTATGGCATTATTTTAATTATAATTTTTTAATTCGTTATTATTGGTTATTGACATGAACTGAGATCTTATTATTATTATTAGTGAATGACATTATCTTAATTTATCAATTCATTATTATCAATTAAATCAATTTGTTTTATTATTACTATGATTATTGGATCTTGACAAAATGATAAAACATGTTTATTAATGTATATTGCATGCCTATGAAGGTGAAACAATGGACTGTATCTAAATAATAACATCTGTATTTACATTGATTTCAAGCAATAAATGAATATGAATATGAATATGATGTAGGTATAGTTTTAGTTTTTTAACCCAATACATCCCTGTATTGTTTTTTTTATATACTTAATTAATATTTTTTTTTACTTAATTCTTATATGTATGGTTTTTTTTTAGTTTGTTATTTTTAAGAGTTTTTAATTTATTATATTGTAATTGGAAAAGATGACTTCCTGCCAAGTTTCTTGCGGCGCATTCTTCTTGGCAATGATGGTCCTTACGAAAGCGCTGGTAGTTTTAAAAAAAAGTGACATTTAAAAGAGCCCTTTGCGGCCTACTTGCAGAATAATCGTTTTGATTTTTTTTTATTTTTGATTAATAAGTACCTCTTTTACCTTTCAGATGGTATTCAAACAGCGTGCAGCAGTCTTGACCCTGCTATTGTCACTGTCTGAGTCGCCGCAACCAAAAGCCTCCACTCACCAGCTCTTTCCAGTACCAACTCTTCCTTCTGTAGTATGTATACAATAATGTTTAAAATATTTGTCATACATGACCTAACTAAGCAATAGACTTAAGTAACTAAAAAAAAGCCTCTGTTCCGAAATTATCATATTCTCCACTTTTTCAAATTGTAATTGAAATTCACTACTCTTGAATGACACTGCTTTTTTTCGCCATTACATTAAATTATTTATTTGGGATGCATTTTGGGATTGGCTGGAAATTTAGAATGCACATGTATATTGGATGACTATGCAGGTACAGCCAACAAAAAGTATGGTTTTATCTTTAGGCTTTTTTGCCTAATAACATTACTGTCATTCTGATTATATTATTTGTGTTAAAAAAGCCGTGGTGGCCTGGCGGTTTGGCCTCTCAAGCAGAGGGCGTGGGTTCAAATCACGGCTCGCGCCTCTGAGTTTTTCGGAATTTATGTGCGAAATTACATTTGTAATTTACCATGAGCTTTACGGTGAAGGAAAACATCTTGAGGAAACCTGCATACACCTGCAAAAAAATTCAATGGTGTGTGTGAAGTCTAATCCTCACTGGACCCGCGTGGGAACTACGGCCTCAGCCCTCTCATTCTGAGAGGAGGCCTGTGCCCTGTAGTGGGACAATACATATAGGCTGGGATGATGATGATTATTAATTATTTGTGATGTGATTGTGATTACTGGGAGTAAGTGGTAATAGATATGCGGAAATTACGCTATTTACATATCGAAAACCCCTTTATAGGTTTATGAAATAGATAGCGAAAATTTAATTCTCTGTGTATGTAGTTTTATAAAATTGTTTTTCGTTTTCAGAAATCTGGCACAGGTATATCAGCAATGAGCAGCAAAAGCACTGTGGGGTCGGGTGGATGGGAGAGCATCCCTCCTAAGCAGCAGGGCTCCAATCAGAGTCTTCCATCAAACCAAAGCAACATGGCTTTGGCTTTACAAGCACTCGGTAAAAAATCATTTGTGTACAAGTTATGGTCTGTTATTCTCCATTTACACCTATAAAAAAGTGAACAAAGACACTGCACACCCTAAACAACTGCAGCTTAGGACTTGAAAATTTGCGGCCATTTTCCTTAACCTTTTGAACGCCAGTGTCGGCAATAGACGACTATACGGTAACACAAAAATTAACCTACCCGCTTACGCATAAAAATCAATTTTGTTCGTAACAAAAACGATGTGTGGCGTTCAAAAGGTTGATACATTAACTATATAAATATTACTTTTTAAAATTTCTGTAATTCCTATGTGATGGAGAGGTATCCAATTTTTAATTTTTCCACAGGAGGATAAAGCTCTAATCCCAAAAAAAACATACTGTCGAACATAGAACCTCCTCCTTTTTTTGGGTTCTTTTAAAAAAAATGGCCAGTATCAACCACTCTTCTTCCTTATTTGGCTGAGGGGCCGTACTCTCATGGCCAGAAATAAACTTAAAAAAAACTTTACTTTTTACAGATGGTCCAAACGAGCGCAGCTGCGTGCGAGACGTAGTACTAGCCGCAACTGGCATCAAATCCGTTGGCGCCGGTAATAGGCCACGTCCCATGCAGATGTTGTACGCCCGCATTGCCCATTTAGGCTTCCTTCACGATCGGCTCAAAGAGTTCATTGATCCGAGCTCTGGACTTATGCCTCAAGGTACTTATTCTGACTTGCTATGACTCTTACAGTGAGTTGAACCAAAGGCTGTATTGTTTGAGGCGCTCGCGATCGCATTTGCCATCTCTTTCTATTAGGGTAGACACAGACTGAGTGACAAAGTGAAGTGGTAACACCGATTGTGATGCCGAGTGTGTTGAACAATAAGTGTACGGGTTACTATAGTTATAAACAATGTTAAATCAGCTGTTACCTGTGTCTGTGCCTTTGATTGTTTGAAATTGGTTATTTATTGTTTTAGTAATTTGATGCAAATCACACTTAGACCACTTCCACGATCTAGGGTTAAAAAATTAAATTGTTAACCCTGTTGAAGATGACAATTTCATATGTTTTGATTCTCACACTACTTAACCCTGGGTTAGCAATTAAGTTGAGAGTTACATAGTTTCCTGGTCCGCGCAAGGCCGTGTGTGGTTATTTTGAGCGAGATACACACATCTTGATTTTATCTGTGTGTGTATTTATATTATAGTTGTTATAAATAAAGTGCGGTTGTGGTTTGTCGATTTTTTCACATACCTGCCTTAAAAATAAGGTAATACTGCCTACTAAACACTTCAGAAATAATATTAATAATTAAAAAGAATTACGTAGATATTTTAATAATATTAAATTAAAGTAATAGTATAATTAATTAAACTTCAAATAACCGATATAAACAAGTACTATAAATAACTCTGCGAGTTCTGCGACACGCCAGCCGATTTTAGTTCCAACGTTCCCGCTAGATGTCGCTGTACCGCTCCGTCCCAATCCTACATCGCGCTGTTAAGATTTTTCTTGCGATCATGACCCTCTTAGAGCGTCGTTGTCAAATCATACTTACCTGGCGTAGGGGACACCGTGATCAAGTAGGCGGTTCCCCCAGGGCGAGACTCTTCCATTGCACTGCGGTTGAGTTGACCCTTGCGATTATCCCTAATGTGGATAACTCGGACGCGTAATTTTTGGTAGTGGGGACTGCGTACGCGCCGTCCCCCTGATAATGCTAAGCCTTATTTAAATATGTAGTTATTTCTTAGTTGGTAGGTGGCAGTCTCAAATATCATTAAGTAATTGAGTGCCTAATTAGATGTACTACGGTCAAGTGCAAAAATAAGTATCGATTTACTCCTCCCATCGTTATATACCTATACCTTAATTCGACGACACAAGAGCTATGGGACATATTTATGAGCAAGTTGTGTGCACCTATATTTTTACACTTGACTGTACGTATAAATTCACGTATTTGTGACTTGGCGAGCTTTTCTTTCTTGTTGTTCCGTCAAATCCGCGAACTTGCTCGTGTCGTATGTCTATCTGATCCTTTGCCCTTTACACATCTGGGCCGTGTAAAAATAAATTTATAATAAATTAAGTCATTGATCATCGACAACAATGTATACCGCAAATCACATGAAATTTCTCTCAACGTCTAAATGAGATTTTAAACTGCCGCTGAGCTCACTCATTTTTCTACTAAGTATATACCTATTATATTTATACACATATAAGCCGCTTTTAAAATTAGCTTACAATGTTTTCTGACAAATACGATTGCAAGTGTCGGCGGGTAGCTCATTAAGAATGTTAGGTAACACTTGTACTAGTACTTACTCGCAAGTGCGTTTTCCGTAAAAATTCGCACACCTAGGCAAAACATGAGGTAATTTCCTAAGAGGTTGGGGTCTATTAGTTTTTTCAGTCTTTCTACACTATGGATTTCTTCACTGATAGATAATAGCGAGTTTAAACCTTTTTTGGACACTAATAATTTTACAGTGTTTTAAAAGTTCGGTATCCTCCTTACATACATTTCTAAACGTATTAGTTTACTATTACGCCCTTACATAAATTTATAACTGATGTATAAATAGTCGATGTTTTTCAGGTCTCATGGGCGAAGGTTTAGTATCGTCAATCAGGGAGGAACTCACAGAGTACTATCGCAGTGTCGCTCTTCTACAATCACAGGTTAATTAACCAGTACTCATATATTAAAGTTTAAATAAAATAAAGAAACAGTTATTTATGTTTTTTTTTTTCTACCTAGGCATGTGAAGGTGATGGCGGTGGGGCGACGCTAAGAAGGATTTGCGTGTGGGCACAGGAACCTCTACACCGATTGACTTGGCTTGCGAACATTGCTCATACAGCATATCATAAAAAAGGTAGAGATTCAAAGTAATCTATAAGTTTGATCAAGATAAGAGTGTTCAAGATAAAGACATTTTGTTGACAGTATTTGCATTGCATTCAAAACTGCATATCCGTACCAAATTTCAAGTCAATCCGACGACTAAAAGTGAGTAGAAATCGATTTGCAAAATTGAACCTGAGGAAGCAAATATAGAGCAAGTAAAATAAAAGGTTATAAACAAAGCCCGGATGACGGGAGCAAAAATGCACTTTTCACTAGTGCTTAATTAAATATCGACTATTCTATCGAAATCCATTGTTGACGTTGGCGTTTCAACTTTATAAATCTTAAATAATTTGATATCTGGAAAAGAAGTGGCACTGCGTAGTACAGATGTAATTCATACATAACCACTATGAATTATTTAAATTTGCCCCAATTACTACAGTCGATTTAGAACGGTCCTTTGGTTGGCTGAAATGGATTTTATCACCTAGGCGAAGGAGTTTAAAATCGGAAATGTAGAAAAAATACTAATTGTTTATTACGAAAATTATATAAAATAAAAAAAAAATACAAACAGCTCATTTTAATTTTGTTTTCTGAATTTCGTAACGGTGGTCCAGTAAATCGTGCTTTTTATCGACAATTTATCGACTTATAAAATGTGTGTCCTCGCACTAAGTATTAAGACGTCAACACATAATTTCTGCCGTCATCCGGGCTTTGGTTATAAAAATATTTTTCAGCGGCGCCATTGTCTATGTCAGCCTCAGAACCAATAGAGGAATGCAAATGTTTTAAATTTTATTTACTCTACAGTACATATTTTTTGTGTTTTTATAGATTTTACTCATTTGCGCTGCTAATAAACAATTTTTTGATCAGCCAATCGTTACTTTCGTTGCTTCGCGCTTTTAGCTCGCGTCACTTTTCTATTCGTCTTATTATCTTACTTCTGTGATACCAACACTTTTCTTTGAAGATTACAGACAACTATGTTTAAGTTAAAAACATGAAAATGCTGTAAATAATACGTAAACTACAGATTGCTACGGTGGCTACATCACTAGACTTGCGAGTTGGTGCAGTTGGCATTTGTCATTCATAGTGGCGTTCTAAGTGGGAGACCTTGTTTAACAGTGGACGTCTATCGGCTGATGCTGATGAATATCTATCCAACAATATTGTTATTTCCAAGGTGGAGAATTAGCTTCATGCGTGCACCGCTTCGTACGGCATGGAGACGAGAGAGTGGTCGTTTTAGCGAGGCGACTCCTTACCTCGTTGACTTACCCACTACTTTTGATGCTGACAAGGTGGCTGCTGCATGGTAAGAAACAACCAATACAGGGTAATTTTTTAATAAGTGCACAAATTTTAATGTGATACAGTGTCGTTAAAATAACAAAATTCAGTATTTTTCGTTATATTTACAACTTATTTTTTTTGTTTTTCATAGTACAACTCAACCAATTATTGGATGAATTTTATTAAATGAACATCCCAAATTTCTAAATGTAAAAAAAAATCTCGAACATATAATCGTGATCTGTCAACGATACTGAATCACATATTAAAATTTGTGCACTGATAAAAAAAATTACCCTGTATAACTCCATACAATAAAGAATTCCCCATTCCTATCGTTGACACATAGTGATTCTATTCTCTTTGGCAATTGTCGCCAGTACGGATTACAATTTGGCCCCTCTTTAGAATTAGCGCACAGGGCTCTTGCCCCGGTTTGTCCCCTGGATCCGACCGCCCGACCCTGGTTGTCTTGTCACGAACAAATAATGTACTCCTTAACTGCTACCAACACCGATGGCAATGTGGCGGCTGGAGTCCTTACTACGAAATACGAAGTTCGTATCGTGTTGACCCATTCACTCTGCCCGATACGAAGCGGCTGTCAAACGCGAGTGTCGTATCTGTTACATACCAACTATTATGTAATTTTTGTCATTGGTCATGGAAATATTTAATTTTGTGCGTGAATCGCATTTGTGTGACGAGTTTTTGTTTTGATGTGCACTTGTCGGAATTGTAGGAATGTAATAAATTTTTACTTGACCTGCGGTCTCCCATCAAAAGAGGCAGCAAAATCGCAGTACAAAAATTAACAAAATAAATAGAACTCTGTATCCGCTTTGTATTGCTAGACAAGGTTACATAATGCCAATGGTCCAAAACCCTTTAAAACTTAATATTTTTGTAGAAAAATAGACCTCTGTCATTCTTGTATTTATTTTAGGTGAGATTGATGATCCTTTCAATGAGTTCTTCATTGAGAGCAGGAGTGGCGTAGAGATAGAAAGAATGTGGCATGATAAATACAGAGTGAGGTGAGTGCTATTGCCAGCTTTCAATAAATAATTCACTCGAGACATGAGCAACGCAAATTAGTCGGTTGCTATTAAAATTTCTTTGGAATTAAACCATAATGTGGATCCACCTTAACTGTAATAACATTTTGACAGAGAGTGGATGATGCCTTCGTTTATATCGCGCGACCAGGCCGCGCAAATACTGGCGACCGGCAAAAGTGTGGTTTTTATGCGTGAAGCTTGCCCCAAAGGGTCAACGGACCCTACCGACCATGCTGATTGCTTGGAAGCCTTGCTCAAACACACGTCAGGTTAGTGATTGTACTTTTGATAACTAAAAAATAAAATAGGGTATGTATATTTTAAACGCAAAAAGACAACAGATGCAGGTGCACCTGTAATACTTTTATGCGTGTTTGTAATTTTGTTATTGCACAGAACTTAATCCTTTGAACGCCCCATTTCGAGTACAAATGTGTCACCAACACGCCGAGTGTAGACGAAAAGTAACGCAAATTTCAATCGTAATGTCGCGTCAAAGTTTCTTTGACAATAAATGTCATGCATGGCCACTATAAGCGTCGGTGGCGTGGTAGGCACGGCAGTACACGACCTCTTTAGGCGTTCTTGGCGTTCAAAGGGTTAGGAAATAAAAGAAGAAGCCGTGGTGGCATACTCGTTTGACCCATGGACCCTCAAGCAGAGGGTTCGAGTCCGACCTCCTGAGTTTTTTCGAAATTTACGTGCGAAATTACATTTGTAATTTACCATGAGCTTTACGGTGAGGGAAATCATCGAGACGAACCTGCATTGCATACACTTGAGAAGAAATTCAATGGTGTCTGTGAAGTTCCCAATCCGCACTTGGCACGCGTGAGAACTACGGCCCAAGCTTCCTCGTTCTGAGAGGAGGCCTGTGCTCTAACGTGGGCCGTATATAGCCTGGGATGATGAAAGAAACAAAAAATTCCATTATTTTTTGTCTTCTTAATGTAACTAGGATGCAACGTGTATTTAAAATAAGTATTTTAAATACACGTTGCAACTTAGTTACATTATAAACAAGTGGAGCAAAAATTAACTGATCAGTATAAATAAACATATTCATTCATTAGGGTTGTCTTGATCCGGTTTGGTCAATAATAAAACTGAATTCCATCATTTTATGTAACTACTCCTAGCGCCATCTAGTATGTCCCAAAGTTGTTATTTTAATGGTAGCCAATTTAACATTCTCGTAGTAGAAAGCGGAACAAAACAATACTGAATTCTTTGAGGTATATTTTTGTATTGCATATTTTTACTTTTGGTGTATTGTTTAGTGCAAAATTTTAGCTATCGGGTTCACTGTTCCTTAAGTTAATTTTGGGTAAAATAGTTCCAACGGAAGACCAGCGTCGACTGAAAGGCCGACATCGTTCTGAGTTGGGACCTTTTCGTATCAATTTATCTCTACTTTTAAAAAAACATGTCATAAATGTTTTTCTTTCTTTCTTTTTATGTACTACTAGCGACATCTGTGTGGTCCGAAGTAATTTTTTCTTCCAAACAGAATCCGATTCAACAGTCCCCTGGTGGGAAGCGGAAGGGTTTCGTGAGAGTGTTGCCAGCGCCCACACGGCGGTGTCCCGGCGGTTATTGGACGCGCTCACGACACACCATCACATAGTGGACCATTTGGTCGCGCATCGCCGCTACTTACTGTTCTCGCAGGGTGACTTTGTGCATCACCTTATGACGCTGCTCAAGTGAGTATAGAGCTATATAGATGGGAAGAAATACGTAGTGGCCTCACGTCATCTAAAGTCGCCAAAAAATAAGAAGCCCGTTTTGAAATTTGAGAAACTTGGACCGAAATTGAAAGAAAAATAAAATAATAAATAATTACACAGAGTGTTTTAGAAAATGCACACATTTTTTGGCGCATTGGGAATATTCTTTTCGCGCGTTACGAGTATTCTTTTCACGCTTACTAAAGTATAAATAGTAGCATGCAATTTGGTATTATTACGAAACGTTACGTTCTCAGTCTTTTTTTTTAATACTAGACTGAGAAACGTAACTGTTTTTGAGACTTTTCGTAATAATTCGAAATTGCATGCTACTATAAAATAAGCGCGAAAAAAATACTCAAAACATGTAAAAATACTCAAAATATACAAAAAATGTATGTATTTTTTAAAAACACAATGTAATTAATTATTATTTCATCACACTTGCTCGTCAATGGTGTTATTCCATGCTGGTATACTAAATGACAATGGCCTAAATTGTTCTTAAGGGAGTTATGGATTTACGTACAGTTTTTCTACCCAAGGGAGTTCTAACTTAAATAAAATAAATAAATAAATATCACGGGACAATTCACACCAATTGACCTAGTCCCAAAGTAAGCTTAGCAAAGCTTGTGTTATGGGTACTAGGCAACGGATAAACATACTTATATAGATAGATACATACTTAAATACATATTAAACACCCAAGACTCGAGAACAAACATTCGTATTTTTCATACAAATATCTGCCCCGACACGGGAATCGAACCCGGGACCTCAAGCTTCATAGTCAGGGTCTCTAACCACTAGGCCATCTGGTCGTCTATACTAACTTTAGTTAACTTTAGTTTTAAAATTTGCAAACAAGTCATTTCAGACTAAGGAGGTTTGAAGTCAGCCAACGTTTTATTTATTATCTTTAAAACTTAGCTATAACCCAAATTTTACAACACAAAACTTATCTACGCTTCATGAAAATTCGTTATTTTTATATTTTAAATTTATATCAAAAAGTTTTGCAATAATTTTAGTAAAAATATATTTTTAAACATGTTGGCAGAATCTGGCCGTATGACCTTTCGAATTCTAAACTAAACACAGTTTACATTATCTATGGTAGATGACTCGAAAAAAGTGACAATCTGTATTGGCGGGTAGCCATTATTTTATTGAATTTAAGTGTTCAGAGATAAAATAATTTTATTTTTAGGTTTTTTCTCGCAATGTGATGGAAATCATTGGTGTATCACGGGCAGTAAGGGGATTACAAACTCGAGTCATTAAAAGCCCTCCGCCTTCGGCGTCGGGCTTCTAATAGACTCTCGTTAGTAATCCCCTACTTACGGCCCTAGATGCACAATGTACTAATTTTATCGTTTCTTTCAGTTTCGTTCCAAGTTACATTAGGGTCTTTCTCAAATGTCAAAACAGGCTTTTTATTTTTTGACGACTTTAGTGTCGAATGGAAAATTTGTTCTATTCTAAAGCAAAGTAGAAAACAGATGATCAAATATATGGCAGTCTAACATTCCGGATTAATTTTAAGGCTCCTTGTAATTATTTGAAAGGGATGAGCTAAACAAGCCGGCGACGTCTCTCTTCGTGCACAATCTGACGTGCACGCTCGAGGCGGCCGTGCGCGCCACGTCGGCGCAGCACGAGCCGCCGCACGTGTTGGAGAGTCTGCACGTCAATCTTTATCACAATGGTAAGTTAATTACCTTTTCAACGCCAACGACGGATAGGGTTTGGATTTGTTCCACCCAGATAACCAAGTTTGTTAACTGGTTAACTAGGTGGAATATTTATTCCGCAAAGAAAACCAGTTATCTGAGTGGAATTATCCTTCCACATTTCGTAACCGAGTGTGATAACTAGTTGTCATTGCGGAAAGTGTCTTCTCAACTTTGATAAATTATAACTGTAGATCCACAGTCGCGCGCCCGAAAATGTCCGAGCCAAATGAGCGCCAATGGCCTTCTTTTTTCTCAGTACGTTGCGTGAAATTGTCAAGTTTAGCTGTCAAGTGTCAACCGAAATTCGACTGTAATGAAGTAAAGACTAGGTTCAAATTTCTGTGTAGGTGATGATTTTAATTGTTATGCAAACAAATAAAAAAGTTCGGACATTTTTTGAAGGGGATTTTGTTCGGCAATGTGTATCTTCAGTTATAATTGATCAAAGCTTCTCAATGACAACTAGTAGTTCTCAGGGTTACCTATCAAAATTTAGAAAAAAAAAATCCGAATGCATTTTTTTCTGAAACTGTAAATATTTCAGGATTTTTATAAAACAACTCTAACCTAACCTAAAAGGTTCTACACGATGGTCCTGAAATAAATCCTGAAATATTTATAGTTTCAGAAAAAAATGCTTTCGGACAAATGAAGTTTTCGGGATTCTAAACCTTCGGAAATAAAATTTTCTAAACATCGATAGGATCCCAGTTCTCAGTAAATGTGGATTAAAATATCCTTGAAGTCCCTCTAGTTGCGGTAGTTCGGTTGATTTGTCCGGGACCGAACTGCTGCAACACTTTTTGTCTCAGTAGTTCGGTAAAGACGTCAAACCGAACTGCTGGGAAACCTTTAGTTGCAGTAGTTCGGATGATTGTCCGGGACCAAACTACTGCCACACTTTTAGTCTCATTAGCTCGATTGTGACGTCAAACCGAACTACTGAAAATTGAAACGACTCAAAAGCGCGATTAAAAATATAGCTAAATACATAATCCATGAAAAATAAGAGCTAGTTAATTTAATTTGCAATGTTGCTACTTATTTCATTTCCTTGCAATCGAAGTGAAAAGAAGAGTGTACCTAAAACTCTAGCATTAAATCCAACGTCAATGTCAACCAAACGTCTCGGGTAAAATGGCTCGTTTTATGCTCTTGTTGTACAATCTAATCCTTAAACGTCCTTTTGAGTCGTTTCAATTCTCAGTAGTTAGGTTTGACGTCATAACCGAGCTAATAAGACTAAAATTGTGGCAGTAGTTCGATCCCGGACAGTCAACAGAACTACTGCAACTAAAGTCTTCCCAACAGTTCGGTTTGACGTGTTAACCGAACTACTGAGACAAAAAGTGTTGCAGCAGTTTGGTCCCGGACAAATCAACCGAACTACTGCAACTAGAGGTTGAAGTCAACCAGAAATAAACAAAAACCTGAAACACACTTGTAGAAAGTAAATTCCTGAATAAAGAGGTCAACGATTGTTAACAAAAGGAAATGTTATTTGATAAGGAAATTTTAGTCCCAACACCGTTATGAATATGAAATTGGAATTCCACCGACACAACTGGTTTTCTTAACGGAAGAAATTTTTCATTTAGTTAAACAGTTGTCAAACTTGATTATCTAGGTGGAACAAAGGATATAGCGCCACAAAGTCCAACGTCAAAGTGATCTTCACGCAATGATATGAGGTTCAAAGTATTTAAGTAAGTAGCTTTATGTTTTGACTAGGTTTGGCGTTGAAAAGGTTGTAAGGCATTGAAACTACATACACTATGCTTTACAAGGAAAAAGAGGTGTTTGTGCACCGCGTAGTTGTTTGAAATTGTTTTTATTTCTTTCTTCTCATGAGAAATCCGTTTTCTATCCTAGGTACAGAGTGTCGGAAAACTTATCATGAGTACACAGTTGTAGCAAGGATGATATAGACTGGATTAGCAATCGCCATAGTACAGACCGACAGCGAAAAAATAGTTCGATTATTAAATATATATATAGTTATATGTTAAGTTGTGATAAATAAATCTAGATGGCGCTGACATTATAGCCCGAGGCTTTGAAAGCAAAACAATATGACTACAGATGTTTCATATTTTTACTGCAATAGAAATAGAAATAGAAATAGAAATATTTATTGCATAAACTGTGAGGAGTGTACAAAGTCGACATGTAGTACAAAGTATCAACAGCTACCCGTTACGGGCATACAATATGTTCAGAATACTTATAACCTAAACTACAATATGACAATAACTTGTAGGGACAATAATAATTACAACAACAATGATAACATAATAATTAATGATCCCTATAGAACTCATTCAAATTGTAAAAAACCTTATCCATCAGCCATTTTTTAAGCTCGGAATTGAATTTTATCCCTTCAAGTACTTTTATATTTACGGGAAGGTGGTTAAAAACCTTTATGGCAGTAATGTAAGAGCTTTTTTTATACATGGAGTTATTAACTTTGGGCAAACAGAGATTATACATATACTGAGAGCGTAAGTTACTACGTAGTGCAGATTTATTAACAAAAAAATCGGCATGGCTTTTCACAAATAAACACAACTCCAAAATAAATATGCCAGTCAGCGTAAGAAAGCGTTTCTCTTTAAAAATATTTCGTAAAGACTGTTGAGCATGCATGTGATAAATTTTACGCAGGCACCTCTTCTGTAGAACAAATGTAGACTGGACGTTGACTGAATTACCCCAATATATAACTCCATATGTTAGCAACGGATATACGCTTCCATAGTAGGCGCCCCTAACAACAGCTTCCGAGCATGTCTCTGATAATATAGAAAGGGCATAACAACCACTTGATATTTTTTTTATTTAATAAATCAATATGTGACTTCCAGTTCAAGCAAATGTATTATTATGCAATATTTTTGAAAACATTGCGTCATCCTTTTTCGTGCGTGCAGCCGGCGTTCATCGATTTATTAGACGTTGTCACGTCAAAAAATGTGTATAACCAAGGATGATATAGACTGGATTGGCAGTCGTCATAGTACGGATCGGCCGCGGTTTTTGTAGTTCGATTATTAAATCTAGATGGCGCTGAAATATAGCCAGAGGCTTTGAAGGCAAAACAATAAGACTACAGATGTTTCATTTTATTATTTTACTTTTTACTACAAGTGTATTATTTTTCAAAAATATTGCATAATATAATACATTTGCAGTGATATGAAATATCTTTAGTCTTATTGTTTTGCCTTCAAAGCCTCTGGCTATATTTCAGCGCCATCTAGATTTAATAATCGAACTACAAAAACCGCGGCCGATCCGTACTATGGCGACTGCCAATCCAGTCTATATCATCCTTGGTATGACCCTTATTGTGTAGGTGACGGCCGCGACGAATGCGGCTGGGATGTGTTCGCGCTACAATACCACGTGTCGGGCCCGCTCGGCACTCTGTTCCCGCCGGCCTGCGCGGCGCGGTACCGCGCTCTGTTCAGCCAACTGTGGCGGGTCAAGCGCATCGAACAGAGCCTGTACGACGCCTGGCTTGATCACGCTATACTGCAGAAGAAACTGAAACATATGCCTGGTAAGGAATATTATTATTTAATTTTGTAGCGACTCTTGCGCCGTTTAGTCGTCAAATGGAGTAACCGCTACACTAGAACGAGCTATCAAAGTTTCTCAACTCGGATGCATAAATACAATTTTCAGCGTTCTTCCTTCGGTCGGACTAAGGGCCCCAGCATCTGCTTGAAGAGTGAATTACCTATTGTGGCCTCACCACAATTTTAAACGAAGATGGCAGCTGAGGGTGTCCAAAACTATCGTGCTTATTAGCCATCGACAGCACTACACTAAAGTGTCGTGTCGTAGTGTTTATGTTACCGTTCATACCGTTACTATAAAAGTCTTGTCAAAACACTCGCTGCCTGCGGTACCATAAGTCATATCATAGGTACTTTAGAAACAAAAGCTTGCGATATGTGATCGATTTCTAGAAAATGAAAAATGAAGCCTATATACGTCCCACTGCATGGCGCAGGACTCCTCTCAGAATGAACGTGGGTCCAGTGCGGATTGAGAACTTCACACTCACACCATTGAATTTCCTCACAGTTGTGTGCAAGTTTTCTCATAATGTTTGCCTTCGCCGTAAAGCATGAGCTAAATTTCAAATGTAATTTCGCACATACGTTTCGAAAAATACGGAGGTGCGAGTCCTGGTTTGAACCTACCTCTGCTTCAGAAACCAAACGTTGATAAGTGTGGGTAATTTGATAATTAATATAGCCTCCAAGTGCTCCAGTCTAACTAGATGCAGCAAGAAATGGCAACTGCAGTAACCTCGTGATTTCCAAATGTTATTTTCTCAAACATGCAATAAAATACTAGGCTGCGAAGTATCACGTTTCAGGTGCGGCTAGACGAGAGAAAATTGAAAACCTAGGCCGGCAAGATGCAATTTCCATTCCACATAAATTTGTGACACAGCATCATGGCATCAGCCATTAAAAAAAACTATAAGCAACATTTGCTTTTTGGTTCATTGTGACATTCCCACCACAATTATTAAAAATAAATATTTATGAATTATCTCGGTTTTCTATTGAACCCGATTAAAAATATAACTAAATAAATAGTAATAAATGTGTTAGTTATATTTTTTATGTAGTTTACCTATAATTTCTCTAGAAATAAACCTTAGATTTTTTTTGAGAAAAGCACTTTACATACCTTGGCGGGAAATGGAGTGGCCAGCCTCATAACTATCAGGCCTCGCTACGCTCGGTCGTATATGAGTGTTCGACCGGCAACCCCTTATTTCCCGGCCTCTAGTAATGTACTATTAACGCAGAGGTATGGGGTCTGATGCGCCGCGTGTCGTGCCTGCGTGCCGAAGCGCTCCGGCTCTGCGGCGCTTTGCAAGAAGCCAGCGGGGTGTCGGTGGAGCCGGCGTGGGAAGCGCTGCTGAGCGCCGCGGCCGCGCGCCGCCCGCTCGACACGCTGCTGCGGCTGCACCACGCGGCGCTGGAGAGGCACGCTGTGCACGCCATGATACACCACACGACGCAGGTGGGAGAGGGTTGGGCGGGAGACTAGGCTGGGTCTAGTGTCACGCGGCCCGTCCGCGCGGCTTTGCAAGAAGCCAGCGGGGTGTCGGTCAGCCGGCGTGGGAAGCGCTGCTGAGCGCCGCGGCCGCGCGCCGCCCGCTCGACACGCTGCTGCGGCTGCACCACGCGGCGCTGGAGAGGCACGCTGTGCACGCCATGATACACCACACGACGCAGGTGGGAGAGGGTTGGGCGGGAGACTAGGCTGGGTCTAGTGTCACGCGGCCCGTCCGCGCGGCTTTGCAAGAGGCCAGCGGGGTGTCGGTCAGCCGGCGTGGGAAGCGCTGCTGAGCGCCGCGGCCGCGCGCCGCCCGCTCGACACGCTGCTGCGGCTGCACCACGCGGCGCTGGAGAGGCACGCTGTGCACGCCATGATACACCACACGACGCAGGTGGGAGAGGGTTGGGCGGGAGACTAGGCTGGGTCTAGTGTCACGCGGCCCGTCCGCGCGGCTTTGCAAGAAGCCAGCGGGGTGTCGGTCAGCCGGCGTGGGAAGCGCTGCTGAGCGCCGCGGCCGCGCGCCGCCCGCTCGACACGCTGCTGCGGCTGCACCACGCGGCGCTGGAGAGGCACGCTGTGCACGCCATGATACACCACACGACGCAGGTGGGAGAGGGTTGGGCGGGAGACTAGGCTGGGTCTAGTGTCACGCGGCCCGTCCGCGCGGCTTTGCAAGAAGCCAGCGGGGTGTCGGTCAGCCGGCGTGGGAAGCGCTGCTGAGCGCCGCGGCCGCGCGCCGCCCGCTGCTGCACGCCATGATACACCACACGACGCAGGTGGGAGAGGGTTGGGCGGGAGACTAGGCTGAGTCTAGTGTCACGCGGCCCGTCCGCGCGGCTTTGCAAGAGGCCAGCGGGGTGTCGGTCAGCCGGCGTGGGAAGCGCTGCTGAGCCTACACCACACGACGCAGGTGAGAGAGTTGGTCGGGAGGCTAAAGGCCACCACAAACCGGGAACCTGCGCGCTCTATAAGGCTTGATTTCCTCCTACGCTGACGTCGGTCGCGCGTATGAATATACACAATACTCTATGGGCCACCGCACAGCGACGCTGACGTCCGCGGCAGATTTATTGCTACGCGCCGCTGATGGCGCGCGTCGGTCTCGCTCGTCAGCGCCGCGCGCGTTGGTGCGCTGACGCGCTAACTATGATTTTTTTTCGTGGAATTCTGACATTTCTTAGTGTTACCAGACAAAAATATTTCCTGAAATACTAAACGAGATAAAACAAAAACTAGGAAATACAGAGCACAAATTCCTTACTATACACATTAAAATTTGACATAATGTAATAAATCATTAATATTAATGCTATATGATGATGTTTCGCAATGATACCAGAGACAATTTATTTATTACTCATAAAAGGGTTAAATAACTTATTACGTCTAAATAGTTAGATCAAAAATTATTTTAACTACGTATTAATTAATGATTTATTACATTATGTCAAATTTTAATGTGTATAGTAAGGAATTTGTGCTCTATATTTCCTTAGTTTTTGTTTAATCTCGTTTAAAATTTCGGGAAATATTTTTGCCTGGTAACACTAAGAAATGTCAGAATTCCACGAAATTACACCACTATTGCGCGCTCAGTGCGAAGCTGACCGCTGACGTCGGTCGCGCATACGAATAAACACAATATTCTATGGGGCATCACAGTTTTTTTTTTTTTTAGTTATGACTGTAAGAAATAGCAAAGCACTGATTGGGTTTTGAAATGTAGAGTACTAACTGTTGCCCACAACTCCATCTGCGAAGAATTCGTTTATGGCCATCCCGCGGGAACTATGCACGGGTACTATGGGTTAAAAATTTAAAATATATCCTATGTCCTTCCGAGGGCCTCAAAGTATTTCCATAGCAAATTTCATTTAATTTGGTACAGTGGCTTAATCGTCCAGAGCTAACAGACAGAGTTACTTTTTTATAATATTAGGAAGAATTACTTTTATAAGTGTAGTTGGTTGTAATTCAAAAAAATTCAATACAAAAATATTTATTTCGGATATATGTTACATTTAAGCACATCACCAATAGGTGTTAGTAAATTGTAGTCAAATAATAACAACCAAATAAATTTTTACGGTTTGTTCAGAGTATTTTTTATTTTAAGTCACTTTCTTTTTTACAGGAGCTGCAGTCATATTTAGGCAACGTGCTGACAGAAACTCTTGCGCTGCGAAGGTTCGAAGCTAAGTTGAACGCAGGCATCAATGCCGAACTCGACCGGCGCGAGAGAATCGAACAGTTGAAAGGAGAGAGAGTTGCCAGAGGTAAAATTTGTAACTTAACTAACCTAGGCGATATTTAGTGGCGATATACATGTGGGGATGGCAGCCGAAAAACAAATTAACACTTTATCAAACATAACAAGAAAATTAATACATGGATACAAGTAGTGCTGTTACTAGCTTGTAACGACTGAAATCTTTTAAATTAATCTAATATTCCCACATAAATATATGTTTTTTTTTGTATAGGTGAATTCGCTATAACCGCTGCCGAGGAAGCCAAAGATAAAGAGGAAAGAAAAGTGTTTGTCCAGTTTCTTGCGAGCCGGAAAGCTGACCTGAATGTTTGGGCTCGCACTTATAGGTAACTTTGCATGTTCTTACTATAGTAACCCGGCATAACATCTGCCAAGAGAAATATTTCTCTACTAGCTGTGCCCGCGACTTCGTCCGCGTGGAATAGTGACTTTGGGTAGCATTTTTAATTATTAAAGTATTTACATACAGTGGTGGTCATACAATTAAGAACGATTTGAAGTTTCCGATTTTTTTTTATCTAAATCATGTCATATGTCTAGTTGTGTTCCTTCTTAGAAGTAACAAGTTATGTTATAAAATAGCCACATGGATAGAGCAAACGGGATTAAGAATAATAGTGTATAATTGCTAACATTTTTTTTTACAAATTTTATTTGTTCTCTATACTAATAAATTCAAATAGTAATGAAGCTGGACAAATAATTAAGAACGATTTATTAAACTGCTCGAGAGTTGTTTTATATGAAACTTAGATTAAATAAATCATATTAATGTGAAGTTGGTATAGAAAAAAAAGCAATTTAATACATTTGAATTAAAATTAATAGTTAGTAGCATGTCCACGGCTTTTAATTACGGCTTTACACCGGCGAGGCATTGAATCTATCAATTTTTGACATTTCGCAAGAGAAATAGAGTTCCATTCTTCTAAGAAAACGTCGTACAGCTCTCTCAAATTGCCACACTGTCGATATGAAACCTTTTTCTTGACTTCGCACCAAAGATGCTCTATTGGGTTAAGATCTGGGCTGTTGGCTGGCCAATCTAAGACAGAAACTGATTGTGATGTGAGGAATTCCTTAACGGTGCGTGCAGTATGCTTTGGATCATTGTCGTGCTGGAATGTCCAAATAACCGGAAGCACGTCTTCGGCATATGGTAACATTGTTTCTTGCAGTATATTTTTGTATTGGAATTGATCCATGTTTCCTTCTATCAGCCTAACAGGTCCAACGCCATGTCCAGAAAAGCACCCCCAAATTTTCACATTTCCCCCGCCATGCTTTAATGTCACTTTTGTGTACTTTGGGTCGAATGCTTTATTCGGAGGGCGTCGTACATATCGTTTTCCATCAGAACATACCCTATTTATTTTTGTCTCGTCAGAAAAAAGAACGTTTTTCCACTGTCTGACTGTCCAGTTTTCATACCTTCTTGCAAATGCAAGTCGGGCTTGCCTATGACATCGTTTCAACATAGGCACCTTCCTTGCTATCCTTCCGTTCAACTTATTTTCTACCAAACGCCTTCGAATAGTGCGTGCAGAGATTGCTGAAGGGTTGTTTTCGCCAAAATATTCTTTTCTCAACTCATTAGACCCTTTAAAAGGATTTTGTTTTGCCAAACGAACGATATTTCGATCATCTCGACGAGATGACTTTCTCTGTCTAGGTCCACGTAGAACGTTTGAAGTAGTTTGATACGTGGAAAAATGCTTTACGGCATGGAAAACCATTGTTTTTGAACATTGCAGATAGTCGGCTATCTTTTTATACGACCAATTCTTCTCGCGAAGTTTTATTATTACTTCTCTTGTAGATTTATCACAACTTTTATTTTTCCCCATTGTTTTTATACGAAGTAATCACTTTTAAGACTTTAACAGCACGAAATGGCGCCAAAATTATACGAATAATAATCTACAACCACAGAGCCACACAGTGTTCTCTATTTAAATTTGAAAAAATAATAAACTATTCCAGCGTTCTTAATTACGTGACCAGCCAGTAAGTACTAATACTAGGTTCAGATCGAATGTATAAAGTTTCTCTATTAATTTTTTAACCAACTATGTTGCATAAATGAATGTACCGGTAGTACGGAAAAGTTTCGCAATACCGAGAGAAATAAAAAAAATACGGGCAATTAGTTATACTTGTTACTATGAAAAAATCATCTCAATAAATAATCGTTCTTAATTATATGGCCACAACTGTATGTACATAGGGTAGAAAGTATTTATATCAGCTTATTTAAGTACATTTCATAAACTACGTTCTTTGTTCTCCCATCATTTGCCAAAAAATAAAGATTTTGCGGATTTGATACACGTGAGCATACATAGAGTTGCCCATGGGAAAAACATTTTTTTCTAAATGAACTCCTGCAACTTTAAGCGTATGTCCTTGAGATTTGTTAATTGTCATTGCAAATGCTGCTTTCAGGGAAAACTGCACTCTTTTAAATTGAAATGGCAAATCAGTCAGAATTATTGGAACACGGGGATGCAAAACATTTTCTCCTTTTGACATTCCAGTCATTATTGTAGCTTTTATAATGATGTGCCCCAGATGTGTAATTTGTAGCCGTGTACCATTACATAGCCTTGGCGCGTCAAGATTTCTCATTAATAAGACTGGAACACCAACTTTCAGCCTTAGCTTATGGGAAGGCACTCCTGATAATTCTAAAGAGTTGAGAAACTCTATAGGGTATGGTGTATGTGACTTGTTCAGTGTCCATAACATTGTCTACTGAGTGGTATTCGACAACGGGTGTGTAATGATCGATATAAAAATAAATAATATAATTTCTTTTCATATAACAACATTTTATATATTTTCAAAGGGTAGTCACTCTTTTTATATAAATAACGTTTAGTATAATATTTAATTATATATTTTATTTTGTATAGTTATCGTTTGGTAGAACACTTATTTCTGATAACCATCATATGGTATAAAGTTCATTTGATATACAAATCATATAACTATCAAGCGGTATATATTTTATTATTACCACATATTTAAAATAGTAACAGTGTGCAAATTGCGTTTTATTTACCTAACCCAAAATTTTCTTTCGTTTTGTGTAGAGGTCGCACCTAACCTAACCTATTTTTCTGGTAGCAGTTCGTTTTTGCTGGGGGATGCAGTTTTAACCTAACCTAACCTATTTTTCCGGTAGCAGTTAGTTTTTGTTGGGGGATGCAGTTCAAACCTAACCTAACCTACTTTTCCGGTAGCAGTTCGTTTTTGCTGGGGGATGCAGTTCTAACCTAACCTAACCTACTTTCCCGGTAGCGGTTTGTTTTTGTTGGGGGATGCAGTTCAAACCTAACCTAACCTACTTTTCCGGTAGCAGTTCGTTTTTGCTGGGGGATGCAGTTCTAACCTAACCTAACCTACTTTCCCGGTAGCGGTTCGTTTTTGTTACGGGATGCAATTCAAACCTAACCTAACCTACTTTTCTACCTAAATTAACCTTTGGTTTGGTTTTTCTAATGCGGGGGGCTTCGCCCCCCGAGCCCCCTTTTGGGGGGCTTCGCCCCCCCGTCCCTCCTATTTCTCTATCTATGCCTTTTATAACTTACCCATGCAGAGTCGTTTTATAGGCTGTTATAAAAATGATTGTCTCGTTTTTGCAATAAAATATAATATGATATTTTTAATACTGTAGTAAATCTGGGATCATGTGTCTAATACATTATATCAACAAAGGTTATGCCATTTGAACGTTAGATAAAATAAACGTTATACCATAAGCAGCCTATGTCAAGCAGCGACAGTGTAGCTTTATATTGGTGAAAGAAATTTAAAAATTGGCCCGAAGTCGAACTTGCTAATTTCTAAACCAATGGGAATTTTTCATTTTTCTGGAGGAAAAGCGGTCTATGTAAATCAGGGATAGTGTAGCTTTGTATTGGTAAAAGAAATTTCAAATTGGTCACTTATTTCTATCCCTTGGGAATTTTGCATTTTTTTGCTACAGCATCTTGAAGATGAATGTAGTTCTCCGCTCTTAATTTGCTTTGATTTAATAATACCTATGTATCGTAATCGTTCGCTTTCAACTTTTACGTGCATGTCAACGTAAAACTGATTGGCCAGTTGTCTGCATCGTGATACTATATTGAAATCATTTTCCCGATTCATGATACGATAAGCATAAAAATCCATGCACGATATTTTTTTGTTGGGTAAGAGCAAGCCTGTCACAGGACTGACTTGAGGTATTTGAAAGTAATACCCCTTCTGCCCCTTGCTGAATGTTAGTGGATATTGTAGCGCGTCGTAAAATTTGTGTGTGTCTGGTACCCTGGTTAATGTGTCATTACGGGTGTGTAAAATAATATCACGGGAAGAAAACTGTTCGCCAGATACCACGGCTGCGCCTTCATTGATTAATGGTGCATTATATCGTCTTTCATGTTCCCCACTTGGCGTACGATCAGGGTGCATGACCAACTTGTATTCTTTTCCCGGCATTCTTTCTAGCGCAGTTTTGAAAGTGTTAATGAGGCTGTTATGATCATGCAACATTATTTGAATTTTTAAAACGATATCTCTTTCAACTCCTTGTATATTTTGACAGCTGCTATCAACTTCGCTATTTTCATCTCCCATGAAGTAAATCTGCAAAAATTTTGGCTGATCATCTGTAGGCAGTAAAGAACTAATCCTATGATAGATCTGTCCTTGGATTGTATTCCATACAACCTTTGTTCAGGAGCCAGAGTGGATGTAATCAGGGAATCAATAAAATACGATGCGTACGAATTGAAAATTTGCTGTGTATTGCTAATGCCAGAGTTAACTCCTTACGCTAATTGACAGAGATTAATCACATATGCATGATTGCGGCATAATTTTTATCAGGCGCTTTAACAATCTTTTATCTCCCCTTTTTAACCCCTTTAAGAACAACCCTTTTTTCGCATTAAAAAGTAGCCTATGTCCTTTCTCAGGCTCTAGACTACCTGTGTACCAAATTTCATTTAAATCGGTTCAGTAGTTTTGGCGTGAAAGCGAGACAGACAGACAGAGTTACTTTCGCATTTATAATATTAGTAAGGATTGTGGTTAACCCGCACCTCTCTCGGTCCCCTTTGGCGTCGTACCCCCCTGTACCTTGTACCGCGCGGGCGATGACTCATTTAAACGGTTTACCTATAGCATAATACTGATTCAATCTAAAAAAACTGTTAAAATATGTAATGATCTTGAAAAAGCTCCATCCATCAGTCCATTGATAAACTGTTAAATTTATATTCAGGGTGCATGTAACGTCGCTTATACTGAAGCTGGCTCTACACGGCGAAGTCTCGCTCCAGACGCTAGCATTCCGACTAGACTACAGTGACTTCTACAAACGTGGCGACGCCAAGTTACACCACCCGCTAACGTATCAACACAAGCGACTCAGCGAGATTGGGGTCAAATTAGACAAGGTAATTAAAATTTAAATATCCTTAAAATAACAGAAACCAATTTTCACCTATTAATTTGTTCTCTTAATATCTTAGTATTAGGGGTCCTTGCGGATACACTTCGACCCGTAGGGATCTTTTATGTAAAATATTGTCAGTTACCAATCTGTTTATACAAGGTGTTACAAAATAAAAATGGCTATTATCTCAAAAACCGTGCAACTTGGCATAATAGTAAATGTGGTTGAAAATGTTCAGAATGATAACTATCACCCCTTAAAACCCCTACACTCGACTGCCAAAAGCTGTGCTGTATAAACTGTACTGTTTATTATTTCAGACCAAAGTGATAGACCGATTGAAGAAGAAGTGACGTTTTGTTACCGAAGAGTTGGCGCAGTGGTTACCGTGTTCAGGACCAATTTGTGTACGGGCCAGCTGACCAGGACTTTAGATCCGGCTTTGAGCAGAGCTGGTCACCCTAATTAACAAGTCATAATACCAGCGTAGGTATATCATCGATGAAACTGCAATACCGCGTAACCAGTAATGGCTAATGCTGTGAAACTAACAAATGTGTCAAATTTAAGTTTGGGTAAGCCTGGTATCAATAAACACAATGATATTCAAAATTTTGAGGGCCTACCGGGATTTTAATCGATTTTGGGTGGGCGATTTCGGGCGTGGTGGGGGAGGCACGATGGCTCAAGATAGGTTGGTTGGACTGCGCGTGTTTTTGGGTATTTTCATCTTATTACTAAAACAAATACATATGTATTTTAAAAATGTAGCAACACTACGCCCTAGAAAACATCTCTTTTTATTAACATTCATAAAGTCATGACCTGCCGTGCAGTATTAGCGTCGTACTACGAATTTATTTTATTTTTTAGAGACGACTTTGGATTTTTTTTGTATCGAGCGAACTATAAGTAATCGTGTTTCGATAAACACTAGTCATTAGAGTGAATCCTCAAATATCTTACACATGAATTTCAAGAGTATATAGCTTTACTTGTAATGATGCAGCACGAGATTGAATAAATGCAATAAATGCGCCAAAAACACGGTAGGCCCTTAATGATCTCCTGTAAAATTTGCCACTAGTCAAGCTACGCGGCATTAGCATTAGTAGGTTACGCGGTATTGCACTTTCATCGACGATATGCAAAAGCGTAAATAATATCACAATCTTTTTTTTATTTATTAGAATGGGCACAAATTATTTTTATTTTAACAAATAAGTCTACAAAAATGTTTTATAATGAATATACTACAAATACTGGCCTTATATTACGAAAATCGATTTTCGAACTTCGTATCCTGCCATTCCGTTAACGCTTATAGTGTGAAACAGAAGATTGAAAGGGACGGCACGTCATTACTCTTAACTAATTGGTTCTTTTTATGTATGCTTGTGTTATAATTAGTTATGTACCAATTCTTACCAAAAAGACATGCATTTTGTGAAGGCTGTTACTTTCTGTCACAAAATAACTTAGTTAGTAAAATCACAATGGTAATTTGTTTATTTGTTTGTATGTTGTAGCATGCTACAGTTCGACTCAACTTATACCTAATTCCTCTCGATGTACCTGCGCAGGAGGCCGATTTTTAGCGCGGGAAACTTCTTGCGCTGTCATTGGTTGATCGATTACTCGACAAAATTACGGCAGGCCATCCGCCATATTTTAGACTCGTGTAAGTGGGGCAGAACTAAGAATCATAACACGCAATTTTCGACCATTTTCTTAGAAATAAAGTTCAATATATATTATTTACATGTTCGGCTAGTATCGGAAACAGTCTACACCAGTGGTTCCCAACCAAAGGTCCGAAGACAAAATATGGTCCGCGAATGATTTTAAATTTTAATTTCCCATTGAGTTTTTTATTAAAGTTTCAGTTTGATTATTACAGTTTATTATCTTTATTAAGTATACACCTACATAGTGGTCTCTGCTAACAAGAACAATATATAAGTGGTCCCTGACCAAGAAAAGGTTGGGAACCCCTGGTCTACACTATTCTGCGCGGACGAAAATTACCTACCGATCGGAATTATAATTTGAGTCAAACTGTATAATAATTTAAATTAAGGATCTAACTAATGTGAATTCGCGAATCATTCCTGTACCGTAGTCTTCCTTGGAAATGTCTCTAAAACTGACAAACCAGTGGTTACATTAACCCACCTAAAACTGCTTCTTGCCTTTTAGAATTACGAATAGGGATCCAACCCCTCCAGAAGTGGCCTACTGAAAGCCCTGCATGTAGTACCCTACTTACATTGCCACGAGTAGGGCCACTTTAGTCTTCATGTGTTATTTGAAATGTCAGCTCTTGATAGTGCCATTAAATCCTATTTTATAGAACTAACCTCCAACCTTAAATAAATATGACTTCTTTTGAATTACATAGTTTATTTTGATGATCCCTCATTCCCAACTTTGTGTTTCCGACGTGACTACGAGTACTTGAGGCTCCCATACAACAAACGTATTTTTTTTGCCGTTTTTATAGATAATGGTACGGAACCCTTCGTGCGCGAGTCCGATTCGCACTTGGCCGGTTTTTAGGGTTCCGTACCCAAAGGGTAAAAACGGAAACCCTATTACTGAGGCTCCGCTGTCCGTCCGTCCGTCTGTCACCAGGCTGTATCTCGGGAACCGTGATAGCTAGAGAGTTGAAATTTTCACAGATGATTTATTTTGGTTGCCGCTATAACAACAAATACTAAAAAATGGAATTAAATAAATATTTAACGGGCTCCCATACAACATACATGATTTGTTTATTACAGCGCCATCTATAATGTATTTGCCGAACTAGATGGCTTGCTAATTAACTAACAATCGACGGTTGACAACTAATCACCTCAGTAGTTCTAATTGTGCACACATTTTGTGGTGGCGCTAGTATTATAGTTAGTTATGTATATAAATTAAGGTTTGAGAGTATATCTGTCTATTCCCGAGCAATCGGCTTCGAATTTAAGCTCCCAAAAATAGGTATTTAAAGAGGGCTCCCATACTACAAACGTGGTTTTTATAGATAATTGTACGGAACCCTTCGTGCGCGAGTCCAACTCGCACTTGGCCGGTTTTTTAAATGTATGTAGGAGACCAATGTTTGTCGGGTCAGCTATTTATAATATTTAATATGTATCTATCTATTACTAAAGTACTGTTCTACGTAAAATTATGAACTGGTATCAGATAACATCTATTTATTATATTATATCATTTATTTTTAAACTAAATACAAAGAAATATAATTAACTAGCTTTGCCCGTGACTCTGTTTGCAAAGAATTCGTTTATCGCTATCCCGCCGAACTGTGCAATTTTCCGGGATAAAAAGTATCAATGTTAATCCAGATTATAAACTATCTATATGTGCAAAATTTAATCAGAATTCTTCAGACCGTTTTAGCATCCATATATCCGTCCATCCATAAGAACTTTCACGTTAATAAATAAATTAGCGGGATTAAAAACGTTATCCAATTCTGTAAAGGCCACTACAAACCGGGATCGCGAGGCGGGGCGCCGACGGAGTGTGCCCAGCATAGCCCGAGAGCTGATAGACCTTGTCTAATGCTTCCCCTATGATAACCCAAGCACAGAACCACAGACCTGGCTGACAGGTGGCGGGGCGGGGGCTAAATCAACCCTCATACTGTTACAAATACAATTTTTTTTAAGAAAAGGTCGTTGTGGCATTTCGAATTTTTTATACTTTAACCTTTTGACCGATAGCGTCGGATATAGACGACAGTACGGTAATTCAAAATTAAACCTACCCGCATCCGGGTACGTATCAAAATATATAAAGTTTAAAACAAATAATGGACGAAATACATAATGGTCATAATACATAATAAAACTTTCTATGAAACTATTGATAAAATGAATTTTTTTAATTGTGTAATCTACAGATTGGTTTAGGTTAGGTTAGGTTTATTTTATGAAAATCCTGTAAAGTTGAGTACTTCCAAGAAAACTGCATTATATCAAATGACCATTATGTATTTCGTCCATTATTTGTTTTAAACTTTATATATTTTGATACGTACCCCTGCATCCGCATAAGAATCAATTTTGTTCGTAACAAAAACGATGCGTGGCGTTTAAAAGGTTAAAATTTGACATTTAAATAGTGAGAAAATAAATAAGCCAGATCATTTAGTCGGGACTTAAACTTTGCCAGATGCTTGCAAAACAATTTTGCAAAAATTAAAAAAAAACTGTTTTCGAGGTTACGCTGAAATTTTAAAAGATTATTTATACTTCAAAATAAATATTTCAAATAAAATACAGATAATTTTGGATTGTCAAGCTGTATGCCAATTAAAAAAAAAAATGAGGGTAGATTTAGCCCCGCTACCCGTCAGCCAGGTCTTTGGTTCCGTGTTGTGGTAGGTATGTGACAAGTTTTCAGCTTGCCTCAAATACCTACCCAAAAATTGGTGCCAGCTCTCGGACTAGCACGGTCAATAACACTGAATCAAATACGGTGTGCCACGCTACCGGTGTGTGTGTGTGTGTCACCGTATATATGATTCAGTGTAGAGCGTTACGTCGGCGCCCTGTCCTCCCCGTTTGTGTTGGCCTTAAATACGTGTAGTGTGGTAACGGCTTTAATTAGTGGAAATGACTGTATGAGCGTTTTTTCCCTTGCCTATTATGAAGAGCCAGGTTGAAAAAAGTACCAAACTTGTTAGTTATGTCAGTCAGTGTCAAAGTGACAGACAGGTGCCTTGCCTCAGCTTTGCTGGCTGTTCTTTATCCCACGTGTGAGAACAACGTGCTGTTTTATGTATTAAAATAATTATTTTATGGTATAATCAGTGCAAAATGCCTACGCCAGATAAAATACTTTTAAGGAAAATTAAGAAACGGGAGAAAAATAAGTTGAAGTTGGTTGAAAAAAAAGCCAACGTTTCGGAAAGCGTAGCGGGTAAGTAACCTCTCATTTATTTTATAAAATCAGAGAAATCGTCTTGAAAAAATAGTAAAATAATCACTAAAAAGTAAGTTTATAAGCATTACGTTACTGATTGTTTAGATTGACGCTAAACGAGTGCCAAATAATAATACACAAACTTTTAGATGTACTCAACAAATTTTTTTTTTGCAAAGATTCCATCCGTCTAACTGTTAAATTATAACACTCACAATATATTAACTGTAATTAATGCAGTCGGGACTGTTTTAATCTATTTAGATTGACTTTGTTACATTTATCATTTTCAGAGTCTACAGAAGAAACCAATGATGTTAAGAAAAGACCACACGAAAATGATACATCAGAGAAGATTCCTAAAAGTATGTATTTACAAATATATTTATAACTTAAATTAAACTTAAACATGAAACTACTGTGAGACTTACTCATAGTGTAATTAAATGGATCACTCATATCTCACGGTCACAGTAACGGGTCAGTGCGCATTTGGCAGCCGCCGTGACGTGACTCGGAGAAGAAGGACTATGGATTAACACGTTGAGTTAAACTTATTTTAAGACGTGAGTGATCCGTTTATTTTCACTATGTTTAAAAGTTTAAAAAAATACCATCCTGTCCTTATCAGGGTCTTAAACTAACTAAACTATCTTGATACCAAATTCATCTAAGTTATTTCAACAGAACTTTAAAGCATGAAAAGAAAACATACAGACCGTCAGAGATGCTTTTACATATTATATAATCAAGACTCGAGAAAAGGCCCGTCATTTTAAAAATCTAACCCTCTTTCATGCAGTAAATACGGAAGAAATACATTGATACAATACACTCCAATGACATCTGTAGTTGGTTAACACACTACTTTGACTCTAAAAAAGTTTCTAAATTGTTGTTGTTATGCACTTAAAAGTAAAATAACAGCTGTTTTATGGACCCTTGTTTATAATATAAGTATGGATGGTAATTTATATTTCAAACTAATGAAAACTCAAAATTTACAGTTACTAAAAAAAAATTGATTTCAGTGTTAAAGTGAAGTGATTTTTACTAGACTTATGTCTTGGAATATTAATTACCAGCTGCACAACTCTGTTTGTGAAGAATTTGTTTATTGCAATCCAGTTTTCCGAGATACAAAGTTTCCTATAATATTAATCTAGGTTATAAACTGTATTCTAAAAATAAATATACCAGCTTTTACCAGCTTCTCTCCACATTTTGCCTCGGTTGCAAAATTTCACAAAATCTGTCCGTTCCATGTCTAAATCATAAAGGGTTAAGAAACTTTGGGGATGGGCATTTTTGAGTCACTGTTTCAGATTGTCAGGGTGTTTCCTTATATATTATCCTTATTTTTGCAGAAAAGAAAAAGAAGAAGAAGGTTAAGGAACAACCAGTGGAAGTAAAGGAAGAAACAGAAGATGATTCAGAGAATGAAGATGGAGTTCAAAGTGAAACAGTGGAAGAGATAGAAAACAAGCCAGATAATGATAGTCAGTGTAAGTAAATACAAGTGAATGAAAAAAATAGTAGATTGTTCAACAAGGGAGGAAAATAGCCAATATCACACAAGGTTACTTGACACCCGAGCACAGCGAGGGTGGCAATATTTCGAGGGTGATATTGGTGTTTTTCCCGAGTTAAACACTCTGCTTTTCATTTCGACTACAAGGAAAGTAAGAAAATATAAGTATAAATAAATAAAAATGTCTAAACCGGTCAATACGATTGTTGTAAAATATTTCAATAGAGTTTATTGTTAAGAGGATATGATGCGCACCATTTCTCCATACAAACATAGTCCCCTGTTTCCTCCCTGGATAATGGCTTTAGAGCCAAATTTTTTTTACTGTGTAATCTGTATCTACCACAGCTATGCCCCTAGGTTTCGTTTTTTTCCATATTTCAATTAACATAAGAAATATGAGCTTTCAAAAACTGAAAAAATTGCCCAATTTCAACGTCATTTTCAGACACTCATCAGAAAAGAATCCGTCATATAAACAAAAAAAGGAAAACATAGGGGCATAGCTAAATCTATCCTCTAATTATATTTGAAAAAAATAATTTTATTGGTCCAGTTTTCGAGAAGAAAACAGGGGATTACGAAATGCTGTTTTGATCAATTTTACGCGCCTATTAACGGTCTGAGCTGCAGTTGTCCCGCTCTCGCTGTACTGACACGGAGGGGTTCGGGCGAGACAGCGACATTTCATTAAACCTTTCCAACGCCAACGACACATTATGTGTCACAAAGTACAGTGTCAAAGTGATCTTGACACAATGACATAAGATTCAAAGCAGGTTTACGTTTTGTCGAGGCGCGGCGGTGAAAGGGTTAAAATACCTATTTCTCAAAAGTCTCTCAGCCATTGTACCCTCTTAAGCAATAATTAATTTAACAAAATTTAATATATTCAATATAATAAATAATCAATGAAAACAGTAGATAAAGTAGGTATTTTAGTAAATTTATTTGTAAAATAAGTAAATAACCAATTTGAACCAAGGAGTTAAGCTGTATAGAGATAGGCTGTGTGGACATATAACATTGTTGTTTACCATGTTTTTTTTTCTTAACATTTTTTAACTTTTCTGGTTTAAGTCACTAAATAAGAAACTAATGTAAATTAATAATTAAATTTAATAATATTTCACTGGCATTATAAAATTTGTAATATGATTAATTAAGAAAAAAAACTCAATACTTAATTATTCCATGTATATGCCGTAATGCTTGGCTGAATGCGTATGTGTTCCATTGACAGCCAATGCCTTTTTTTTTAATTCATTTCTACCCTAGGGAAGAAAATAATAGTTATTCTCCCATATGTCAGATATGATTTGCTTCACTTTCCGAGTATGAGAGATGAAAAATCTGTTACATAATATGCCAATCGTAAAAAAAAATTGACATAGATTTATGTCCATCTATCCATACAAACTTTTGCGTTTATAATATTAATAAAATCTTATTAGACACCATTACCATTTTTTGCCCAAATAAAAGTAAACTTTCAATGAAAGTTAGTGAACTCTTTATTTAGATTATTCAAATTAAGCAATTGTCAAAAAAATTATGACCATCTTCTGCAAAATCCAGATTACATTACTTATTTAACTTATTCTGTTCTAGTGCCTGGCTCCAGTTTGTACCTTGGTATACTGTCAACACAGAACTTCTCGGCTCTAGAAGGCAAAGTTTGTGAGCCAACCCTCCTGGGCGTCAAAGACATGGGGTTCACAACTATGACCGAGATTCAAGCAAAGGCCATACCACCCTTGTTGGAGGGCCGAGACCTTGTGGGAGCAGCCAGGACTGGTTCAGGAAAGACTTTGGCCTTTTTGATACCTGCCATTGATCTTATTTACAAGTTGAAATTCAAGCCAAGGAATGGTAAGTTGTGGATTTTGTTTTAGGATTCCGTACCCAAAGAGTGCCAACGGGACCTTATTGCTGAGTCTGTCTGTCCAACTCTTACAGAGCTCTATCTCTTGAACCGTAATAACTAGACACTTGAATTTTTCACAAATTATGTACAACTTTAAAAAAAAAGTTAAAAATTAAAGGGGTTTGTCATACAAAAAACATGCCCTTTTCACCGTTTTTAACTCACATTCTTTAAATACATATATTTTTTTATTGAATTATTTTTAAAACATTGTATGGAAGTATGGAACTCTTCATTTACAAGTGCAACTTGCACATGACCGGTTTTATTTTATGCACTTTACTCAATGTGTTCAATCTGATAATAAAACTTATGTTACTAGAAATAAATGCAATGTTGCTCTCAAAGGGCCCCTAACAGGATATTTAGATTTAGACTCAATAACAAGAGTTATTCTGTCTGCCCATCAATCTATCACCATGTACTTAATAGGCCTTAACATCTGTGACAGATGATTTAAGTAGCACCCTGGCGACACTTGCGCTCGTGGCTAAAAAGACCGATACGGGATAGGATCCCTCGGCCGCACTCGCGACAAGTGTACGCAGCCCTAGATGGTCGAGGGTTGGTGGTCCGGTTGTGGCGCTTCATGCGTTTTTCCCTCAGCAACTCAAACCAGGCATCGTCGTGCTTTGATTGGCCTTTGTGAACAAGTTGTCGCCACTTGCCACGATTTTCGGCTAGCTCTTCCCATTGGTTGCTAGGGATATTAAAAGCAACCATGTCACGCTTGACGCAGTCTTTAAAGCGCAACATGGGTCGGCCTATGGACCTTTTTGCGTCTGCGACCTGTCCTAGCAAAATTTGCCTAGGCAAACGAGTCCGCTCCATGCGGTGCACATGCCCCAGCCAACGCAGTCGCCTCTGCTTAAGAGTGGCTGTTATGCTATTCAGCTGTGCCATCCCTAAGATGGTCTCGTTTGTCATGCGATCTTTCCACGTGATGCCTAGTATGCTTCGAAGGCAGCGCATGTGGAACGAGTTCAGTCGGCGTTCTTGTTTTGCATACGTCGTCCAGGATTCCGCTCCGTACATAAGTGTGCTCAAGACACAGGCTTGGTACACAAGCATCTTCGTTTTTAACGTGAGGTGCTTGTTTTCCCAAGCTCTAGTACGAAGTCTCCCGAACGTAGTGGCCGCTTTGCCGATGCGGGCATCGATCTCTGCGTCTAGCGAGAGATTGCTCGACACGTGCGAGCCCAGGTAACAAAACTTGCCAACCACCTCCAGTGGAGCACCGTCAAGCAAGATCACTGGAGGCTCTGAACAGCCCTGCGCTAATACAACAGTCTTCTTGGCATTAACAGACATCGAGAAGAAGTCACACGCTTGGGCAAATTTGTCCATAAGGCTCTGGAGTTGAGCCTGGTCGTGGGCAACAAAAGCAGCGTCGTCAGCGAAGAGGAGACTGTCCATGAACAGATCCTCTCTGTGACGTTTGGACTTAAGCAAAGAGGTATTGTACAGCCTACCGTCGGAGCGCGTGTGTAGGTGTATGCTCTGTTGGTCTTCCCCGAATGCCACTTTTAGAAGCACAGCGAAAAATATACCAAAAAGAGTAGGTGCCAGGACGCAACCTTGACGAACACCCCTGCGCACTGAAAACGGCTCAGAAGTGTCGCCATTGTGCAAAACTGTGGCCTCCATACCCTCATGGAACGACTGTACTAATTTCAGAAGCTTCGGAGGGCATCCGATTCTTTCTAGAACCGAGTACAATCCCTCTCTGCTCACAGTATCAAAGGCCTTGTTCAGGTCAACAAATGCAATGACTAGGGGGGTCTGCTGCTCCCTACACTTTTCCTGTAACTGTCTGAGAGAAAATATCATATCGACAGTTGACCGTTGGGACCGAAATCCGCATTGTGCTTCGGGGTACACGCGATCGGCAAGCCTCTGTAGTTTGCCTAAAAGGGCTCTTGCAAAAGCTTTACCGACAATACTAAGGAGGGAAATTCCGCGGTAACAATTGCAGTCACCGCGATCGCCTTTTCCTTTATAAAGAGTGACGATATTAGCATCACGCATGTCCTGTGGCACATAGCCTGCGTCCCAACATTTGGTCAGGTGGTTATGAAGGACGGGAAGGAGGCACTTAAGTTGGACGATCTCGGTGTGGATCTCGTCTTTGCCCGGACTCTTTCCGCGTTTGAGCTGCTTGACGGCAAGGTCTAGTTCCTCTACTGTGGGTGCGGCGTCTAACTCGTGACAAGTCGCCAGGTTCGGAGAGAGGTCCACTGCGTCTGGCTTAATATCCACTGGGCGTGAGTAGAGGCCAGTACAGTGTTCCACCCATCTCGTCATTTGACGGCTGCTGCTCGTTATAACAGAGCCGTCGAGTTCCTTAAGAGGTGCCGTCTTTTTTGGAGTAGGTCCAAGGGCTCTTTTGATGCCAGCATAAACTCCTCCGATATCACCCACGTTTGCGCACGCTTGTATACCTTTGCACAGTTCTGTCCAGTAGGCGTTTGCGTAATGTCGTGTGCTTCGCTGTAATGAGGCTTTGGCCTTTGTTAGGTCTCTGCGTGTCGCATCGCAAGGGTTAAGACGGAAGCTTAAAGCGGCTTGGCGTTTCGAGTCGATTAGTGGCATCAAGTGCTCCTCATTTTCGAGGAACCAGTCGTAAGTTCTCACTTTCTGGTACCCGAAAGTTTTGCCTGCGGTGTCAGTGAGAAGAGATTTTACTTTTTCCCACTCGGCCTGCGGCGACGCCGACCTGTCCCACTCGGTGACTTCAGCGCGAACTATGGCCCCAAACGAATCCACTGCCTCCAAATCTCGGGTCTTAAAAAGATTTATCTTTTTTCGACCCAAGGGTTTGGACGAATGGATCCTCCTAGGGACAAGTTTAATTTTAGTAGCCACGAGACTGTGGTCGGTGTCACAATCAGCACTATGAAGCGCTCGCGTATGAAGCGTTTCCCGCAGGTCCCGTCACCACCATGTAAGGCATTTGGATTTTATTGTAAGTTGGGCAACTGGTTTTTATTTTACAAAGAAAACCGTAAAAACTGTGTTTTCTCATACACCTAAAACCGGTTTTAGATGCCCTATCTTTTGAACCATAATAAGTACCTAGTCACTTTAAATTTTCAGAGTATAAGTATTTCACATACTATACAAATAGTAAAAACAGTAGTAGTTCATATGATGACAAAAAGGCGAATGTGAAAACTGACTCCATACATCCAAAAGTAATGATTATGTTGAAACTTATACACAATGAGTCTCCAGTGCAAACTGTAGAGGCACTTTGCACTTGTTTCAACATAGTCATTAGGGATTATGTCCAGAGTTGTTTTATGAACACAGAATGGATATCTGATCTTTTTTTTCATCAAACTACTGTAGATATATTTTGGTCAGTATTTACTAAGATTATTATCTTTTGTTTCAGGCACTGGAGTCATAATTCTGTCACCAACAAGGGAATTGTCAATGCAAACGTTTGGTGTTTTGATGGAACTTATGAAGTATCATCACCACACTTATGGTTTGGTGATGGGAGGCGCCAACAGAAGCACTGAAGCTCAGAAACTGTCGAAAGGTAATGCATTTTCAAATAAATAAATAAATAATATTCATTTATTTTATATCACAAGAATCGCATGAAGAAAAAAGAGTTATAATTTATTACTGTTGATATTAATTAAAATATCAACTATAAATCTTAGAAATATTAAATAAAGCAAATAAAGTAGCATGAAATCAAAATAAATAAGATTGTTTATAGTGTCACATTAATTTTTCTGTTTAGGTATCAACATTCTGGTAGCAACTCCTGGTAGGCTGCTTGATCACCTGCAAAATACGCCGGATTTCCTTTACAAAAACCTTCAGTGCCTTGTCATTGATGAAGCCGATAGAATATTGGAAATTGGGTTTGAAGAAGAAGTGAAGCAGATCATCAGATTATTGCCGAGTAAGTAAGAACGTTTTTAAAACTGAATCAGTTTTTATAAGAAAAAATATACTAGCTTTTTTGCTGACTGACTTTTTGTTGGCTGTACTTGCATTGTAACCCAAACTACATGTCCTTAGGGAATTTCAAGGAATTTCGATCACTGGAAGTATAAAATTTTAATACATTAGGTACAAATTAAAAAAAAAAGCTTGTAATTGCATTTTGTTATTTACGAATTGTGAAAATTTATATCTGTGACATTGTGTCAAATTGTGTCTTCTGTACCAAATGGTTATTATATTATAACTATTATTACTTATTACTATTTGCTAAAATTAATGCAGATTATATGGCCAATAAACAAACCAGTTCCATTTTAAAGTGATTGACTGAAACATCTACTTTGTGTTTTATTTTCGTAGAGAGACGACAAACCATGTTGTTCAGTGCTACACAAACCAAGAAAACGGAGTCGTTGACAGCTTTAGCTGTGAAACATGAGCCCGTGTACGTAGGAGTGGATGACCATCGGGAGCAAGCCACTGTCGACTCTTTGGAACAGGGGTAAGTTGTTATAAATAAAGAGGGGATGGATACTTCAAATCAATGTTTTACCCTGCTTTATTCATCACTCAAAGAGCAATGGATTTTTTTTAGTTATTACAGTATCTCTTCTATTTCATTTGTATTTATATTGATAGTGTTTTTCGATCTTTTTGAAAACGCAACCCCTTTACAAGTTTATTTCCCCTAGAGTCAAAATCAAACGAAATGACAATGATTTGAAAAACTATATGTCCAATATCCAGAACAGGCAAACCGCGTTTTAATATTATAAGTGCCATTCGTCACTTCTTATCTTTCTGTGTGCACTGCGATTCTCTTTAATGGTCTACACTCAAACTAAAATAGGAGTCTCATATAGAAGTTGTATGTTGTGTAGGACCTCTATACACATGCTTTTTTTTTTCTTTTAACCGGGACTCCCTGAAGAAACTTTGCGACCCACAGTTTGAAAAACACTATTTTCTATTTTAAAGGAACGCAACATTGTGTAGGTCAGACATTAGCATTCCTATGGATGCAATTGTCCTTCCCTTATAGTTTTTGTTTATTTCCATTGAATTCACAGTAATATTGTTTGCTTCCAGTTACATTGTGTGCCCATCAGAGAAACGCATGATGGTGCTGTTCACATTCCTCAAAAAGAACAGGAAGAAAAAGGTGATGGTGTTCTTATCGACATGTATGTCTGTGAAATACCACCACGAATTGTTTAACTACATTGACCTTCCTGTGATGTCTATACATGTAAGTAAAATTATACAGCTTAACTGAACTAAAGTTTATCCATCATATTTCAGCAGGTTATTGGATTAGGTTGATTAAACACTTACGGATTCCACACAACACAACAACACACTTAACCTTTTCGACGCCAACGACACATATCCGCACCTCAGGTTTAACGCCAACGACTGATATATGAATCACGGCGAGCGGAGCGATATCTACCTACATCCATTTCTGTACGGTTCAAATTCGCGTTTGACGTTCCGATGTCATGGCGTACGAGTGAGAGCTGTTGTATTTGACAAAGCGTTGAAAAAGTTAACTAGGAACATCCAATAGTTTCAGGATTATTTAATTGTAGTTAAAAATGATTCCATACATTAATCAATGTTTAGTGAACCGCGCCACAGGCTTTGTTGCATTTTGAATCAAACTTTCTGCTGGAATATTCCGATTAGAATAGAAAATTTACCGCTTACTAACATACCACCAGACCAGAAACCAGCAGTAGGCAGGCTCTCCACCCTTACGTTATCATCAGTATTCCCAAAATCCGCACAAAGTGTTTTCGCTAGTGGAATTCCCTGCCTGCGACTGTGTTCCCTGAACACTACAATTTGGCTGCTTTCAAGTCTAGGGTGAATGAGCATTTATTATGAAAGCGTGCTCCATCGTAGGCCTCATCTTTGCTTTCCATCGGGCGTGATTGTGGTCAAACGCAAGCCTATATTGTATAAAAAAACATTCTCCCATTATTTTTTCATATTTCCAGCCACTCTTCACACCACCAGTCAAGTCATATTAAAATAGTTTTAATAGCACTAATATCACAATTTCAGGGCAAACAACAACAGACGAAGCGAACCACAACATTTTTCCAGTTCTGTAACGCAGAAACGGGTATCCTGCTATGTACGGACGTGGCGGCAAGAGGGCTGGACATCCCTGCCGTCGATTGGATTGTGCAATACGACCCTCCTGATGATCCTAAGGTATACTTTGAGCTTTTTGGAAACTCACAATATATTCTGGTAGAATCGCGACAAGGGCGAATCAGAGATCTAGCTAACAGTATTAAAGAATTTAATACATTTTTAGGTTTCGTTAAATGTAGCGGTATGTAGGTGTAGTTATTAGATTAAAGAGCGCGAACGAGATAAGCCGGTAGAGTAGTCTTATGGGGTCACATTGGTTATCAATCCCTGATTAAACACCTGGATAAGAGTCCACACCAATCGAACGATCGTCGATCGATGCCATCGATCAATAGTAAGATGGATTGGTCGACGTCGATCGACAGTTTCTACTAGGTACGGTCGGCCAAGAAAGTGGTCTACCAGTTTTGACAAAAGTTTCTGTGACATCTGAATATCGTTAAGGTTGACTTTTCAAACTGAGTGAAGTCTTTAGTCACTGTCACCCAATTATTTCAAGGGAAAATCAACCTCGTTGTATTATGACGTGCAAATGAACTTTAACCGTAGGGTGGTAGACCCTTAGATTATTTATGCACTAGATGGAGCATAGGCGGCATGAAAACGTCCCATAAAAATATAAGCCAACTTGGCTTATATGTCAATTGCGTCATTCCGAATGACAGGGTTGCCAATAGTAATATGCTAAAATCCCCAAACGCATTGTCGAAATTCCCCACGGGTGGGGAATGAAAAATTATGTGGGCCGAGTGACTTAGTTTCGAGCTGTTGCGAATAGTGAATTGTAGGAAATTAATCAAGACTAGCAGAAAAACAACAAACAAAAAAAAATCAAAATGTCAAATGTCGCGTATTTGTGTTCATACTTAAAATCCCCTCATTTTCCCAGAATTGAAGCTCTCCCCACACATTCCCCAATCAGCTTCGCTTTCCCCGCAGTTTTGCCGCACACATTGGCAACACTAATTTGTCATTTTCCCTTCAGTCTGCATTGTGACAGCGCGAGAAACGTTATAGAAATGACTAAATGTGTAATAAATAAATGTAATGTAACCGTGTTTCATTATTATTTTTAGAAATAAATTCTTTTTCACCACTCAAGCTCTGAAAGTAGGTTGCATTCAGCTTGAAATCCGGGATATAAATTCGATTTACATCCTTAGGGATGTAAGTAAATTTGAAAATCGAATGGTGCTCCTTTGTATTCACGAACCCCGTGGCCGCGTGCTGCGCCACGCCGCGCGCGCGCCGCCCTTGCGCTGCTGCACGTGCAGCTGCAGCGCCTCGCCGCCTGCGCACCGAGCTCAGCAAGGTGTGCAGGCGGCCGCGGCGACGTGACGCCGGTGCCGGCCGCAAGGGCGGCGCGACGCGCTCTCTTACAAATGGCGTATATATTTTTAACATAACGGTTTTTCTTTATTTCCTCGCATTTATGATAAAAAGTAGTGTTCAACTCGAGTGTAAATGATCAATTACAACTTACAACTAGAGATGCGCCGAGTACAACTTTTACCGAGTAACCGATTACCGAGTATACTCGGTTCAAAGTTTCTCAAACCGAGTACTCGGCCGAGTTACTCGGTTCTGTTTTGAGGCGCGAAAACGGGTTTAGACAGGTTCGCGCGGCGCTACCAGCCACCGCGAGCGAACGTCGCGGGGATCCCCGCCTTCTCCCCGCAAATTAGTCAGTTTTTGTTTAACGAGTAATACGCATTTGGTCCGCACATTAATTGCTTAAATATTTTAAAAACATTGGAAATAGATGATTGTGTACAGTGACTGTTGACACAATGAGTATACGCAAAAGTTTGCGAATCTGGTTGTTTTACAAGCCCGTTTTATTTTAATACGCATGATTAATAATAATTTTATTTAGACCGAGTATACTCGGCATTTGAACCGAGTTATTCGGCCGAGTACGAGTATCAAAAAAACTGCCGAGTACACCGAGTACCGAGTAGTACAACCCTTATTTATCAATCTACTATCTATTTGTATTGTAGTTATGAAGGGGTCAAAAGTGGCTCCAATTGGTTCGTGTAATATTCACACAGCGCTGCTTTGCCAGTTTCATTTCCTTGAACTTAGCTTGACACACTACCGCGTGTTTAGATTTCCCCGCGGCCGCTCAAATTTCGATTTTGCCACAGAAAAAAATATATATAATCAGTTTTTAGTTTTATTTATTCATACTTTATTTAATTACCATTTACAGTCACTTTTACTCGCGTCTATCGGCCTCTAATATTTTTTCCCCACATTTTGGGGAATGTGAAATTAACTGGTATCATTAAGCACAACCGGAATGACGTAACGCGATCGTAATATGAAGCTGTCAAATGGATGGTGGACGTTTTGTATCGCGATGTTTGCTCCTGACGCTCCATCTAGTGCATAAATAATCTAAGGGTAGACCATATTTTTGGCCGATGGTACAGTAGCGTCGATCGGATGTCGATCAATGGTTTGGTTTTCGATTGGTGTGCTAGGTTTGGCTGATCGATGAATACCGGTCGATAAATTATTGATTGACAGCTGATGGATGCTCCTGTGATTGGTGTTCCTAGCAGAAATTGTCGACCGACGTTGACAAATCCCGGTTTTCATCGGCATCCGGCCCATTGTTATGGAATGTCTAGATCTTCCAAGTATATTGTGTACTATTGAAATAGTATTTTATGCAACGGTTGTATAAGTGAGGTCTTAAAAGGCGAGTGACGTGAGTTGCGATACGAGCGAATGCGAGTATCGCAATGGAAGACGGCACGAGCCGTTAATACCAAATTATACACCGTTGCATACAATATTTTTTCTACGACTCGACTCTACTGTACTGTACTGTACTGTACCCTACTGTAGGATACAATCGGGTACAGTAGGGTAAAATAGGGTACAGTAGGGTAAAATAGGGCACAGTAGGGTAAAGTCAGGTACAGTAGGGTAAAATAGGGCACAGTAGGGTACAATCGGGTACAGTAGGGTAAAATGGGGTACAGTAGGGTAAAATGGGGTACAGTAGGGTACAGTCGGGTGAAATAGGGAACAGTAGGGTAAAATAGGGTATTTTACTCTACTGTACCCGACTGTACCCTATTTTACTCTACTGTAACCGACTACTCTACTGTACTGTACCCTATTTTACTCTACTGTACCCGACTGCACCCAACTGCATCCTATTTTACCCTACTGTACCCGACTGTACCCTATTTTACCCTACTGTAGCCGACTGTACTCTACTGTACCCTATTTTACCCTACTGTACCCGACTGTACCCAACTACCCTATTTTACACTACTGTACCCGACTGTACCCTATTTTACCCTACTGTACCCTACTGTACCCGACTGTACCCTACTGTACCCTATTTTACCCTACTGTACCTGACTGTACCCTACTCTACTCAACTCAGCAGGTCTAAACTGGGCTTTAGTGTTCAGTGTTAACATTTAATATTATGTGGCAGCTAGGTGTATCGTTATAACGACATTACGACACAAGTGCTGTTATGGCGAATAGATTAAGTATAGACTTTCTGAAGTCATATTATCTATGTTCTTATATATTTGTTCGCGAACAGATAAAAGTACAGGAGTAGGAAAATAATTAAATAATATTTTGTTTAGGAATATATCCACCGCGTGGGCAGGACGGCGCGAGGTCTCGGCACGAGCGGCCATGCCCTCCTTTTCCTGCGGCCTGAAGAACTCGGCTTCCTCCGTTTCTTGAAGCAATCCAAGGTCACACTCAACGAATTCGAGTTCTCGTGGAATAAAGTTGCTGACATACAGCTGCAGGTTAGTATTTTTGTGTATACAGCTATATCTGTTATTCTAATCACTAAATAACAAGAACTAAGTCTAGACGCAATTATTCTTATAAACACGGTACTCAAACTCAAATTCACTTAATTAGATATTCCTAATTTGAACTAGCTTTATTTATTATATTTAGGCTGTAACATTAGTAACAAGCCCTTATCAATGTTGATAAAGTATACAAAAACAATAGTTTTTAATTTTCAATAAAAAAATTACAGAACTATTTAAATAAAAAATATTGGCTAATGAAATGATGATTGTGATGTAAAAAAATAACTACAGTAACTGGTTTTTAAACAACAAAAGAACACGTGTGTGTATACTTACAATTGTTTCTGTTGTTACAGCTGGAGAAGTTGATATCAAGAAATTACTTCCTAAACCAATCCGCTAAAGAAGCGTTCAAGAGCTACTTGCGGGCTTACGACTCCCATCACTTGAAAACTATATTCGATATCGACACCATAGATCTAGCAAAGGTCTCAAAATCGTTCGGCTTCACCGTACCGCCAGCAGTAGAACTCAAAGTCGAGAACAAAGGACCCCCATCAAAGAGGAAAGGCGGAGGCGGTTATGGATACTTTAAATCACTCAATGCACCTGCAAGTCAAAAGAATAAAGCCGAGAAAACGAAGATCTATCGGCAAAAAGGTGGCAACAAGAGGACAGTGAGCTGAAATATGTATGACATACGAATAAATAAAAAACAATACTTTTAAACACCAAGTTTTATTTACTTCATGGTATATTACGGTCCTTATCACTACTGTACAATTCAACTTTAGTCAGTTTGAGATAAAGTTCGAGTGTTTACGAAACTGCACAATAACAAAATCAATACGAAGTAAATACAATATCTAATACCTTTAAACGAGCAATTCTTGTATATATGTATATATATATGTATATATATAATCAGGATCTCGGAAACGGCTCCAACGATTTCGATGAAATTTGGTATGTGGGGGTTTTCGGGGATGAAAAACTGATCTAGCTATGTTTCATTTTCAGAAAATCGCTTTTACTCGTGTTTTCCAGCTATTTTTGTTTGCATTAGAATATAAAGCTAAATTTCGCCGACTTCGAGCAGATCATAATGGCACATTAGAAATCGGGTGGTCGCGGATCCAGCCGACCTCGGTTCGATACCACGTTTTTTTTCAAGATTTTTAGTTTTTTTTTTAAGTTTATTTTTTATGAGAAAACGTCAAGTTTCTTCTTTTGTGAGAAAAAGTTACTTTTTTGTGAGAAAAAGTTATTTTTTTGCGAGAAAAAGTTACTTTTTTGTTAGAAAAAGTATTATAGGGAACGTGCAGTAACTATAGGCGGCAGCACTAATGCGACAGAAGAGACACTATGCGGACAGTAAAACAAACTTATCAAGGTAAAACATTCAAATTGATGGCACCCTTATGGCACCAGTTGGCAGCACCGTCTATGTGCACGTTCCCTATTGGGAGCACAGAACAGGAAAAGCCGGTTGTCTGTAAAGTCGGTTTACGGACGATAGTTTAACGTGACTCCCCCCCCCCCCCTCTCCGGTGTTTTTGTCAAATATCTTGAAAACGGTGCATCCTACGGCAAAATCAATGAAATTTTCATCCCCCCTTTAATGCCCCCGCGCTCCCTCCCCCGCATCCCCTCCCCCCCTCTCAACCCCCCCCCCCCCACCCCTCCGGTGTATATAATCAGGATCTCGGAAACGGTTCCAACGATTTCGATGAAATTTGGTATTTGGGGGTTTTCGGGGATGAAAAATTGATCTAGCTTGGTCTTATCTCTGGGAAAACGCTTGGTACCGAGTTTCTGCCCGAGCAGAGCTCGGTTGCCCAGGTACTTTATCTTGATCCATGGTTGAAATGTTCCCGCTTTTAAGTTTTCGGTTTCTTCTTTTTGTTATTTACTGTAAAATCTAAAGTTAAGGATGCATAATTATAGGAAATACATGAAATACACTCTACAAGAGAAGAACTAATCTAATAGCTCTTATATTCTACTTACGTAGAAAACTCATCTGATTCGCTTTAAAATTAATATTTTATAGTTAACAACAAAAGTACGACTTCTTTAGTAGTGTATATCTAAATTGGGATGTCCCAATTTTTGCCAACGTATAATAAATCGAAAACCGTTTGGAGAAATGGGCTTTGTGAAGCGTTTTCAGAAATCAGATTCCAAAAATATGATAATCTGAATTAAATAAAGAAAATTTAAGTAATGACCTTCATTTGACCCCTGCAGTGAATCGTCACAAAGGCAGATATAAAGCAGGTCTACACTCTAAAGCAAATTGACAGTTTGAAATGTTGCTGTCCTGCTTATAATAGCAAAGAGTGACAAAGACAGAACTTTAATCACATGATGCACACCTGGCTTTAAACAGTTGTCATTTATCATAAAGTCCGAAATGTTTACAATACTCGCAATGTATTTTTACAAATTTAATTATTAAATTACTACGTTACAAGTGAATATGAAAGAATTTAAATATCAGATTTTAATAAAAAATATCTATTTACTATCACACCATTAAACAAACAGGAATAATCGATGCTAAAAGAAGAGAAATAAATAAAACTATTTTGTCATGGTTCATTTAGGACCCTAAGCCGTGCTTGTAATATTGACAGTGACAAGACAAATCAGGGGCACTACTACAAAATTCGAAGTTCGTATCGTATCATCCCTCTCACTCTCGTGTCAAATCATATTAGCGTGAGCGGGACGGCATGAAACGAAGTTCGAATTATGCACTTCGTAGTAGGGTCTCAGTAGTGCCGTGGTAGTGCCACAGATTATGTTATGTACGACTTGAATTTTTCTAGGCTATGGAACGTGGCTCTCTCACTGTGACGTCATCCAACGTATTTCTAAAAAAAAATATAAAAAATTAAATACTCAACCAAATTCAAAATCGATGAAAATGGTGTCTTAAAATATCCTATTCTTTCCAAAAAAAATATAAAAACTATAGGTTATTTTTTTTGGTGCATCCCAATTGACGGGTTCTGGAATAGGTTGTATAACGACATAAGCTGCGAAATGGTCAAGTTATTTATTAAATGTCCAACAATCGTGCAGAGAATATGGCTCAAAACAGGTAAGCACTGATAAGGATAACAGTTGGTAAAATAATTGCCTTCCCAATTAATTAACTAAATACTAATGAGTAAACACTAGTTGTTGCCCGTGACTTCGTCTACGAAAAATTCGTCCACCGCTATCCCGCGGGAAATACGCAATGTTCTGGAATGAAAATTAAACTACTATTCCCTTCCCAGGGCCTCAAACTATCTCTATATCACAAATATAATTTAAATCGGGTCAGTGGTTTAACTGAACAATTACTAGAGCAGCTGCTGCCTGCGACTCTGTCTGCGAAGAATTAGTTTATCGCTGTCCCGCGGGAACTATGCAATTTTCCGGGATAAAAACTATCCTATGTCGTTCCCAGTGTCTCTAATTATCTCCCTACCAAATATCATCTAAATCGGGTCTTACTGGCTGGGCGCAGCGAACCAAAGTGGGTCTTGGCCTCCGACACCAGACGTTGCGATAAAAAAATAAAAATTACTTAAGTATTATCCGTTTCATGCTCATAACATAACTTATTTTTGGTGACTTTTAAACTTATTCGGTACCCTCAGTGCACGAATTCGACTCGCACTAGGCCGGTTTTTCACTCGACTGTCAAAGGAGGGTTATGTTTTTCGGGCGTATGTATGTATGTATCATTCTTTGGCACGCCCTGCAGCCTAAACGGCTCAATGGATTTTGAAGTGTGAGGTGTCATGGTCATGAGATTCGTCTCAGTTCCGCGAGTGACATAGGATATAATATAATATATTTTCCCGGAATGCCCATGGGAACGGGAATTATACAGGCGGTTTCTTTTATCTAGTATTGAAATTCCTCTTAGATAACAATACTCGGTCAAAAGGATACAGAAATCAATATGGGGTGTCTCCAAGAATCCGAAGGCCTTCGCTGCTAAATTGACATCCAGATTGTTAATATTGAATATCTTCTTTAACGGATGAGACTTGTAACATCTGAGGAAGGATAAAAAGGCTTTTCTTGCCAAAAGCCTCATTATACCATTTTCGACTATCAATTCTTCTAACTGAAACAAAAAGATCAGTGTTGCTTACATCGTTATTATCATCCCAGCCTTTGTTATAGTATAAATATTATTATTATTATTGTAAAATTTGATATACATAGGTACATATTTCTAGTGATCTTACGCGTCCGTCATATTCAGCTAGGAGGCTGAATTTCTTTCAAATTTGTTACTTGTAATGTGAACACTATTTTGTCAATGAGTTAACTTACCTTATTTTTATTTGTATTGAGCTATGTATGACTCTTTGTGTTCCAATAAATAAATAAATAAAATAAATAAATCTTCCCAGGTGAATTTTTCGCTTCGAGCCCTTTATCTTTCAAAACAAACGGTATTGTCATGGTATTAAGGTTCAAATTTAATGTAATGCCTCGAAGCGAAAAATTCACCTGGGAAGATTTATACTATACGTCTTTATGCAGGGCACATGCCTCCTCTAAGAAAGAGACTGGGCCGTAGTTCCCACGCGGGCCCAGTGCAGATTCGAATTTCGCACACACCATTGAATTTCTTCGCCATACAGCTCATGGTAAAATTCAAATGTAATTTCGCACATACATTTCGAAAAATTCATAGGTGTTAGCTTTGGCTCCAACCAACCATCGTCTGCTTGAGACGCCATAGGTCAAACTAATGGGCTACCACAGCTTTTTTACTGAAACTGCAAATATCATTAATTAAGTCTTAAGCGTGATTAAATTACCAGTCTCTGGATTTTTCCCGACGGCTCATCAAAACTGTATTGGTCCAAGAACACTTTTTCATTGTTCAGAAAACTTATGAACTCTTCTTCTTCTGGTCGCAATAGTATTACTGCGTTTCCTTGGTTATTCATCCCCCTTGCTGTCCGTCCAACCCTATGGATATATTCCTAAAAAAATCACAGTCATGCTCATAAATAAGACCAAACAATATCAAAGTTGATAATGATAATACAGTAAATCTGATGAACTTGACTTTTATTGCATTCCTTGTTTTAATGTCTGGCAGGTGGCGGCAAGCAATGATAAATAAAAAAAAAAAATAAAAAAAAAAAAATCTGTTCATTGCGCGGCCGAGATACTCACCGTGCAGTGGTCACTAGCAGGACAAGCAGTCAGCAGTGAAAGGCCGTTTATTCGAGTGTATCAGCCGATTCAATAATCTCACATTTTTTAAGAAATGGCAGAAGATTGTTAGTTACCACTGTTACCAGTTATATGGTAGACGAAAATCTAAATCAATTTCTTAAAAAATCATTATCATCATTAATGTAAGTACTATATATGCATGAGTAGATGTACTATTTTTGTTGCGTTTTAATTTTCTGATCCACTGTTGATGCACCACCTGCTGTAAACTAGTCTTTCCTTCTTTCTGGTAAAGGGTTGCCTGGAAGAGATCGCTCTTAAGCGATAAGGCCGCCTATTGCTTACCTTGTATCTTTCTCTCTGTGTACCTGTTTTCTGTATTGCTTACTATTCCTGGTGTACAATAAAGAGTCATTGTATTGTATTGTATTGTATTGTATCCCAGCCTATATTATACGTCCTACTGCAGAGCACAGGCCTCCTCTCAGAATGAGAGGGTTCTTGAAAAATTTAACCAGATAAATGAGGCGGTTTTCGCTCGAAAACGCTCGCTGCTCTGCCGATCGTGCATAGTGTTGGGGCCGTGAGACTTATGAATTTGAGTTATGATCACCTTAGGGTCTGTAGGCGGGTCATATTGCACTATCCAATCTACGCTGGGTATATCCAATCCCCTAGCAGCAACATCTGTGCAAAGCAAAGCGCCGTATCGCGCGTCAACGAAGTTCTGGAACGCTTCTTTTCTCTTTGCTTGACTTTGCTTGCCCTGAAATAAAAAGTATACTAACAAACGTGTGTAACAAATGTGTTAATATCGTCAGAGCCCAGTTTACATACAAGTCTTTAATATTAGTGTTTTGTTGTGAAAATTAAACAATACATTAATATACTTCAAGAGACTGGGTTCTAAGGCCGTATTTTCTAACGCGAGGATGCTCATGATAACTTTCACCTTCCTTTCTACCCTCATCCACGTGACAGAGAGAAATGGTGAAAAAAATTGTGATTCCAAGTGCGTTAGACAATAAACCTTCTGGTCTGACTAAAATACAATGTATATTACTTTGACACTAACTTTCAAGTTTCACTATGTACCTGAGACTACCTGCTCTTTGTCAAAACATTACTTTAAAAATTCATTTGCAAGGAATAATTGTTACTGCACAAATGAAATGGTATTGCGTAACTTTCAAGGCATAAAGAACACTTTTTCTACGAAAAACGTGTTTACTGTAGGTACACAATAACACATTATCTTACTTGCAATTAAGAATAAGGTCACTTAAAAGGCAGTTGATAAAAAGAAATTTAACTTACATGTAGACTTAAGATTGAAGCTTTGCAGTGATTTCTAAAGAACTCATAGTGGAAGTCCACGGACTTGCAGGACGAAAAGAACACCATGACTTTTAATTTCTTACTTTTCCTTAGCATTTTGTACAACCATGATAGTTTTTGTTCGATAGGGCATAAATAATACCTGAAAATAAATTATAATCATTTAACATTCATTATACTACTATTTCGTTATTGATTTCAGCTGTCTGCCGCTGACTTTAAGTATGGTAGCTTTAAACTAGAAAACCTTCAAATAAGGTATTTGACACCATTAACCAATAATTCCAAGACAAAGCTCTAATAAAAAACCATTTAATTATAACTCGGAAAACCAGATTCAATTTCAATTAACTGTAAAATTTGAGCTTTAGTGTCTTTGAAATAAATAAAAAGTTAATCAATTGAGTTGGCTAACAAGTGACATCACAGTCTGGTGTTACTATACAGATCTACAAGGGAATTTCACATAAACAACCTTTAAACAACTGATAAAGCAATGACAATTGATTGGTGGTGTCAAATCAACCTCTTGTCCGCTAACTGTTGTATGTAACAAGGAATCACATGCTACATAGATATGACAGTTAGGGGGAAGAGGACGAAATAGCCCGTTGGTGGTTATGAATCAATAAAAGTCCAACATACCCCTGCTGTAGTCCAGTGACTGTAGAGTGAGTTTGGTCATCTGTTGAAATAATGACTGGATCTTCTCTCAGAGCCAGCCTTGCCAGGTTCTGTACGTGGCTGTCTATTGTAGCACTAAACAATACTGTTTGCCTGTTTGCTAAAATAAAAAATATCCAGACATTTAATCAGGGTTAGGGTTTGTAGGCAAGAAGGTAAAAAAACTGCATTAAAATCTTGACTGCCTCATACAACTCCAATGTTACAAATTAAAAATCAGATAGCATAATGAAAGGTTAAAATTACATGTTTCCAATCTTTGATCTTTGTATGGTCAACTGCAAAAATATGTATTGATTTAATGCTTTCATGATTATGTACTGATACCTTAAGGGTCTCACCAAATCTATCAATGCGGAATCAGCTTCCTGCAAACAGAAAAACCTTTATGTCAATGCAACAAGAGCGAAAAAGATGCTCATCGGCTGGGTTATGCAGGCCGAATGGAGCCGAACTGATCAACGTCTTTTTCACTTTTATTACGTTGACAAAAAGGTTTTTCCAATCGGCTGAAGCCGATTCCCGTCGTCAATAGGTTTGGGGAGACCCTTACTCAACAACATAAGTTCTACAGGACATATTTATGAGCCATTTGTATGCACCCCATATTTTTACACTTGACTCTACTACAGAATTTTTGTAACATACTTGGAAGTAGTTTCACTATTCCCGAAATGTGTTTCTCAAAGCCTGCTTCAAGAAGTTTATCAGCCTCATCGACTACCAGGCATTTTAAATTCTTCACATTGAAATGCTCAGTGTTCTGTAAGTGATCCAACAGCCGACCTGGAGTGCTCACTACAATATTCACACCTGCAAGATATGACATGATTTAACTTCACAATGGGTTTGTTTGATATTAGTTTTGACTTGACACAAAAGCCTAGTTTAGAATGGCAAGAAAAATTGCACAAGTTGCATTACATTGGGGCTCTCGATTGACCACTTTCAAACTCGTTGGCTTTAAGGCCCTGCAATGTAATGCAACTCGCATGATTTTACTTGCAGGTCTAAACTGGGCTTTAGGTTTATCACAGATTGAGTCATCCAAAATCCTTATTGCAATGTTATTAATGTCTTATTTTGACGAATTCATGAGCCTTCATGAATCACACTAGCTATACAAGACTAGCATGACAGATTTGTTCTTCACTATCCTGCGGGATTATAGAATTTCCCAAGATGAAAATTGTCCTATGTCCTTTTTAGGGTCTCAACCTAGTTTGAAGAGATAGCAGACAGACAGAGAGATTTGCTTTCGCATTTATAACATTGGTTAGTAAAAGTATTACCCTGATGTTTGCCCCTGATGCAAATATGGGGCAGATTTAATTGTTTTTTGATAGTGAGACCAACACAAAAATTTAATCATTTAAATAAAATAAATTGACCTGGTGCCGAGTTAAAGTGGAACAAAGATACTCAGTCATAATTACATTACAATACATACAGTCAATCCGTTTGATTTCTGACCCATCATAGAATGTTTTCACAGTAAGCGTCATAATAATTTTCCTTCTCAAGCAATGTAATGTCACTGTGACATTTTCTATGAAAAGGTTCCACAGAGGGTCATGATTCAGTTGGTTTGGAACCTTGGAAACAATATTTTTTATCTGGGCAGTTTTGTAAAAAGTAATTTGAAAATTGAAATGAAGTTGATACATTACCTTTCTTTAATTTTACCAAATCTTTGGCTTTCTTCTCACCTCCAACTACCAAGCTGTATGTCAAGTCAATGTCATTTAGAAGCTTTTTCAAGACTTGAAATGTCTGCAGAGCCAATTCTCTGGTAGGGGATAAAATAATACAACCTGTACCTAAAAGTACACATAAGACATTATTTCTAGAATATTCTGCATATTACATTGAATGGTAAAGCTAGAATTGCATGCCTGCCTCTATACTTTAACTAATGTGACCATACGCCCCCTTTTGAATAGTGCTGTCCCACTCTCAGGTACTCTGTCCTGTTGTCCCGAAAAACCAGTTGGGAACATGTATATATGCCGTTTTCATAAGATTTAAAATTACAACACATACTTAAGTGGTAGTCAGACATGTATTTATGTATTTTATTTTGTAAACAAGTTGCAGGCAGAAAAGAAAACTCAATTAAGTACATATGTAGATGTCTACGTAGTTTGAACTATGTTAATTGGTAAATGTTAAAGATAATATTTCAAAGATCATGCCAAGAGTAGTACACGTTTTGGAAGTTGTCACCTAGTAATAAAGTATATTTGGGCCATTTTTTATTTAGTTGTACCTTTTGACTTTTTTTTTTATTCAGAATATTTCATGTGATTTCTGCTCACAATCACAAACTTTTTTGATCTTACTAGGAGAAAAAAGTGTCCCTAGATTTTTTTTCGTTCCATTACGATTTTTCATAGACTTTATATGACCGTAACAAAAAAGAAGAATAGAAAATTATATGGAAGTTTTGGGACACTTTTTTCTCCTAGTAGGATTGAAAAAGCTTGTGATTCTGAGCAGAAATCACATGAATTTACCCAATTAAAAAAAAGTCAAAAGGTACAACACAATAAAAAATGGCCCGTTTGCGCATCGGAATAAAAATTAAAAACAAAATTGGGTGGTAATACATTTGTTATTGTAAAAATAAAAATTTATTTTTCTGCCTAAAAGCTCCTTAAAAAGTCGTTGTCCTGATTTAACGTAACAAAAACATGGTCACGTTAACTATAACTAACTTGACATAATCATTGTAGGTACTACGCATGTTTACAAATTAAAAGACTTACCATGTTGTCTAGAGAAGCCCAGCTTAATCAATCTCTCTACCACTGGGATTAGAAATGCTAAGGTCTTCCCGCTTCCTGTTTTGGCCGCCCCAATAACATCATTCTCTAACAATATGTAGGGTAAAGATTCTGCTTGAATTCGGGTTGGTTTTTCAAGCCCCATGGACTTTATGTTTTTCAATATTCTGCTGTCGATTTTACCTTCTAACATAGAGAAACAGGATTCCTTAATAATATCTTCGATATCCATCTTAGACAAGCCTAGACAGTATTAGTAACTTAGAATAAATATAAACTCAACGTAATGTAATCGAATCACAATCAGACAGATCAGCACAGCAACAGGATGGATTTTTCCGATTTTGATTTGTGTTTGACGTTTATTGCTTTTATATTTCTCTGAGAAAGACAAAGGAAGTTAGGTCATACAGCCCTGTAGGCTTATTGTCTAACGTTTTTGACACTTGCCTTCGCAATCGCTATCTCTTTCTGTCAAACGGTATAAAACGTTGACAGAAAGAGATAGTGAAAGCGAAGGCAAGCGCCAAAAGCGTTAGACAATACGGCCTCTGGTGTAAAAAAAGGCGGAGCCATGTTTTTGTTTATTTAGATTATGTATGATAAATTGGCAACGTTCAAATACTATCCGAAATTTTTCTTTAATAAATCACCAAATTCCATATCGAGAAATGTTTGACTGCTATATTTAGTTAAAATTTAATTATTATTTCATTATCAACATCATCATCCAAGCCTATATACGTCCCACTGCAGGGCACAAGCCTCTTCTCGGAGTATCAGTTTATCGCGAGGAAACCTACACACACCTGAGAAGAAATTCAATGGTGTGTGAAGTTCCCAATCCGCACTGAGCCGATTTTTAGATCGAGACTATATTCCATAGTCTTTAATATCCGACATAATGTAAATTGTTATGGAAATAAATTGAATTGAATATTGAATTATTAACTTAGGCTAATTTATTATCAGCCTTAGTAAATATATCATATCGTTTTTTAATTACCGTTTCGATATAAAATGCCTATCTATACACTTAATTGTATCAAAATGTGGACAGTATTTAAAAATGCTATAAATAATTAAAATCGTTAAGTCAATTCAACTGGCTTTTTGTTTATAGAAAAGTAATTTTAAATAAAAGTTTATTTTTGCTGATTGTACTTACAATCATCATCCATCCTCATCATCCTAGCCTATACAGTTGTGGCCATATAATTAAGAACGATTATTTATTGAGATGATTTTTTCAAAGTAACAAGTATAACTAATTGCCCGTATTTTTTTTATTTCTCTCGGTATTGCAAAACTTTTCCGTACTACCGGTACATTCATTTATGCAACATTGTTGGCTAAAAAATTAATAGAGAAACTTTATACATTCGATCTGAACCTAGTATTAGTACTTACTGGCTGGTCACGTAATTAAGAACGCTGAATAGTTTATTATTTTTTCAAATTTAAATAGAGAACACTGTGTGGCTCTGTGGTTGTAGATTATTATTCGTATAATTTTGGCGCCATTTCGTGCTGTTAAAGTCTTAAAAGTGATTACTTCGTATAAAAACAATGGGGAAAAATAATAGTTGTGATAAATCTACAAGAGAAGTAATAATAAAACTTCGCGAGAAGAATTGGTCGTATAAAAAGATAGCCGACCATCTGCAATGTTCAAAAACAATGGTTTTCCATGCCGTAAAGCATTTTTCCATGTATCAAACTACTTCAAACGTTCCGCGTGGACCTAGACAGAGAAAGTCATCTCGTCGAGATGATCGAAATATCGTTCGTTTGGCAAAACAAAATCCTTTTAAAGGGTCTAATGAGTTGAGAAAAGAATATTTTGGCGAAAACAACCCTTCAGCAATCTCTGCACGCACTATTCGAAGGCGTTTGGTAGAAAATAAGTTGAACGGAAGGATAGCAAGAAAGGTGCCTATGTTGAAACGATGTCATAGGCAAGCCCGACTTGCATTTGCAAGAAGGTATGAAAACTGGACAGTCAGACAGTGGAAAAACGTTCTTTTTTCTGACGAGACAAAAATAAATAGGGTATGTTCTGATGGAAAACGATATGTACGACGCCCTCCGAATAAAGCATTCGACCCAAAGTACACAAAAGTGACATTAAAGCATGGCGGGGGAAATGTGAAAATTTGGGGGTGCTTTTCTGGACATGGCGTTGGACCTGTTAGGCTGATAGAAGGAAACATGGATCAATTCCAATACAAAAATATACTGCAAGAAACAATGTTACCATATGCCGAAGACGTGCTTCCGGTTATTTGGACATTCCAGCACGACAATGATCCAAAGCATACTGCATTCACCGTTAAGGAATTCCTCACATCACAATCAGTTTCAGTCTTAGATTGGCCAGCCAACAGCCCAGATCTTAACCCAATAGATCATCTTTGGTGCGAAGTCAAGAAAAAGGTTTCAAATCGACAGTGTGGCAATTTGAGAGAGCTGTACGACGTTTTCTTAGAAGAATGGAACTCTATTTCTCTTGCGAAATGTCAAAAATTGATAGATTCAATGCCTCGCCGGTGTAAAGCCATAATTAAAAGCCGTGGACATGCTACTAACTATTAATTTTAGTTCAAATGTATTAAATTGGTTTTTTTTCTATACCAACTTCACATTAATATGATTTATTTAATCTAAGTTTCATATAAAACAACTCTCGAGCAGTTTAATAAATCGTTCTTAATTATTTGTCCAGCTTCATTACTATTTGAATTTATTAGTATAGAGAACAAATAAAATTTGTAAAAAAAAATGTTAGCAATTATACACTATTATTATTAATCCTGTTTGCTCTATCCATGTGGCTATTTTATAACATAACTTGTTACTTCTAAGAAGGAACACAACTAGACATATGACATGATTTAGATAAAAAAAAATCGGAAACTTCAAATCGTTCTTAATTGTATGACCACCACTGTATACGTCCCACTGCAGGGCACAGGCCTCCTCCCAGAATGAGAGGGCTTGGGCCGTAGTTCCCACGCGGACCCAGTGCGGATTGGGAACTTCACATACACCATTGAATTTCTTCTCAGATATATCCAGATTTCCTCACGATGTTTTCCTTCACCGTAAAGCTTATGGTAAATTACAAATGTAATTTCGCACATAAATTCCGAAAAATTCAGAGGTGCGAGCGCGGACTCGAACCCACAACCCTTTGCTTGAGAGACCATAGGTCAAACCACTAGGCCGCCACGGCTTCAATCAACTAAACTCAATCCCAACAGATAAGGTAGGTATACAGATTTAAACTTTATATCCAAGAACATGTGAAGTAGACTAAATAGAAAATAGGAGTAGTTACGATTTTGTTTGATGAAGGAAAAGTGGATAAAAAATTTAAATTGAAGAGGAAGTTATTAGATACATTTATCAGATTGATTGGCATCAATCATTGATTTGGGAACTTCACACACACCACCCCGCCCCCGCGCGCGCGCCGCGTGGGAACTATGGCACAAGCCCTCTCATTCAGAGACGAGGCCTGTGCCCTGCAGACCCTGCAGTGGGATGTATATAGGCTGGGTGATGATGATGTTTCATTGATTGGGTACCCTGATTACTAATACCCTTGTGATTTCAAAGATCCTTTACATTCAAATGAAATTTCTTAAATAAAACTCTGGTTCCTTTTAAACAAATTTTATTAAATCACAATAATAGTTTGTTCACCTCATTCTATTTCATTAACCTTCAACTAAAAACAGCCTTTCATACTTGAGGAATGTGTGTGTAAACTGTATGATGATCATGAGCACGACCATGATTCAGTCTGCTTAAAACATTTCTAAATCTTGAACTTACGGAACTTTGAAAAATAGTTCATAAATCAATTCCAAACATGATAAGAAAGAAAAAATAATTTATTATACTCTAGAAAACATTTTCACTACTTACGACTAACACTACCTCATTAAGAACATTTTATTATGAAGAAAACCATGCATCTGTAGTATTGTGACATTTTTTCCTTAGTGAAAAATCTATGGACTGAAAAATGTTTACATCTAGCTTATGGATAATACATGGTGTGGAGTGAGCTTTACAGAGCTCACAGCTCATCATGTGACGAATGCTGCTGTGAAGTGTTACCGTCACATGCAGCTGGGGTGCTAAGCTCCACCTTGTACTCGCAGCGGAAGGGCTCAGTGACCGACAACATCTTAGTTTCCAAACCACAGTGTACATTAACAGTTGTCATCCTATTTGGCCCGTTCCAGCAGGCTACTCCATTAGTATACTTCATTACAGAATATTTGTTGTTCTCATCCCCAGCCCATTCGCCCCAGTTACCAAGACCAACTTCTGACCCACCATTTTTAGATTTCTGGGTCATTTTCTGGAACATGCAGAGCTTGTAAATGTACTCCTTATCTTCAAATTCAAAGCATTGGCCATCAAGAGTGGCAAACTCTTGTTGTAACCCATAATCTTTCTCTAAGTTTTGCTGGATATTTCTTATGCTGGATTCAATCTCTCGGACAGCCCTCTCAGCATCAGTGAATTGACGTCTTGCTTCAGTGGCTTCATTTACTAATCTTTGTGTCTCCTCATCATAGCCTTGAGAATGATCTGCTTCAAGCTCTGGTTCATCAAGTTCTTCATGGCCTAAGTCAGACTCAATATTATCATCATCAGTTCCTAAGTCATCAGTCTCAGCTTCCTTAGAGAGGTCATCAGCATCAGTTTCAGGGACAGTTTCATGTTCTTCATCAGCTGGTCGGAACATACCTTGCTCCATCATCAACAATGGCTTCAACATTGGCCATGCAGCAGATATGAATGTTTCCAAATCAACATTATCATTCTCCCCAAAGAAGTACTGGTATTCCTCTTGGTCCACTTCACCATCCTTATTCTTATCAAAAACATTAACTACATTAATTTCATCTACAGTCAGTTGGCCATCTTTATTGGCATCAAACTTATTGAACTGCTCTGTGGCTTCTTTAATAGTTTGTTGTTTTTCTTCTTCAGCCTTCTTTTGTTTCTCTTGCTCTTCTGCTTCTCTGTATACTTTTAAGACTTCATTTTCTTTTTCCTCCAATTCATTTTTTATTGATTCTTTCTCTGCTTTGATTGCTTCAGCTTCTGATTTATCTTTTTCTAATTGGGTTAGCTGTTCTGCCATTTCATTCCTTTTTTTGTTACCTTTTTCGATGAGTTCTAATCTGACCTGGTTACCTGCTTTGTGTAGTTCGGCGAGCCTTAGGGACTCTGCGCGGGCCTCACGGCCGAGTTCCTCGCAGGTGTTGGGGCAGGGCTCGGCCGCCGCGTACTCGTCAGTGCCGTCGCAGCAGTCGCAGTACCCGTCGTTGACTCGCGAGCTCGGGATGTTCTGCGGCCGATGCCCCGCGTTCGTGCAGTGAAATACACCATTCAAGCATGCAGAGGTCCCCGGCTCATCACTCCCATCGAAGCAGTCACAATAATCGTCGTTTACATAGCTAAACGGAATTGTAGCAGTACCGTCGAAACAGGTGAAGTCTTTCGTCGGCGAATACAGGGACGCTTTCGATAGGGAAACTCCGCGCGGTCTCGGCACATCTGACTGGGCGCATATTACGAACGAAGAAATAATTAACACGAGCAAATGCGACAGTCTCACATGCGATGATTTTATCATGATTATTAAATTAAATTAAATTACAAAACACCGGTACAACGCAGAGTCGCGAAGGGTAACGTGTATTTCGATGACAGGGCTGACGTTTTTAAAATGTTGCCAGATTATTGTTACGTTTTTACCTCAATGAGGGTTTTCTGACAGGGGGAATATCGCTAGATGGCGATAGTATCGTAAGGTCTATTTGACGTTACACCCATACAACAAATGTCAAAGTTGTCAAACGGACCTGACGATACTAGCGCCAAATAGCCTCTCATAGAAAACCCTCATTGACTGATAGGCCGAATTGGAATTCATTATCACTTGCAGGCCATAAACACCCATATGTCATATTTTCATTATATTTTACAGTCAACGTCATAAATAAGTGATCATTTATGTACCTTGTCGCTTTTAGTCGTTAAATAATTAATTTCGTATGGCTTTTCAAACATGACGTTAACGTGGTTCTAATATGTATTAATAACTCCCTAATATTAGGGAAAAGTCATATAAGTTGAAGCACTCTCTTACGATTAGGGTGACCATGCTAATTGTGTTAATAAGCAAGTTGTTGAATGTAGAAAAATTGTGCATGTTTACAAGAGTCTCGAACAATCATTTTGACATTTGATTTAATAAATCATTTAAAAAAAATACGTAGCGTAGCTTGCATTGCATCGCAGTGTTTGAAAGAGGTTAATTATTAAGTTTATTAGTGACCAATATAAAGAACAAAATAAATATATTGTGCTAAAACGTTTCATTTTCGGTTCTTAGTATGGAAACTTTACTGGAGCAGCAAAGAAGTTACCATGAAGAACGGGAACGGTGTATGGATGCTATGGTCAAAGAGATCCTACATAAGAAACTTGGTGTATGATCATTTTTGTAATTATAATTGTGTGAAAACAACAATTCCCCTATACGTGATAATTATTCATTGGAGCCAACATGCTATACAACCTAATTTTTAAAAAAGAATTGTATTCCGTAAACACAATCAAACATTGTTTTTATTTGTTTCCTTTTAATATTTTATTTGGTTTCAGCATCGTGAAACAATCAATGGTGATCACCGCTTGAAGAATCTGCACGATGTAAGTGTTTTTCTTACAAAATAACTGCATTTATTGGCTAGCCAAGTATCGGCATCTTGATGTTGCTAAACAGTGTGAAATGAAGTTATATTTTTAATAACAACATTTTAACCATCTGAATTTATTTTTATGATGAATTTAGCAGTAGGTATGCTGGAATATTTTGGCAACTGCTACTGCTAAGCTTAGTTTGTTTTACAAACATGGTTATTTTTTAGAGATACATTGAGGCCACAATAAGACTAAAAGAGCTGTATGAGGATAAAGATGGCCTCCGCAAAGAAGAGATTGCAGCATTATCAGGACCAAATGAGTTCCAAGAGTTTTATGCTAGGCTGAAACAGATTAAAGAATTTCACAGGAAACATCCCAACGAGGTAATAATAAGCTGCATTTATTTTTTATTTTTTTAGTAGTATTTACTTTAAAGTATTCTTGTATGCATTTGAACTCAAAACTTTATTTAAGAGTGTTTTATTGTAACTATTTTTTAATTTATTTTTGACGACCAGATGGCCTAGTTGGTAGAGAACCTGACTACGAAGCTTGAGGTCCCGGGTTTGATTCCCGCGTTGGGGCAGATATTTGTATGAATAATACGAATATTTGTTCTTGGGTCTTGGGTGTTTAACACATTTGCTACCACGTATTGCTACGCGCTACGCTCGTAGCCCGTAGCAGCGTTTTTCCGCTTTGTAGCGAAAACTGCCTACGAACGGAGAACTCCCCTGTGGCGTTCCCGGCACTGAATGTGTTAATATGTTTTTAAGTATGTATCTATCTATATAAGTATGTTTATCCGTTGCCTTGTACCCATAACACAAGCTATGCTTAGCTTACTTTGGGACTAGGTCAATTGGTGTGAGTGAATTGTCCCGTGATATTTATTTATTTATTTATTGTTTTCTAAGTTGCTATTCAATTGTTACTAAATGTGAATACATAACAGCCTTTTGTTTCCAAAATGATTCTCCTAAAATTAAATCATAGTTATATGTAGGTGCATAAAATGGTGATATGATAGTATTCCCTTTTCTTAATTATGGCTTCACTAGCTGTTTCCTGTAACTTTGTGATGAATTTATCTATCACTGTTTTGTAGGATTTAAGCAATTTTCCAGGATAAAAGTATTAGAAATGTTTTAATGCAAGTTTGTGTACTATTTTAGACACACTCCTAAACTTTAATTCTGACACAGCAAGAGATAGGTGGAATGAAAATTGTAAATTGCTGCTGATTATTTGCCTCTTATTTTAGATTTGTGTGCCCATGTCAGTGGAATTTGAAGAGATCACTAAAATGAGGGAGAATCCATCGGAAGATTATACTAGTAAGTTTATTTAACCCTTTATAAAAATAAAAATTATTCTATTCTATTCTATTCTATTCTATTCTATTCTATTCTATTCTATAAGGCCCCATGTATTGGACCACATTACCACAGAAACAAAAGCAGCTATTGAATGCATACCTGTCAAACAATATTTTTAAAGCTAGTCGTATTTTCAATAATTACAATGGAAATTGTGACATATAGTGTAATCAATAAAGTTGAAATTCCAACTCCATGCATGTTGTTGCTAAATCGCCTCTGCCTTATAAAGGGTTAAATATGTTTATACTAATTTAGAGAATGGTATTTTCATAAAATATTTGTTTCTCACAGCTCCAGTTGAATTTTCTGATGAAGAGGGCTATGGAAAGTACTTAGATCTACACCAGTGCTATGAAAAGTACATAAATTTGAAGGGTATTGAGGTAAGATATACAAGTATAATATAATTTCACTCTCTTTACTGACCTGAACTCGCTCGTTTCATTATTAAGTTCAGTTGTTATTATTTATTAAAAAACACCACATTTATTTTTATAAATGTATTCATTCATACCAATGTACAGGGTGTATCAAAATTCAATGATAACCTGGTACCAGGTACAGTATGATAACAGTTCTGGAAAAATTAAGAAAAAACCATGTCACATAGTTAAGCAATAATAGATTTTTTTTCAAAAATATCGAATATGTTACGTGACTATTATCGCTTAACCCTTTCAACGCCGCGCCTCGACAAAACGTAAACCTGCTTTGAATCTTATGTCATTGTGACAAGATCACTTTGGCACCTATATGTGTTGTTGGCGTGAAAGGGTTAAGTAAGTGACATATGGATGTTTTTTTATTTTTTTCTAGAACTGGTATTAACTTGACTTCATGACTGATTGTTGTTACGTTTAGGGACAACCTGTATAATCACTCAATGGAAATAAATTGGGTCACTTATATCCGTTTCAACAACCATTCACTTGCAGAAAGTGGACTACATCACATACCTAAGTATTTTCGACCATCTATTTGACATTCCGCGGGAGCGCAAAAACAGTGAATACAGGAACTATGTCCGTGCGCTGCTCACATACCTGAAAGACTTTGTGAGCCGCGTGAAGCCACTACATGACCAGGCCCAGGAGATGGCTCTGGCCCACCAGGAATTCCTGAAGCAGTGGGAGGCTGGCACTTTCCCTGGATGGCCTGTAAGTGTTATTTTAAACTTTGGTCCTGTACCCTAACGGACAATCCATAACACACCATTTTTGATCATAAAGTTTTTAGGTTGCATTTATTCCTATAAAAATAGCAATTACTTTTTTCATGTGCCACATATCGCCAGACCTTCCCCTAAATGTGTTAATGGATAATTTATACATGGCCCCTAAATGTAAAACACTAGCTGCCTGCGATGCCATAAGTCATCAGCTCACTAGAGACAGATGACTGTTGCCTGACTTATCAATAGCCACTTATTGTTCACTGAAAGAATGAAGAATAGTGTGCACTAATATGTGGTAATTTATTTTGCCTGGTGGCATCAAGTGCTTTACATTTTGGTATAGAACACTAGTTTGGCTTTCTTATAAACCACATGTATATCCCTTAAAGAATCCCTTACAATATATTTTTTGATTCTGTGTCGTTAATTAATTACTAAATCACCCCCTCTATAAGCACTTGACTCATACTAAAAGACATCGACGAAAACGAAAGACGTGAGTAATCCGTATTCTTTTAGTACGAGTGAATCTCACGGCAGTTTCATGTTTAATGTGACTTGACTGTTTATTATTCTCCTGAGATTGGTTTATTAATTAAAGCATAGGATCTTTTAAAGGCTTTCTTCTGGCAGTATATAATAACTTCAAGCAACTGTTTCTATTTCACAGAAAGAGACTGGTGGAGCTCTAACGAATGTGGGTGCTCACTTAGATTTGTCAGCGTTTTCGTCTTGGGAGGAGCTGGCTTCATTGGGTCTGGACAGACTCAAGTCTGCTCTGATGGCCCTTGGACTCAAGTGTGGCGGTACTTTGGAAGAACGCGCACAAAGGTTTGTACACACATCAATAATGTTCAGTAATCTCTGATATTGTCATATGAAAGAATCTCAGACACGTTTGATTTCTTATCAAAAAGCAACACGTGCAATCAAATTGTGGCAGAAATACATCGCGGCTTTTGATCGATCACTTATAACTAGTATGCTTCAGGGCCCTGCAATATAAATCTTACCTACTATTGTGAGTTCTTGGCCAGTGTTATTGCATATAACGACTATAGGGAACGTGCAGAAACTATAGGCGGCGGCAGAAATTATACTAATGCGACAGAAGAGACACTATGCGGACAGTAAAAGAAACTTATCAGGGTAATACATTCAAATTGATGGCACCAGTTGGTAGCACCGTCTATGTGCACGTTCCCTAATAGCGAACGTGCAAAAACTATAGGTGGCAGCACTAATGCGATAGAAGAGACACTATGCGGACAGTAAAAGAAACATCAGGGTAAAACATTTAAATTGATGGCACCAGTTGGCAGCACCGTCTATGTGCACGTTCTATAGTCCTACAGTCTACTAACGTCTGACATAATTTTGGAGGTTTAAAAATTGATTTTTGAAACTAAAATCTAACTGCTTGACGTTAGCTATACAGGGTGCAATCGTTAATTGTAGCCAGGAGATTATTCCGTAAATATAATAGAAATCAGAAAACTTTAAACTGATATCGAAAGTATGTTATGTAATGAGTAAAATGACATCAATAACTTTTTCACTTCTCATGCTCTTAAAATGTTACTTTAGTCTCTGCATATCGGGACTTAAGCTCTTTTTTGATCTCTAGGGATTAAAGTAATTTTTTTTTAATTTACTTTGGAAACCCCTAAACTGCCAAACACGGTGTTTGTGGATGGAGGATTATTGCCATTTTCAGTGACTGGGCATAGACAATTTTTAAAGCTTTCCACAGACCGCAACGCGCTGCGGACGCTCCGAAGCGCTCCGTAGCGCCCGCTCCGTAGCTCTCCGTAGTGCCCTGCGCTTCGGTCTGTGGAAGCCTTTAGGGCGTGGAAATAACCTCAAAATGACAACTGTTTAAAAAATATTTTAAAAAATAATAATTTCGTGAAACACCATGAATAATTACGAATATTAATCTATTTAATTATATTAAAGATGAATTCATTTTATTATGCATACTTAGTCCAATTAGCTATGAAATATTTTTCAAGTATGAATCTGTTGGCTGTAAAGCGTCACTCAAGAAAAAAAAACCGCGGAACAAATTTAAATTGCTATTTGAATTCTGAACAGACGTCCATTGCTCGTATTGAGCGTACGTTGTATATAAAGTAATATTGTAGATTAGTATACCTAAAACATCGTTTTTTTCCTCGCATTCAAAGTGAAAAGTAGAGTGTTTAACGCGAGACTAAACTGCCATAATGACACGCGAATTATAGCCACCCTCGCTCTGCTCGGGTGGCTAAATATCTTGTGTCATTATGGCTTGTTTTAGTCCCTTGTTGAACAATCTACTATTTATAAATAAAACGAGAAATATCCAAAATTTTGTCATTAAACACTCCCATACATAAACACGGAATAATCTCCTGGCTACACTTAACGATTACACCCTGTATAGTGCTTGCTCTTTCCCTTGACAATTACTGCTATATTATTTGTTTTTCAGGTTGTTCAGTACAAAAGGCCAAACTGCATTGGATAAGAACCTGGTGGCGAAGAAAGGAGGCAATAAGGCTAAGGCTTCGACGCAGCAGAGGCACAAAGACATTGCGGCCATTGAAGCACAGGCTTACAGGTAGGTTCTACATTTCTAAGGATATTATGTTGCAGAAGACTTATAATTTAGTCGGAGCCTTTTATAAACTGTTAAGAGGGTTTATACCTGCTGAGCTGGCAACGTCGCATTTTTGTTAGTTTTTGTCGATTATCCCATAAAAATTGAATGAAAATTAAAAATGTTTTGAATACAAATTGTTCTAATATATAAGTTAATGTGTCTACTGCAATAATAATTCGTGATAGACTTTTATTTTCTTTAAAAACGAACAAATTATTACCTAACGGTCTTTAAAGAAAATAAAAGTCTATCACGAATTATTATTGCAGTAGACACATTAACTTATATATATGTATTAAAATAATAAGCTGCCCTAATTACTAATTCCACGCGGACGGAGTCGCGGGCAAAAGCTATTCCTATTTTTTCTTGCATAGAGGGGAGAAGGGTCAAAAATCGTCTTACGTAATAATAAATGAATGGTGGTGTTGTTAAAACAATAAGTCACCTCCACCTCAGATTCGCGGGCATAGTGAGCAGCACCCGCGCCTCCACCATAGAGAACGTGACGCGTCGCGCGGCGCGCGCGGCCGGCGAGCGCCGCGACGACAGCGGCGACGAGAGCGACGCCTCCGCGGCGCCCGACGGCGACTCCGACGACGACGAAGTACCCTACAACCCTAAGAACCTGCCGCTGGGCTGGGACGGGAAGGTAAAACTAAATAAATAAATCGTGGGACGATTGACACCAATTGACCTAGTCCCAAACTAAGCAAAGCTTGTACTATGTGTACTAGACAACGGATAAACATACTTATATAGATAAATACATACTTAAATACATATTAAACATCCAAGACCCGAGCACAAACATTCGTATTTGTCACACAAATATCTGCCCCGACCGGGAATCAAACCCAGGACCTCAAGCTTTGTAGTCAAGTTCTCTAACCACTAGGACATCCGGTCGTCTTTAATTTATTAATTTGATATGATTTTTGATACCTGACTGGAAACGATAATCGAATCCTAATCGGTGCGTTAGTAAATCAGCGCTTCTTATCTAAAGAAATAAAAGAGTAATCAGAAATTGGGGAAATCTTTATTTAACTTAACTTTATGAAAGCATACAAGAAAATCAGATCAGAAATTAGTAAGCAGTTGTTTATTTGCTCAAACATGGTGTAAGTCGATAGGTGATTTGCAATCAATTTTTAGCGCAACTGTATGTAAATTTAGAAAGTACCACGGTTACCAACTGACCGACAGAAAACGCACGGTTTAAACCACTGGAGCTATGGTAGAGTCATTTTATGATGATCCCTGTGACAAAAAACTATTATATGACAAAAAAATCTATATTTTGACATGTGTCTCTATAAGCTATCACTGCAATTAAATAACTCTGCCAAAACTACGTTTACGTCTGCACGTCGACAGTGGAAAAATACGCCATGCTCTATGACTGCAAGGGTGAAGACTGAAGACCAAGGAAAAAAACTCTACCAAAGAGGTTTGAATTATGGCAGGCCTTAAGTATCATGACAATGTCAAAAAAGGGATTTCTCGAAATTCCTACAGGTCTGGGAACTGGCTAATTAAAAAAATAAGCTACTTCCTAATGTTTAAAAAGCAAACTGCACTGCAACTGGTCGCCCATCTAGAAATGACCTCTCCCCCAACACTAATCGGTACTTACACTTGCACATATTGCTCACATGCTTCTCTGAGGTAAACGAAATGACGATAGTTTAGATTGTTAAATAATGAAGATGGCAAAAGGATTTAACACAGACTCTATGAGCAGTGGCGTAGCTTGGTAACCAAAGGCCCTGGGGCAAAAAATAAACTAGGGCCCCAACCCGTGTTTGTTTACATGATAAAACAAGTGAGGCTGGATGCACTTTAAATTCACTAGACTCGCGCGCTTGTAAATTCACTAGTAGCGTCTTATAGTCACGCTGTTGAAGCGCGCCGCGTTTCTCATAGTTCCACGTTTAAAGTTTGTAAGTCAGAGTCCGAGGGGCCCCCTGAGCTTGGGGGCCCCGGTGCACTGCCTCGCCTTGCCATCCGGTAGCTACGCCACTGTCTATGAGCACTGCTAGGGTTTCTTTCTCATGATTCTACTTCTTCATTCCATTACTCGTCACTCGTACTGCCATTAACTAAACATTTACAAAACTTTATTTTTCCGCAGCCTATTCCATACTGGCTGTACAAGCTGCATGGTCTGAACATAAGCTATACGTGCGAGATATGCGGCAACTTCACGTACAAGGGCCCCAAAGCCTTCCAGAGGCACTTCGCAGAGTGGCGCCACGCTCACGGCATGCGCTGCCTCGGGATACCGAACACCGCGCATTTTGCCAACGTCACGCAGATTGAAGACGCCCTTGCATGTAAGAGAACACATATTTCATCATCGTCATCAATAAGCTGGAAGACGTCCACTGCTCGACATAAGGGCTGCCCCAAAGATCAACGCTTTAGACGTTTTTGTTCTACCGATGGCGAATGTCTTCTCACAAACTTAATCAGATCGTCTAACCACCTTGTCACAGCCAGCAAGACTGTATTTTAGTAGACGGTCGCCACCAAAAACTGGTTGGTCCCGTTACAAATTCTGCGAGCAGTATGCTTCGCCCACTGGCACTTTAGTTGTGCGAATCGCTGATCTATGTTAATTAAGAGTAATTTAAGCTCTTCTAGGGATATCGATCTTCATTTCTGATTCCTTGCGTTTTAGTAGCAAACATTTTTTTGACCAGGAATTTTTATGTCTTTTACCCAAATAAGCGGCCAAACGGCGACAAATGAGCAGCTGTACAGTCCAACAAGCGATTCCTGGGGCAAGAGTGTGACGGCGAATTTAAAAAATTAGGATAATACAGTGGTGGTCATACAATTAAGAACGATTTGAAGTTTCCGATTTTTTTTTATCTACATCATGTCATATGTCTAGTTGTGTTCCTTCTTAGAAGTAACAAGTTATGTTATAAAATAGCCACATGGATAGAGCAAACGGGATTAATAATAATAGTGTATAATTGCTAACATTTTTTTTTACAAATTTTATTTGTTCTCTATACTAATAAATTCAAATAGTAATGAAGCTGGACAAATAATTAAGAACGATTTATTAAACTGCTCGAGAGTTGTTTTATATGAAACTTAGATTAAATAAATCATATTAATGTGAAGTTGGTATAGAAAAAAAAGCAAATTAATACATTTGAACTAAAATTAATAGTTAGTTGCATGTCCACGGCTTTTAATTACGGCTTTACACCGGCGAGGCATTGAATCTATCAATTTTTGACATTTCGCAAGAGAAATAAGAGTTCCATTCTTCTAAGAAAACGTCGTACAGCTCTCTCAAATTGCCACATTGTCGATTTGAAACCTTTTTCTTGACTTCGCACCAAAGATGCTCTATTGGGTTAAGATCTGGGCTGTTGGCTGGCCAATCTAAGACTGAAACTGATTGTGATGTGAGGAATTCCTTAACGGTGCGTGCAGTATGCTTTGGATCATTGTCGTGCTGGAATGTCCAAATAACCGGAAGCACGTCTTCGGCATTATGGTAACATTGTTTCTTGCAGTATATTTTTGTATTGGAATTGATCCATGTTTCCTTCTATCAGCCTAACAGGTCCAACGTCATGTCCAGAAAAGCACCCCCAAATTTTCTTTTTCCCCCGCCATGCTTTAATGTCACTTTTGTGTACTTTGGGTCGAATGCTTTATTCGGAGGGCGTCGTACATATCGTTTTCCATCAGAACATACCCTATTTATTTTTGTCTCGTCAGAAAAAAGAACGTTTTTCCACTGTCTGACTGTCCAGTTTTCATACCTTCTTGCAAATGCAAGTCGGGCTTGCCTATGACATCGTTTCAACATAGGCACCTTCCTTGCTATCCTTCCGTTCAACTTATTTTCTACCAAACGCCTTCGAATAGTGCGTGCAGAGATTGCTGAAGGGTTGTTTTCGCCATAATATTCTTTTCTGATCTCATTAGACCCTTTAAAAGGATTTTGTTTTGCCAAACGAACGATATTTCGATCATCTCGACGAGATGACTTTCTCTGTCTAGGTCCACGCGGAACGTTTGAAGTAGTTTGATACGTGGAAAAATGCTTTACGGCATGGAAAACCATTGTTTTTGAACATTGCAGATGGTCGGCTATCATTTTATACGACCAATTCTTCTCGCGAAGTTTTATTATTACTTCTCTTGTAGATTTATCACAACTTTTATTTTTCCCCATTGTTTTTATACGAAGTAATCACTTTTAAGACTTTAACAGCACGAAATGGCGCCAAAATTACACGAATAATAATCTACAACCACAGAGCCACACAGTGTTCTCTATTTAAATTTGAAAAAATAATAAACTATTCAGCGTTCTTAATTACGTGACCAGCCAGTAAGTACTAATACTAGGTTCAGATCGAATGTATAAAGTTTCTCTATTAATTTTTTAGCCAACAATGTTGCATAAATGAATGTACCGGTAGTACGGAAAAGTTTTGCAATACCGAGAGAAATAAAAAAAATACGGGCAATTAGTTATACTTGTTACTTTGAAAAAATCATCTCAATAAATAATCGTTCTTAATTATATGGCCACAACTGTATATCTATCACAAATATGTAATAGGGGATGCTCACATGCGCGCAAACATTCGTACAGCGTACAAATCTGGGAATTGGTCCCACAAACTAGAATATAGCCTGCAAAAGTCAAAGGTTCGAGGCCCTTTGTTTCATGGGCGTCATACACCGACATAGATAGTTGGAAATGTCGTCCTACAATGTCTTGTTTCGTTAGTTTGATTATGATTATTCGTGCGAATATGAATACCCAGCTTTACATTGTCACAATTCAATTTATTTATTTCTAATCAATTTTGATTTACATATTATTTTTGCTTGTTAGTTCGGTTTTAGGGTAGAGATAAACTACCATAACATGGCCCGCCCCTCCAAATTACTAATGTGTTTTGATGTCACATCCTTACGAAAGAGTGTGTATGTTATGTAGTAGTCTGCTTTTGTTTGATTGCTCTCTCAGCACGCACACATGCGTTGGTGGTGTTTTATAAACACTTTCACAAATACATTGAAGACTTCTTGAATTTTGGAGGGGCGGGCCATGTTATCGTAGATTATCTCTAGCTAAAACGAGGTTTGTTTTACATTTTTTGTACCAGAACTCACTTGTCACACTCTACTCTGATATTCTCGAAAAGTAACAACAAACCTGTGATGGATTACTTGAGTTCTCTGAACTTTTGGTTACTGATAATTCCGTTGTTTTGCACCAGATCTGTGTGCTAACTCGCCAATGCTATAAAAAGTTTTTTTTTGTTTTCAGTGTGGGAAAAAATCAAACACCAAAAAGAGAACGAAAGATTTGTGGCAGAGAATGATGAAGAGTTTGAAGATTCTCTTGGAAATGTTGTCAATCGTAAAACTTTTGAAGATTTGAAGAGACAAGGGTTACTTTAAATTTCTGTGAACTTTGTAATGAATTATAATTTTAGTAAATAAAAATAAATAGTAAATATAGTTCGATTTTTATTTCATTATTTTTTTTTATAAAAATCCAAACGATTATAGGATTTGAAGACGATTAATTGACTTTACCTAAGGGCAAACACGTTAATAAACACATTAAAAAAAATAATAAATAATTGTTATGACGTCATTACCATATTTGATAACGCCACGAACAAGTTTACGGTTTTTTTTAACAAGCTTACTCTCCTATCTTGAAAAACTAGCCTCTGCTAAGGCAAACGTACCAATGCTCGACACCTCAACGCCCAGTATATGACACCCACCTGTCACCACTTTTACTATGACATAACATAAGATTGAAGGTGCCATGTATTGGGTCAGTGTCGGGCACAGAGGCGTTTACCTTATCCCATAAACCAGAGAATACAGCGTGAACAAAACGTAGCGGCCTCTAGTGCCATCTAGTCATAACATGAAGAGACTGCTACACAGATCGCTCCATCGATGTTTCTCAACTCGGATGCATAAAATATAACTTTGCGACTTTCTTCCTTCGGACGTCTCTAGGCTTAACATCTGCCTGGCTGGAGAGAGACTTCTATCTATTTTATTTTCAAATATTTTGTGGTTTTCCCGCAAAATAATTAGTGCGGATAGTCACTCCCTGAACGCACCGAATGTCGTCTGTCTGTCACTGTCTGGTCAGCTGTCATTCTCATGTGTTGGTTGGTTGGTTGGTTGTGTCAAAACGATCAAAAGTCGCGTGTATTCGTCGGCATGTTATTTTTATTATAGAAAAAAATAGTGATATATTTGTGAGGACTGAAGTAAATGAATGAGTGTTTCACGTTTATATATTTAACATGGGAGAAAAATCAGGCAGTCGTGTATTTACCGGAACGAAAGTCCTAGGTTATGTTAGTACACATGTGCCGTTTGTGTCCAGGTTTATCAAAAGACGAGGTGAAACCCTACTATGTACGAGTGTAGGGAAGTGGTTTCATACTTACGGATGTAACAACTTCCGTTTGTTGAGTATCAGCGGCCAACATCCAGGCCCTATCACTTGCATGAGCGGAGATAATTTCCACGTTTATTCAGCGAGTGAGAACAATGTCTACGCTTGGAGACGAGGCTGTGAACTCAAACACGTATTCAAAGGCCACAATGCCCCCGTGCACCTGATGCTCCCGTTTGGCATCCATTTAATAACAATTGACAAAAACAATGAGCTGAAAGTGTTTGATGTAAAGGAGGAAAATATATTTTTGGAGCTGAGTTTTGATAATAAATTCACAATATCGGCTATTTGCCACCCTCCTACTTATTTGAACAAGATTTTACTTGGAAGCAGGGAAGGAACACTGCAGTTATGGAATCTTCGCACAGCAAAACTTATTTATACATTTAAAGGATGGAGTTCAGGTGTGACAGTATTGACGCCTGCGCCCGCGGTTGATGTAGTGGCTATAGCGCTCATGAACAGAAAAATAATACTACATAACTTGCGTCTTGATCAGACTGTCATGGACTTCACTCATGACATGGGATTGGTTGTTACCTTATCATTCCGGATGGATGGGGCACCAATAATGGTCACGGGAAGCACAAAAGGCCATATTGTAATGTGGGATCTTGAAGAACGCAGGGTCCTGTCGCAGATAATGAAAGCTCACTCAGGGAAAATAGCTGGCATGCAGTGCCTCATGTCTGAACCGCTGATGGTGACAAATTCTGCAGATAACTCGTTGAAATTGTGGATCTTTGATATGCCCGATGGTGGAGCTAGGCTTCTAAGAATAAGGTAATTTATAATTAAAAATATTTATATACATATAATATTTAATAAAAAAGTATTATAATTAGTAAATATTTATAGATTTAATTCGGGAAGTTAAGTTGTAAATCATGACGTGGTGGTAAAAATAATAAAAATAAAAAAACCTTTAATATTCCAAATACAGGAGTTACGAAACATCCATTACAAAAAAAAGAGACTACGAGTAATTAGTGTTGTTAGTATATCTTAGTTTAGTTAATTGTGTTAGTATGTTAGTTTCCGTAGATTTGGACCCCTCTCTGGGTGTAGGCCTCCTCCAGCTTCATCCAAGTCACCCTATCTTCCGCCATCTTTAACCAGTCATTGCCGGCTGTCTCCACTATGTCATCTTTCCATCTTTTATAGGGTCTGCCTACTCTTCTTCTTCCAATTGGACCCTTCCATTTAGTTGTGAGTTCACACGTGGTGGTAAGAAACAAAAAATATTCTGATATTTATTTATTAATTACTGAGAATATATTTTTTTGAAGTCGGCTAAAAATTTTACTCCTTTTCCAACCCCCTGTATGTTAGCAGTAAAAACAAGCTGTAATCTAGTACTGTTTGTCTCAAGTAATATTAATTTTACAGATAAGAATGAAAATAGAACATTGTAGTCTTTTCTCAATTTAAGGGCCTTGGATTAAATTGCTCTTGCTCTGAAAAAACAACAACATGGAACCTTTCACCCCTTGTATACCGTGAAGTAAAACAACCTGCATTCAGGGGCCTGTTGCATAACAAAGTACAACTTATATTACAAGCGGAACTCCCTTTCTAGTTAATATAACTGAAGCGAGAGTTGTCTTGTAATATTAGTTGTACATTGTTATGCAACAGGCCCCGGTCTCATTTGTCTCAAATAATACGAATATTACAGATTAAATTAAAAATACAAAAAGATAGAAGAGATTAAATCTGGTGCAGATCTGCGTTAAGATATCTGAGTGGTTAAAATATGCGTACTTAACTTTTCATGTTACAGAGCAGGTCATTCCCAGCCTCCCAACCTGGTGTGGCACTGTGAGCCTCGTGGTGAGAACCTGCTAGCAGCCGGAGATGATAGTACCCTTCACATCATGAACACAGTTACCGAGACCTTCAATAAAAGTATGGGCAAGGCATCTTACAACAAGAAGGCATCTAAGAAGAAGAGTAAGTTGATTTGACTTTTAAAATATCCTCCTGCAGAACTGTTCAAGTATTGTACGACCAGATAGCCTAGTTGTTAGAGAACCTGACTACGAAGCTTGAGGTTCCGGGTTCGATTCCTGGTTGGGGCAGACATTTGTGTGAATAATACAAATGTTTGTGCTCGAGTCTTGGGTTTTTAATATGTATTTAAGTATGTATCTATCTATATAAGTATGTTTATCCGTTGCCTAGTACCCATAACACAAGCTTTGCTGAGCTTACTTTGGGACTAAGTCAATTGGTGTGAATTGTGTCCCGTGATATTTATTATTTATTATATGTAAGCACCAAAGTTGCAAGGGGGTACACCCTTTATACTTTGCTTATGTGACAGCTTTTTGAGATACCGTTTCTTTTAATAAAATAGAAACAGCATCACAGATATCTGGCATATAAAATAACATGAACATATCAGAGAATGGTGAAGCCATCTAGTAATTTGCTAATTTTATCTTAGAATGTTCTCAAATTATTGCCACATAAAATTTAAGGAAAAAAAAGAATTTGTCATCAATCCTTTTTTTATTTATTTTGCCAGTAGGTATTGTTAATGTACAAAAATTTTGCTTTTATTGGAAATCTAAATTCTGATGATTTTGTCATGTAACTTATTATAATAATATGATTTCAGAAAGACTGGAGCATGATATCAACATTTTGCCTCCAATAACAAAGCTCAGTTCATGCATGCAGAGAGATAAGGAATGGGATAGTATAGCAACTCTGCACAGAGGCAAAAGCATTGCAACAACTTGGTCATACAATAAGATAAAGATGGGAGCGCACAAGTTGCAGCCTCCAAATGTTGCAAAGGGTGTTCATGCCACCTGTCTTACTGTAACACAGTGTGGCAACTTTGTTGTTATTGGTAAGAACTTACAATATATAAGTAATTCCCACGCGGACCCAGTGTGGATCGGGAACTTCACAGAAACGATTTAATTTCTTCTCAGGTGTGTGCAGCTTTCCTCACGATGTTCACCGTAAAGCTTATGGTAATTTTTAAAATAAAACTCTGAGGTGCAAGCCCAGATTTGATGGAAACCACCACCCTCTGTTTGACAGACAATAGGTCAAACAAACCACTAGGGTACCACGGCTTCATTTCACTAAACATTAAATATCAATCTTGTTTGTAAAATAATATCTGCTAAGTCTTTCTTTTGTAGTGTACATGCAATACCATACAATGACTCTTTATTGTCCACCACAAAGAAAACAATACAGAAAAACAAGTACATGGAAAAAATAGTAGTAATAGTGTATTCAATGTGTTCTAGTTATAGTATTATAAACAGAGACCGGACAAATGGGTGTCATTGCTCGCAATAACGTGGACATGACTCCAAAGATTAATTAATGAATTAATTGATTTCTTAGTGATAATTGCTAAGACTTCAATGGGATAATAAAAGAAAGATATCTGATATCTCTTTTGATTTCCTTCTTAAAAAATACAATAATTTCTTTGACATTGACATTAATATACAAGTATATCTGGATAGTATACAAGGAGAAGTAGGAATCCGTTTGCAAGGAAAAATGAAAGCAATACTTAAAAGAAATCCAGATTTTGAAACTGTCGTCAAATACTTACAAAATAGACTCTGAAAACCAATGGCATAACTGTATTCCCATTAAACTACTTAAGTTTGCTCCGTTAACTTCAGTAGATTGCGAACGGAGTTTTTCAGCTCATAAGTATATTTTGGATGTGAAAAGGAACAAACTTACCCCTGGAAATTTAGAAAAAATATTTTTTATTTACTTTAATAAATCTACACAATAAGTCTGTGCTTAATTTATTGATTAATATTTTACGAAGTATACAAATTAAATTACAGGTAAAAATAATTAATTGATCTTTAGAGTCATGTCTTATATTATTGCCAACAATGACATCCATTTGTCCGATCTCTGATTATAAATAAAGTAAAATTATTAATAGTACTATATGCTCTTCACAACAACTATTAGTTTACCTTTTACTTGGATGCTTGACATTCTAAGCGCATGCCCACTAGTTTATTTAACTCTTTGGTCACAAACTGAGGCCGACTATATATTTGGTGTTAACTAATGTTTTCAATAAACACGTTTTCAGGCTACAGCAATGGCCAGGTCCATAAATTCAACATGCAATCGGGAATACACAGAGGCCAATACGGTCAGGTTTTGCAAAAGAATGTGGCCCACACTGGGGCTGTTCGGGGCGTGGAGACAGATCTGTGCAACCAGAGGGTCATCACAGCAGGAGCAGATGACAAACTCAAGTTCTGGTATTTTAAATCAAGTAAGTTCTGCGATTACAGTTTTTTGTTTAACTTGTGTTAGTTGGGTCAAATCTTGAAACTCGAATAACCCACTTCCAGTAATTGGATTGAGTTGAAATTTGGTAAATATAAATGTATGTAAGTTCGATGACAAAGTAAGTAAATAAAAAAGCTTGTATAAGTTTTATTTTTTAACCAAATCTAATTAATCAAGATCACGATTACTTATACATATATTAAGTATAGCAGGCTCCCGTTGAAATAGATTAAAACCTGTTTTCCCATGGGAATGAGATATTTTCCTGTGGTAAAAAGTAGCCCATGTCACTCTCCAGCCTTTCAACTATGTCCATATAAAAAAACACGGCAATTCAACTCTCAGTTTCAACATGAAAGAAGGCAAATTAAACAAACACACTTTCACATTTATAATATTAGTATGGATAATTAATACTGAACACCCCTTTTTTTTTTCTTGGCTACCAGGGTCATGAGCATAAAAAGAAAGCTTAACGTATAAAAGTTGATAGTTTTGCATAGATAAATTAACTCGCATTATTTTCTTGTTTATTATTTACTTGCCAATTGGCTGCCAATGCTAAATTGTACAACTCGATTTTACAGATAAATGTCAACTTCACACTATTAATTAGTAAGAGTGAAAATGAGGTGTGAAGTTAATATTTGCGTTTGCTATCTATCCATTGTAACTCTGCTTTGTATAAATAAATTGTTTAAAATTAGTTCAGTAACAGCTACGCGACCTTGTAAATGGTCGAACGTGCTAGTTAAATATAATAACTTAAAATGATTTTTCAGCCAGCACACCATACCACGTGATGCAACTTGAAGAGTCGGTGAACAGCACGAAATGCCACCGAGAGAGTGGCTTGTTGGCGCTGGCGAACGAAGACTTCACGATCACCCTTATTGACATCGACACCATGAATGTAGTGAGGCGGTTTGAAGGACACCTTGGCAAAATAAACGACATAGGTTTTGACTCTCAGAGCAGGTAAAGATTTGTTGCAGTCGTTTTCTACATAACTAATATTTTTCGCGACTTAATCACGAACTACTCTTGTCTTGACCACGGTCGCTGCAATGCAGGCGAAATGTCGAGGCAATTTCAGCAATAAAGTAGTTTTTGATTAAGAACCTGAAAAATATTAGTCATGAATGAGAAACGCGCAAGCTTTAAACATTTTCTACACGCAGTACCTGCTAGTACCGGCTTCTAGAGGAACTTCAAAAATACGCTTTAGCTGGCTTTATTGTGACTAGTGACGTGCGGGATCTTTAAGAAAAAATATATAAAAACATGTTAGATAGATTTGACGTTCGTCACTTCAAATATTCGATATTTTGTGTTTCAAAAGTTATCAGAAATATGGGAAATAGTACTTCGTTGCTATCATCTTTAAAATTTTACATATATATTTATTTAGTTTAATTATTTACCAAACATGCATTTTATAATCAGTTACAATACCACTAGTCAGTTACAATAATTTTACTTGCCGTTTCTCGCGATGTACCGCTGAAAGTACTGGATGTGCGTAGAAGTTACGAGAAGTGGTATTCCTCTTCCATAATGACATTGAGTTAATTTTATTATTCTAATAACGCTGTAATTTTATAGGTGGCTATTCAGTGCATCCATGGACTGTACTTTCTGCACTTGGGACATACCCAGCGGTCAATTGGTTGACATATTTGCTGTAAGTATCTATTGAAATTATAGCATGCTTCAGAATCTGGCCGTTTTCAAGTCAAGGATGAATGAGCATTTACTAGGCAAGCGTGCTCAATCGTTCTCATCTTAGCTTTCTTTAATTTCCATCAGGCATGATTCCACAATCAACGTAAGCATTTTTTGTATAAAAAAAAACTGGGTTCCAAATTACATCCAAATCCGTAGTGCCGTTTTTGGGCATTTCTATTTTTCGTTGTACCAAAAATTAAGAAATTGTTAACAGGGAGTTTAAATTAGTCCGTTTTGTTATGGACTTTTTCAAGCCTTTACAATAATTTATTTATTCTTTTCGGAGAACCAACAGTTACAAAAAAAAAAACAACAAATCGGACAAGTTTAACAATGTTTAACAAGAAGTGAAGACTTGTCCGATTTGTTACGGTTTTTTTTTTATTGTAGACTTGAAAAATTGCGTAACCAAACGGACAAATTATAACTCCCTGTTAACAATTTCTTAATTTTGGCTACAACGAAAAATAGAAATGCCCTTTTGCGTGATGGAGTAACAAACATCCAATTAATTAATTAGTTCTACAGAGTGGTTATATTGGTCATCCAATTCCGAAATTCGAAAGTAATTATGTTTTATTTGTAAATGCAATGCAATAAATCCAAAGTTCTTTTATTTCAGTTGAAACAACCATGTACGTCTCTGAGTATGTCGCCGACCGGCGACTTCTTGGCGACGACTCACGTTGGCGAACTCGGCGTCTTCCTCTGGGCCAATAGACTACTCTATGAGAAAATATACCTCAAACCCATTGACAGGAATAAAATTGAAGTACCTAAAATCGGTAAGTACATTACAAACTTAGTAACTTTGATTTAATTTACCAATCATTTAATTGTATTCGCGGACAGAACCGCGCGATCTCGCCATCTGTTACATAAACCAGTTATGGTTTTTAACTGTGGCTAGCAATGTAAAAAATATAGAAATCTATTACAAGAGTAAATAACATAAAAAAAAAATTGCTAACCAAAACTTGTTATTTGCCCCTTTGTTAAAAAAATTACGATGTTTTCTGCGAAAGTGTTTAAAGGATATAGGTACTCGTAGTAACTAAACACATTTTTTTACAGAATTGCCAACATCAGCCCCAGAAAAGCCAAGCATAGAAGATATTGGCACAATAGACATTGAAGATGAGCCAGAATACCTCTCACCACTGCAGATTAGCAATGAACTAATCACCCTATCCAACCAGCCTACATCGAAATGGCTCAATTTACTCCATCTAGACACAGTAAAGAAGAGAAACAAGCCCAAAACGCTTGTAACCGTCCCCAAGTCGGCACCTTTCTTCCTCCCAACGGTCTCTAGTCTCGAACTCGAATTCGACTTAGAAAAGGAAAAGGTTGGAAACAAAGAAACGAAGCTTCTAATACCTGAATCTTTGTCTACTTTAACACCGTTCGCTAAGAAGCTAGTAGAGAGCAAGAGTGATGAAAACTTCGAGAAGTGCATAGTGAAGTTGATAGCGCTTTCTCCTGCCGCGATCGACTCTGAAGTGTCAAGCTTGGCGCCCGATGCCGGCGGTAGTATTGAGGCGCTCAAACAGTTCTTACTAATGCTTAATGTTATGTTAAAAAGTAATAGGAACTTTGAACTGGCCCAGTCCTACTTGAGTCTGTTTTTGAAGTCTCACACAAAAGTTGTGTCAAGTAATGAGGAGCTTCGGGAAGTTTTGCATTCTGTGGAAGACGCTGCGACGCAGGCGTGGGCTAGGCTACAGAATAATTTGCTGTACAACATTTGTATAGTGAAAGCTTTGAAGGATATGTAATAAATATGTTTTGTTAAGTATTCTGTAATTTAATTTTCACCTCACTAGCTCGGAAAGCCCTTTTTGTTTGTTTGACATCTATTGAGAAAATCGCTTTTTATCCACATGTGAAGAAAGAGTTTTGACATTTGAAGGTAGCTTACGTGATATTTGACAGCTAACAAAACGTAAAACGTTAAAAGTGCTGAATTTTTAACATCACAATTAATGAATTGCATCGAGTAAAAAACACTAAATACAGTCTTACAACTTTATTTTAATTCATAAATATCAGCATTCAACATTTTCATTCCTGTTGCAAAAACGGATAAAATGTTCTGACAGTACAAGTAAGTCGATGTGCGAACAAAACGCATCCGAAATAATAAAAAAAACTTAAGTCAAAACTTTTCAATTAACTATTTTAAGTGAATAAATAAATAATAATTGATAGTACAAACCCTTTTTCTTATTTTCCTCGCTGTAGTGAGGTGAAAAGTTTTGTGTTATACACGGGTGAAAAGTTATTTTACGTCTCGTGTGTTGAAACACTCGCTATCGAAAGGATTCTATTTTTGAACCACTCGCTTCGCTCGTGGTCAATCATAGAATCCTTTCGATAGCTTGTGTTTCAAATGGACACTCGCAGGTAAAATACAACTTTCCCCCCTTGTATAACAAATAACTATTACAATGCACATGCTCGGAAAGTGCTTCTTGACGTGAGTCAAAATATCTATACATAGAAAGTTACTCGTCCCAGCACGCTTCCGCAAGTGTGAAAAAAAGTTGTATGGATTTTACTTTCCACACGCGTGCGGAAAAGTAACTTTTTATTAAATTGCCAAATCTCAAAAAGTTGTGTCCAAACTAGTGTTTAAAAGAACCGGCCAAGAGCGTGTCGGACACGCCCAAGATAGGGTTCCGTAGCAGGTAAGAAAAAATCTTTACAATGCATATGCTCGGAAAGTGCCTCTTGACGCGAGTCAACATATCTATAGAAAGTTAGTCATCCCAGCACACTTACGCAAGTGTGAAAAAAAATTGTATGGATTTTACTTTCCACACGCGTGCGGAAAAGTAACTTTTTAAATTGCCAATTCTCAAAAAGTTGTGTCCAAACTAGTGTTTAAAAAATAAGACTAGAGAGTTGTGTCTTCATAATTCAGCTTTGCACAAATAAGAAAATGTTTGATGCAACCAAAAATAAAATAATAAAACAGATTGTTTTAATATTAAAACACACAAATTTTTATTTCGTCAAAAGTTTTGAAATAAAAAATTTAGTACTAAAATAATTCCTCGAGTCCATTTCGGACCGTACGACATCTGCGCTTTCAGTGCGCGCGCATGGCGTAACACGAACGAATCATGTTTACCCGTTCGCGCCTGTCAACCAATGAGCTTTCAGTGTGCGCGCATGGCGTAACACGAACCAATCACGGTTACCCGTTCGCGGCTGTCAACCAATGAGTTTTCAGTGCGCGCGCATGGCGTAACACGAACCAATCATGGTTCGTTCCGTTCGCGCCTGTCATGCAAACCCGCCACAGTAATGTTCATGAATTCAGTCCGGAGAATTAATTTAAGTTTGGTAAATTAAAATGAAGAGTTCAAGTGATGAATTTACATAGGACTTAACGCCGCCTGACGTCCTAGACCAAGCACAAAATTAAATGTGATAGCCTCCTGCTGACTAAACCGATGCTGAAATATGTAAACATCTACGAGACTTTCCCTCAATGAAAGGTAAATAAGAACGCAACATAGTGAAAAAAACGGATCACTCACGTCTCAAAACGAGTTTAACTCGACATGTTTCGGGCTAATCCGTAGCCCTTCCTCTCGGAGTCGCACGTCACGGCGGCTGCCACACGTGCAGTGTGTGTGTGTGTGCACGTGTGGCAGCCGCCGTGACGTGCGACTCCGAGAGGAAGGGCTACGGATTAGCCCGAAACATGTCGAGTTAAACTCGTTTTGAGACGTGAGTGATCCGTTTATTTTCACTATGAGTGAGTCTCACGGTAGTTTCATGTTTAAAGAACGCAACATCTTTTTCCGAAAATGTTTATGAGCCCGCGCAGACAGAGAGCGGTCTGGAGTTCCGAGTTCAGAGTTCTGCGTTCTTTCGAATGTACTGAGTCTCTTATGATAACGCACACAGCAGGCGAGTGGAACTCTCGAGCGATGAAAACACAGAACTCTGAACGCGGAACTCGGTACTCCAGACCGCTCTCTGTCTGCGCGCGCTCTTAGCCCCAATTTTTTTCCTCGCTTAATGCATTGTAAAATGTTGTATTATATACGTGTCGAAAGTAGGAAATTCCCAACTCATGTCGGCTAAACCAAACTCGCTTCGCTCGTTTGTTTAGATCTCCGCCATTCGTTGGGAATAGCCTACTTTCCGCACTTGTATCATAAATAACTATTGCATACTTTATTAATGTGGTTGTTTTGGTCCCAACTCCCACCGCGCGCAGAATACCAACGTCGGTGGTACAGCGCCATCTATCGGCGAATGGGTACTTATGACCTAGTATGTATGTTGATGGTTTTTCAGATGTAATTCTTTATTATATGAACCGATTTCAATTATTATTTTTTTATTTGAAAGGAGATACTGTTAGCGTGATCTTATGAAAAAAAATGCTTGCAGTGGCGGTTAAATTACAATCTTAGTTTAGATTTTTTTTTAAAAAAAACTTTAAAACTGCTCAACTGATTGAGTTGGAAATAATTTTCCTAGAAAGTTTTTATTAAGTTTAACTTACGTGATTTTTTTCATATTTTTTAGACGTGTGGTTCAAAAGTTAGAGGGGGGGGGGACACATTATTTTGAAATTTCGGAGTGAATATCTCCGAAAACATTCACTTTATCAAAAAATGATTTTAGCAAACCCCTATTTATTTTAAAATACCTATCCAATGATACCCCACACTATAGGGTTAGTGGAGAAAAAAAAATCACCCCCATTTTACGTCTATGGGAGGTAGCTTAAAAAAATTTTTTTAGTTTTTTTTTATTTAACCACTTTGTCGGCATGACTAATATATATATTCATGCCAAATTACAGCTTTCTAGTACTAATCGTCTCTGAGCTTAGCCGCGGACAGACAGAAAGACGGACAAACATGGCGAAACTATAAGGGTTCCTAGTTGACTACGGAACCCTAAAAATGAGACTAGAGAGTTGTGTCTTTATAATTCAGATTTGCACAAATAAGAAAATGTTTGATGCAACCAAGTGAACAACTGATAAAATAAAAAACCAGATTGTTTTAATATTTAAACACACAAATTTTAGTTTCATCAAAAGTTTTGTAAAAAATAATTTAGTTTAGTACTAAAATCATTCCTTGACTCCATTTCGGACCGTAAGACGTCATGCGCGCGCAATCGAAATTCAACCAATGAGCTTTCAGTGTGCGCGCATGGCGTAACACGAACCAGCCATGGTTACCCGTTCGCGCCTGTCATGGAAACCCGCCAAAGTAATGTTCATGAATTCAGTCCGGAGAATTAATTTTAGTTTAGTAAATTAAAATGGAGAGTTCGAGTGATGAATTTACATCGGACTTAACGCCGCCTGACGTCCTAGACCAAACACAAATGTGACAGCCTCCTGCCGACTAAGTCGATGCTGAAATATGTAAACACCTACGAGACTTTCCCTCAATGAAAGGTAAATAAGAACGCAACATCTTTTTCCGAAAATGTTTAGCCCCAATTTTTTTCCTCGCTTAATGCATTGTAAAATGTTGTATGATATACCTACGTGTCGAAAGTAGGAAATTCCCAACTCGTGTCGGCTAAACCACACTCCCTTCGCTCGTGTTGTGTTTCGATCTCCGCCATTCGTTGGGAATTGCCTACTTTCCGCACTTGTATCATAAATAACTATTTTTTTGAAAAGCATTTTTCAATAAAAAGACTCGTCAAGATTGTTTACCTTATTTCTAATGCTAAAAAAACGAAGTATAGGTATATGTAAAATTATACTATCTATCTATAACTTTGTCTGTTGGTTTGTTTGTATGTAGGGGATAATCTATTGAACCGTCAAAAAAATTATCACTAATTGAAAGCTACACTATCCCAGATTATTACAGGTTTTTATACCCGCGTGATGCTGGCGAAGTCGCGGGGAGAAGCTAGTCATGATCCCAGCCTCCTCAGAAAGAGCAAACTTATAATACCCTCGCGGGCCAAAGCGGATTAAGTACGTGACACACACCATTTAATTTCTTCTCAGGTGTTTGCAGATTTCCTGACGATGTTATCTCTCAGTGTAAAGCTCATGGTATTAAATGTGATTTCGTACGTAAATTCCGAAAAGCCCGAGCTCTTACCCACGATTGTTGGACAGAAGGTCCCATTTGTTGTATGGAACTGATATATTTGGTACGATTTTGAACTCTATTACCTACTTCAAAATTTCACAGTTCTATAAAAAAAATGGGACATATGTAGATACCCGTCATAGGTCAAACCACTAGGTATAAATGCTTAGCACGAAATAACATAATTTAATACCTATCTAAAGAATGAGCCTGTACAATAGTAGGTATCAGTAGCGGCGAGGCGTAGGCAACAAAGGAACATAATAGATGAATCCGTCATATTGTGCGCGAATATGTGTGAGAGCTTTATTATTGCTAGCCAAAGGAATTTATCTATTGTGGATACAAAAGTTCTCGACTTGAAATGCCAGTTAGTATCGTCACCCCAGCCCACATATTATGTAGGACGCAGTGTAGACTACAGGACACAAGGCCTACTCTCGGAATGAGAGGACTTCGCCCGTAGTTCCCACGCGGACTCAGTGCGTTTTACGAACTTTATACACACCACTGATTTTTTTCGCAAGTGTGGCAATTTTCCCCACGATATTTTCCTTCACCGTAAAGCGCATGGTAAATTTCAAATGTAATTTCATACGTAAATTCCGAAAAACTCAGAGATGCGAGCCCGGCCTCGAACCCACGACCCTCTGCTTCAGAGGCCGTAGGTCAAATTACTAGGCTACCACGGCTTTTTATGCACAATACAAAATACAATACCTAGTTATATTCTAACTGATAGTGAAAATAAAAGGATCACTCACGTCTTAAAACGAATTTAAGTCGACATGTTTCGCGCTAATCCGTAGCCCTTCCTCTCTTTACTTTTGACAATGACAATAAAAGTGATGATGAAAAGGTGTGTGTCGCCGTCAGTTGCGTCGAGGACCCGCGTGACCAGGGCAGTAGCACGCAGTGCGCGTTTGGAAGCCGCCGTGACGTGCGACTCCGAGAGGAAGGGCTACGGATTAGCCCGAAACAGTCGAGTTAAACTCGTTTTAAGACGTGAGTGATTCGTTTATTTTCACTATGAGTGAGTCTCACGGTAGTTTCATATATTCTAACTGATTTGATTAAACAATTGGATATTTCAAATATTACATTGTAACTTCAAACCACGGTAATAGTTCTTATGATTGAAATTAAAATTGTAATTATATTATAATTATGGCACAATCTGTTAAGACGATACTTACATTTAACTTAACTAATTAGCAAACTCAAAACAGCTATTATCAATTAGAGAAAACATCATAAGGGAACTTGCATACCACACACCTGTCTAGTAATTAAACAATGTGTCAAGTTACTAATTCGCATTTAGCCCGCGTGGGGGCTATTCAAACTCTCTCGTTACGAGAGGAAGCCTGTGGCTTGAGCTTGGTGAGTCCAACAATAAGCAAGGGCGTCTGACCCCTTTATATTCTGACTCCTTTTGACTGTACTTACAATTCTTAGGGTGTTACTACATCAATCGATCGATCATCGATCGATAGTAAAATGGATTGGTCGACGTCGATCAACAGTTTCTACTACACCGATCGATCGATGGTCGATCGGTGATAGATTAGTTTGGTCGACGTCGATCGACAATTGACAACCTTTCATTTTTTTAACACCTGAAAAAAACTACAAGAATCGAAAGAGTTTCGCCTCCTGAACACGGAAAAATATTTATTATAATCTCCATATATTTAAAAAAAAACAAAAAAATTTAAAAAAGATATATTACTTAAGTACCAATACTGCCACAGAATAGATATGTTTCCTTTACCCTTTTCACTAGAAAAAAAAGAGCTGTCATAAAATTTCTCGTTTCAGCGGATTTATTCCCATTCTATTCCTTTAAAATTATGACAGCTCTTTTTTCTAGTGAAAAGGATAAAGGAAACATATCTATTCTGTGACAGTATTGGTAAGTAAGTACATAATATGTTTTTTAAATTGGTTGTATTTTTTTAAATATGGAGAAATAAATTATAATAAATATTTTTCCGTGTTCAGGAGGCGAAACTCTTTCGAGTCCTGTAGTAATTTTCAGGTGTTAAAAAAAAGTAAAGGTTGTCAATTCTAACTAGGTACCACCAAAACCTACCTCACCAATAGATCAATATCGACTACACAGCTAGCTGTTGTCCATAACTTTGTCAGCATTCTGGGGATAAATATAATCTGGACCAATGTAGCCTTTTATTAATTAAAGATTTTTTTAATCCGTTCAATATTACAGACACACAAAAATACCTTCTAGACTAGATAAACATACAAAGACGCAAAGTACGTCATACGTTTTGTGTGCTAGTGTATATAGTTCGAAACGCTTTAGGATCTTGTGTAGTGTTTGTGATAGTTGAGCCTGTGGGACATAATATCGATTTATATGGAAGTGAAGGAGGGAGAATTCTGCATGAAAACACACACACGTAGAGACGTAGTAGTAGCTTGCACGTTTGATAGCGGGGTAGGAAGGCAAAAGGCTGTAGGTCACCTTCATAAAGTATTAGCTGAATCAATCAATTATACAAACAAACACACAAAGCTTACCTCTTTATTTACATAGTATGAATTGGATATACGTATTGTATACATGCCTGAAACTTATCTTGTCAATCTTTCGCTCCGTAGGAACTTGCCTAAATGTTATTATCAAGGATCAAGCACCACTAAATCATAAAATAGCCGCTCACTGAGATTTCCTTTGACTCCCGCTCGACTATGACTCAAACATCTCCACAGCGCTTATTGAATATTTTTCCAAAGGAATTAATTCGCCAGAGAACCTCGGCGAAGTTCTTCATTAATCGCCCGCTTCATTTTCGCAATAAGTATTCATTTCCCCCCACTGCGCCGGGGGACCGTCTTCGATTCAATGAAAATCTGAATGTGCTTCTTTTGCATTATGAATAGGTATCAGCGAATAACCGTATTTCAACGCGATCGCTTTATTGAGCTCCGGATCGAGTGTTAAGCAAACAGAAAACGCGAACCATGAATTATCTTTTTCTTGCCGAGGATGTTGGTTCTTTTCCCTTTGTGATGCCTTTATCATGCAACTTTATCTGGCGTTTAGGAAAATGCTGAAAGGTTTGATATTAATTGATGTTCTAACACGAAAACTAGGCATAGGCAGGGATTCGTAGAGAAATAATGTTGTACCAAACATATTTGTTACAGGATGTGGACCGTGATTACTTTAATGAGGTTCCGTCTACTCGTGATCATGATGCATGTAACTGTGTCGAAATATCATTTAATTAAAGGTAGGTTATCACTAATCACGGTCTACATCCCGTTGGAATCAATAAAAACTTCATGTTGTGCCAGTTTCCCTTGAAAAAAAAATAATTTAGCCAATTCAGGCCTGAGTGTACGAGATTCGGCTTCCGGAAAACGAATTAGACTTAACACGTCCTTGAAAGAATCTGACTAAGCAAAATTGCGAAGAAGAACAACAAAATGTTATAATTTTGTATTTCCTTGAGCGCGCAAAATGGGATTCATGAGAAATGTGGATGTAACAAAGGCTTTGGAAAGTCATTTCGATGTGTATGCGCCTTCATTTGCAAACGCTTTAGAAAATGTTAATTTCCGGAGGGCGTCCGCGGCCGCTGTGCCAGCATTCGTAGTTTCTCGCAGTTACAGTCGCGTGCCTTCAAGGCGCTGTAACTCTACATGCCTGCAAAAATATCCTTATTGGATTTACTTTTTCTTATATATTTATTGAATTTATGGGTTAGGTTCGTAAGGACTAGATTACATAACGACTCTATAAGCAAAACGTCTTAGTAACATAAGGTCTTGGTAGCTAAATGTCTAATTGTACAAACGTCTTAATAGTAGAATGCCCGGGTTTAAGATTGGACTTAGTTCTATTACGTCTTGTTTGTATAACGCCCTAATATCAAAATGGTGTAATAGCAAAACGACTAGGTAGGCATATCGTCAAACATTAATAACGTCTAAATGGCATAACGACTAGATGGTTGAATGACAAGAAAAACTCAAACGTAGTTTGTGAAGGAACTCTTTGATAAAGAAACTTCAAAGTCGAGTTGCTGGCCGGTATGCAATCATGACGTTTTGCTACCAAGACCATATGCTATCCAGACACTTTTCCTTATGCGTCGTTTTACAATCAAGACTTATTAATAACTTGGACGTAAACTCTATTAGTCATTTTGCAACTTCGGGCGTTATGCTATAGTTGTCGATCGAACAACTAAGACATTCTACTCACTAGGGCATTCTGCAAAAAAGACATTGTGCTTACCAAGTCCTTATGTAACTAAGACGTTTTGCTTATAGAGTAGTTATGCAATCTAGTCCTTACGAACCTAACCCGAATTTATAAAGGTAATAACAAAAAAAAGTTACCTACCGATGATAAACACATACTCAAGACTTGTGTTTGTCTCTACCAAACTAGTTGAGTACCTATATCACAGTTGAATGGTCTGTATCATATAGGGATTTTTATTTAAAAATGTTCTGCGTGGAGAGTTTTAAATTTTCTCATAGTTCGCATCTTATTATCATATATATATATATTTTAATTAACCAAAACCATGTACATTAGCTTAAATGCTTGTCGATTGCGTTGAAAGTGTTTGTTCTCATACACCAGCATCATCATATATAATTTTAGCCAAAAGTCGTCCATTGCTGAACATAGGCCTTCTCCAAGGTCCGCTTCTGGTTAACAGAACGTATCGAAGTATTAAATGCCTGATGTTCTATAGATTTGTACCTATAATTTCAAGATAAATAAAAGTATATTTCATTTAATATTTTATGGACATTAAGTATATTAAATAGAACTACTTGCTAGATATTCAAACTCTCGAAACTTAATGATTCAAATTAACGATTCTGATTAGGTAGTATATTATATTTGTGAGTGGTATTAATTTTTAGCTTAAAATTTTCATACGACGAAACTACCTTGAAATCACATTTGCTCTCTCGTTTGGTTTAAATCGAACAAACGAATGCAAGGAAATGAGGAGTGTCATCCATTTTCTATTACCGATGCTTTATTCCAGACCATTTAACTTTTTCACTGGAAAGTTGAATCTTCGTGGCGCGGGGCCCGATCACTTCGCAGCCCCGTGTCCACTGGGGCTTACGCTCCATATTAAACGAGAAATAATAGCCATAATAGTTAATAGAAACCTCTTACTCCTTTACAACAATGTAAAAAGGTGAACAATAAAACAGACAGCTTTATAATTACGGTAATTTACGCATGCTTTTTACCAATTTGTTTCCCTTTTCACACGCTAAATCGTCGATAGGTTTTCATCGTAAACCCTGATTTATCATTCGAACGCCAGCGAAATGATTGGTTACGCAATTAAGCATAAAAACTTTTTGCCGCATCATCATTAAATTCGTAAATTACTGAATTCTGATTCAAAGGAGTCGAGTTATTTTATTCATTCTTCGTAATCGTGCCATCAGGATGTGCGATGAATAAATTCAACGGACGGTAAACAGGAAGAAACATTAAGTGCAGTAGAATGTTACATGAAAAGTGTATTGCAGTACCTAAAGCTTGTTGTTGACCATAGGTTAATTAAAAGCAAACAGTCGAGAGTTTACCTTGTCCATCGGGCAAAATCTGATAGCCGCTTGCTGGAGGTACCCCGTACTATACCTACACAGTAAAGCAACTTTTCCAAAGGTAAATATGTACAGGATTAAAATTTAAACGCTGTTCGAACAAGGGTTTGTTGTTTTCCTATCGCTACCTAATTAGAAAACACCTGTGGTTACGTGGGGTTCATTTAGGTTTTTTTGTGGATCCGTACTTTGATCTACTTATTTAAACGAAATGTAACGTGTTTCTGCGTATGCGTAATATACGTAATGCCGAAATAAAATCACATCGGTTTTTTCTTCATGTGAGAAAAGTTATTACTGAAATATTCGATGAAATAATTCCAATGAACACTGTTGCTACACCTACTAAGTGAAGATATTATGGTTAAAGGTTATGGCAGATTGGCAATGAACACTCTTTTTGTTTTTACAAGCTTTTATTTTTTACCATCACCCGTCCCGTCCCGTCCGTTGTCTGTGTGTCATCAAATCTTGCAATTTGACCCTCTTCACAATTTCCGATTTAACTGAAATTTGGCATGCATACTGCATAGGTATATATAGATCGGATGACAATGCAATATTATTATGATATGGAACTGATCTGATGATGGAGCTGGAAAGGGCCATAGAAAGTCTGTAATAAAACGACACGACGCCGTCGAGTTTGGGATCGTTTGATAAGTCTTGACGAGTACGTTGGTGTTAGATGGTAACCAGGGTCTGACGATGGAGCTGGAAGGTGGCCATAAGCACTCCATAATGTTTTTTTTTCTATCGATAAACGTACCTAGATTAAAAAATGCTTACAGACGGAAATAGAGCCATAATTACTATACTAAACGGGACTTATCACGCAATTAATATTTACCTCGACGTTGTGTGAGTGAAAATCACGAAAGTTTAAAACAGGTAATGTTATCTTATTAAATTAAATATCTCTTCGGTAATAGAGCCTTTTCCTTTTTTAAAGTCTGTTGAAAAATTATGAATTTGTCAGTACCTACAAGTAGACATGTAAATCAAGCAGAAGAAACCAAATGAAAACATTCATGGCCGTACCTCAAATGATTACTTATAAGTAGGTACCTACTTTAAAAACTAAAGACCTCGCATTAATGATAAACAGTGTGGTAAACTTGCCTGATTTTTATCATCTGAACCTGGTAACTTTTCAAATACAATACTTACAACAAAATGTGGATGAAAATCAAGTTTAAACTTTCCGTTATATCGATACATAAGTAGTTACAAGTGAAGCTACAAGAGCGTATTAAAAATATAAACATGCCTTAGACGTGACTAACATTACAATTTTCTATGAATTGACAATCGGAATTTGGGGGAAGTTACAATAGAGAGATCTCTCTCCAGGCAGGATGTTATGCCTGGGGACCGAAGTCTAATGGATGAAAGTTGGAAGTTGTATTTATGCAGCCGAGTTGAGAAACTTCGATAGCGTGATGTAGGATTGTAGTAGTTAGTTTCTTATGTGATGACTAGATGGCGCTAGTAGTCGCTACATCAGCCCCCCTTTTAGACCGGAGGTCGATACGAATTGCATTGCAGTGGAGTGCAGTCTGTGCGTCATGTGGGCGCTTGCAAGGGCCAGTCGCTCAGAGCCTCGTCGGCGAGCATTGTTGTTCCTCTGCTACTTGTGATGCATGCCGGTTGTGTGATTGCTCGGAGCCTTGTTGGCGAGCGTTGGTTGATTGATTGGCAAGTGGAAGTAGTGGGAGGAGGATTTGCGAACTGTAGACACCAGGCAGATAATAGATCATGCTAATGGTGCACAGTGCGGTGAGTATGGCTTGCTGTGAGACTGCGTCATCGTCTTGTGTGTCTGTAGGTTGCGATTTTGTCCAATGTCGTGGGTCACCAATTTGGGGGTAGCTGCATTAGAGAGATCTCTCTCCAGGCAGATGTTATGCCTGGGGACCGAAGTCCAATAGATGAAAGTTGGAAGTTGTATTTATGCAGCCGAGTTGAGAAACTTCGATAGCGTGATGTAGGATTGTAGTAGTTAGTTCCTTATGTGATGACTAGATGGCGCTAGTAGTCGCTACAGGACCTTCGGTTGAATAAGGGCATAATTCCAATGAACAATAATAATAGACAATTATGCCCTTGTCCTACCGAAGGGACGATATGTTAAACAGATTAGAAAGGTTAAGTTTTTTTACACAAGTTTACACGAACAAATTATGACTGCAAAGATAATTAAAAATGAACGCAATGGATATTTTTTACTGCCATCCGTAGCGAGTGCGCTGCGGATAGATAATATTCAAATGAATTTACAGATAGCTTGATGAATGACACTCACTAAAGCTATCGCTAGTGATACGGTTACACTATTCGTCAGCGCAAAATGAATGAACATTTTATTTTCACTGCGAGACCTCTCCTTTGTGGCTGAATTGATAGAACCCGGCCGAAGTAGTTTCGGTCTTTTTAATGGCCTGCATGGAACGTGTAAAAAAAGTTTGATTTCATTCGACTCTTGCTCAATTATACACAGGTGGAAGAAGGGATTTTAGCCGCCTTGTGGTTTGCTATAACATTTTCATGCTAATTCTGTCAATAAGCTGAATAAATGAGTGTATTCTGGCATAGAGGACAAGAAAGCCAAGGAGAGACGTTCTATGTTACGACCCGGGGGGCTACTACTAAATCACTACATGTGCGTCTGCAAGTCTTGGTAATACATGGGGTCTTAAAATTGTTCCAGGATATTTAAACAGATGGTGCCGTATGTTTGACTGAAAATCCCTGTACCTATAGGTATTTCATTTAAATTTTTGCGGATCCTCTTGTTTTCTACAATTTCATTTGGCATAATTGCACTTGCCATACCCACGTTTTAGGATTTTTTGAAATGTCCTCTTTTTTGTACATAGAATAGAGTAGATTATGTTAGTTTGATAACAATTATGAAGAAAATACTGTTTCAGAAATAAATTACTTTATGACAAATAAAAATTATGGGAAACGATACACTATGACTTGTTTAATTCGGTGAAACGATAGACCCAAATTTCTGATCCAAAATGTGGTCGCTCTTGACGCGGTACACTTTGAACATCAATAAAATTAATGTACCTATGAAAAAAGTGTCAACCGCAATTCGAAAATCCCGAAAAACACGAAGGGGTACTTAGTCAAACTAACCCAACCAGCGGAAGTATTCCGGATTAATTTTGAGATACATTCTATAACTGGGTAATTTAAGTATAGGTAATTCAACTTTAATACTTGGAGTAGAAGCGCCGGTCGCGAATCCCCGCGTCCCTTGTAAATCGAAGAGAAAAGGTTTTCATCAGCGGTATGTTAATTACGACAACCGCAGAATACAACCCTTTTACCGCTTGTACATTTCTGTGTCTGTTTTATTTACACTCTCGGTGCAAAGGTGATTTGTTGAAAGGGCTCATAATTCGTGTATTTGAGGTTTTAGAAAGATAACATTTTGTGTACCTACGCTCTAAAATGTATAAGGGTCATTATTCGAGAGTTTCAACCGCTCAATTTTTTTTATTGGCTGTAGATTCCAATGACTTTTCGGACCTCTAGCTCTTGCACTTCTACCAGATAGGTAACTGGAAACGTGTCTACGAAAGTTATTCGGCACAAATAAAATAAAAATAAAATGACAGGACAATTCTCACCAATTGACCTAAGAAGTCGCAAAGTAAGCAAAGCTTGTGTTATGAATACTAAGCAACGGATAAACATACTTACATAAATAGATACATACTTAAATATAGTCGGGGTAAGAAAAGGTTCGTCACTTTTCGACTCTCTGTCAACGAGTTAAGGTCGATATTTAAACACCCAAGACTCGAGAGCAAACATTCGTATTTTTCATACAAATATCTGCCCCGACACGAAAATCGAACCCTGGACCTCAAGCTTCGTAATCAGGTTCTCTAACCACAAGGCCATGTGGTCGTCTATACTCAAATAATAAGCATATAATGGAAATTTCAAGCTATTAAATTCTTAGTGTTTGAGTAGGTTTACCTAAGTTAATAAAGGTAACGGAAGTCAGTTTGGCGGAGTGAACGGATGTCAATTTGCATCCCAGTTTAGCAGTAAATCAGTGTGTGACAGAACCTTTGACGGAACGAACGGGACAGGTCGCCACAAATGCAGGCTGCTCTGATGACAAACGTGTTTCTAATTACAAACAGCGCTGCTAATTTGCTATGCCAATAATAAAAAGCTTTAGGTATTTATCATTATAAAATTGATTTATGTTCAAGTTTAGCCTGGTTTGCCCTAAATCTGACCCAGCTCGGGGCAGGAACTCCCAAGAGTTTGTCCGAAGGCACTTTCTTTTACCTGAATAATTAATCTTGTTATTAATTTCGCATAATGAATATTGACTGAAAAAACATTTTTTAATTTTTATTACGTTCATGTACAAAATAATGTAAGGTGAAACTGCACTTCGCGTTTCGCTGGCCGCATCATATTGAAGTAAAAATAAAAATGGTTTTCTAATAGGATTGGCCGAACACAAACATCTTAGTGCTCTAAAATATTGTAGGTATAGTGATTTCCTATGAATAGGTTTCTCTGCAAATATATACAGATTGCATTGATATTTCAGCAACAATTCTATTTATTTAGGCAAATGTCACACACAATAAACAGAGTAAACAAAAAATTAAACTCAACGTAGCGCAGAGCTTGCAATGGTCTTTGTTCTTCTAATCCCGACTTTCCTTTCAGATAGCGTTCAGTCAGTTCTTAAATTAAGAATTTATTTCAGAACTTCATACTTTCCTGTTCCCCTTTGTGTTGCATCACAATGGAAATTATTATCAATTGGAAAACTTTCCGTTTCCTCGAGTTCTATAAAGCCTTACATTTTATTTTCCACTTTTGGCTTTCTTTGTGTTTTGTAAGAAGATCCTATGCAGGGAAGTATAATAAATGTTATTCAAACGAGAAAATAAACTGTCGAACTTTACTTATATTTCAGGCTCAAGACGTTTATACGGTTTACGCTAACGCGGCTTTATAGGCTTCTACTTATACAAACTCACTGCGCGTTAATTAACTATAAATGAAAATACATTATAAAAACGTTCTGCAGTCACGTTATCTCTTAAAAGGTTTTCGAATGGAATATTCATACAGCCAGAGTAACATTAATGGTTGTTTTGAATTCCCTCGCGAAAAAAGAAACAGTAGGTATTACGTGGAGCATGTTTTACACGGGTTTTACTCGAAATTGATTTATAAATACTCGCATTGGTAGGGGAATTGTGCTATTCTCATGTTAAGACAGTATAGTATCACAAGTGAAGAAGGATCTACTTTCATACGTTCTGAATGTTTGATAACAATTTAATTAGTAAAGTTGGGGGCAAAACGGCTCTCTGACAGGTCGCCAGTTCAATAAACAATACATCGATATATGTATTTATCGAAATGAAGGTGACAATGGAAATAAATTCTCAACCTATTTATGAAGTGCTTATTTTTATTACTATTATTACTTACGTTTTTATGTTTATTTGAACTTGAACCTTAAGTGTTTAATGCAGACTCATTGACTTTTCATCTAGATTTAGTAGTAATAAACTATTTTTGATGAGCACTAAACTTAATTCAGTTAGGGAAGCTCCGCGCTGGCTACGGGAAACAGCGGCAAAATACATTTCCGTAGAACAAAGAGCCTCGGACACACGCTCGCTCATGACCCACCTACAAAGGGATAGAAAAGGATAAATGAATGAATCGAGTTGCACTTTAATATGCGGATTTTGTTTGAAATCGCACCATAATGTTTCACCACATTATGTTTCACTAAAAAAAAATACTAGTGACAAGGAGATGTTGGGTGTGATGGGTATCATAAAAAACCGGCCAAGTGCGAGTCGGAGTCGCGCACGAAGGGTTCCGTACAATTATCTATAAAAATCATGTAAAATAGGGTGCCCAGAAATGAGAGATAGGGTGGCTTTTGGGAGCTTATAATTCGAAGCCGATTGCTCGGGAATAGACAGACATACTCTCAAACCTTAATTTATATACATAGCTATATACTAGCGCCACCACAAAATGTGTGCAAAATTAGAACTACTGAGGTGATTGGTTGTCAGCCGGCATCGATTGTTAGTTAATTAGCAAGCCATCTAGTTCGGCAAATACATTGTAGATGGCGCTGTAATAAACAAATCATGTTTGTTGTAAATATTTATTTAATTCCATTTTTTAGTATTTGTTGTTATAGCGGCAACCAAAATACATCATCATCATCATCATCATTTCAGCCGAAAGACGTCCACTGCTGAACATAGGCCTCCCCCAAGGCTCGCCAAACAGATCGGCCCTGTGCCATCCGCATCCAATGCGTTCCCGCTACCCTCACCAGGTCGTCGCTCCATCTTGTTGGAGGCCTACCTACACTGCGTCTTCCGGTCCGCGGACGCCACTCAAGAACCTTTCGGCCCCATCGGCCGTCAGTTCTACGGGCGATGTGCCCTGCCCACTGCCACTTAAGTCTAGCGATTCTTCGAGCTATGTCCGTGACTTTAGTTCTCGCGCGGATTTCATCATTTCTAATGCGATCCCGCAGAGAAACTCCAAGCATAGCCCTCTCCATCGCCCTCTGAGTGACCTTGAGCTTCCTTATAAGACCCATCGTTAGCGGCCGCATCAAAATACATCAGCCTGGTGACAGACGGACGGACGGACGGACGGACAGCGGAGCCTCATTAATAGAGTTTCCGTTTTTACTCTTTGGGTACGGAACTCTAATTATATACAAAATGATAATTAAATAAGTGAAATACTGAATGTACTTAGTTTGTTCAGAATAAAGAGTAAAATCCATTACAATTTACTTTAAAGTAGCTAGTGTTTCTTCCGAAATGCCTGTTTTACTGCTGTGCTCAGCCTAAAAGTTACAATTTTGTTGTAACATAGGTACGAAAAATAAATGTCTTAACGAGGTTTAAATTAATTAGATAATTTAATACTGGCTGTTTTTCGTCAGTTTTAATTTTCTTCTAAAAACTGCGAACCGCAACTGGCAAGTAGAAACATCGAGAGCTGAGTTACAATCGAGTAGAATTAGGGACGTACGAATCATTTAATATTTTAAAAATGGTTTAAGTATTTTTTCTCAAACATGCTTTGAAATGTATGCGTTAATGTCACGAAATGAAGCCATGAAGTTTGTTGTTTATGGCTCCCTACATTACTTCTTGGCCTAGGCCATAAAAGTAAGTATGAAAAACCATTATTGTCCGCAGCTGTAACTTTTTAAATTTGCTTACTAACACTAAACTGACAAAGGAAAAATTACATACAACCAACTTACGACATTAAAAAAAATCTATCTTCTTTTATTTCTATAAAACCGCCTAAACTACTGGTGATGGATGGATGGATGTATAGATGTATGGATGGATGTATGGATATATGGATGTATGGATGGATGTATGAATGTATGGATGTACGGATGGATGGATGGATGTATGGATGGATAGATGGATGTATGGATGTATGGATAGATGGATGGATGGATGTATGGATGGATGTATGGATGGATGTATGGATGGATGTATGGATGGATGTATGGGTGGATGTATGAATGGATGTATGGATGGATGTATGGATGGATGTATGGATTGATGTATGGATGGATGGATGGATGGATGGATGGATGGATGGATGTATGGATGGATGGATGGATGTATGGATGGATGTATGTATGGATGGATGTATGGATGGATGTATGGATGGATGTATGGATGGATGTATGGATGGATTTATGGATGGATGTATGGGTGGATGTATGGATGGATGTATGGATGGATGTATGGATGGATGGATGGATGGATGGACGGATGGATGGATGGTTGGATGGATGGATGATGATGATGATGATGATGATGATGCATGTTTGAGAAAAGCTCTATACAATCCTCGGCCGGAAGAGGGATTGCTGGACTCGTTTTATCCGGCCTCGTCTACGACTCGGCCGTATACCCCAAATCTCGTCCGTCAATCCCTTACTTCACGGCCTCTGCAGTAATGTACTATTTTTTATCTATGAATAAATTTTAGGGTGTCTGAGGTTTGCGTTATTTAATTAACACCTTGTATGTGGTTGCAGGTCAAAATGTTTGGAGCACTGGGTGATCGTTAGCTGATTTCATAATTCAGATTTTACAAAAGATTGTACATATATCTAAGGGTGAGGCCACACGAGCGTAATTTTGTGAGTTGTGAGCGGCAGAATTTCGGTCCGCGCCATACAATATGCGCGCCATCACGTGACACTCACGTGACGCAATGTATGGCGCAACCGAAATTCTGCCCCTCACAACTCACAAAATTACGCTCGTGTGGCCTCACCCTAACCCGTGATCATGAGGCTTATTGTAGTGTCGAAATATGGGGTTCATTAAAGTTGATCGCCGTCTAGAAAATATACATTAAGTATGCTTATTCCAAATTAGGCAGGTATAACTTCAATATCGCTCAGGATGGCACTTGAATCAATTTGCCTTTTAACCGTTGGTATAATGTTATTAACTACCCTTCATCATCATCATAATTTCAGCCGAAAGACGTCCACTGCTGAACATAGGCCTCCCCCAAGGCTCGCCGAACAGATCGGCCCTGCGCCATCCCCATCCAATGTGTTTCCGCCACCTTAAACAGGTGTGGCTCCATCTTGTTGGAGGCCTACCTACTACCCTTAACTACCCTTAGCATTTGAATAAATACTAACTACCACGAAAATCTTGACATACTCCCTGTTCGCCACGTCAGTTTGGAAAACCCTGTCTTTAGTATTGATAGTAGCAGTAGAATCTCGCGAGACGTTCGTGGGTACAATAGAGGCACAAAGAGCGGTCATGCCACATCGGCTGAATATAATCCTTAGCCGAGGATAAAGTTCCCTTCAGAAACAATAACAATTCGTTCAGCGATATAATGTGGCCGCGCAGTTTTCCCCGGAGCAAGTTTTAAGTGCAAAAGGCCTCACAAGTTTATGTGTTGAATGAATCTAGGATCCAGCGTAATGTAAAAGTTGTAATTTGATTTGCAACGGCAACCACTAGCCGACGTTTCATTTACAGTAGAACGAGCCTTTGTTTCTATTCGTTTAAAAACTTTGTTTCGAGAGTTATGAATAGGTAATTGGAAATTAATTAGGGGTTCTTTACTCGCCCCTACAGTATTGCCTACAATATTTAACGATGCTAGATGTTAAATTGTATAAATTCTATAAAGGAGGGACGCTCGTATTATTCAATAGACGGCCGAGTAATATTAATTTGTGCACATTTTCAATTTGAGGTTTTGTTTTAAACACAAGATAATTTGTGTAATTATTGCCTAACAGACCCAATTTTCACTATAATATGCCTACAAGAATTTCACTATACCTAGTATCTATTAACGAGTAAAGGTTACGCCACCAGAGTTGAGGCCACGCACACAACCACATCACATGTAATGACAGCGGGATTTTGACGTTGTGTTGACGTTTAACGACAACACAACGTCAAAATCCCGCTGTCATTACATGAGATGTGGTTGTGTGCGTGGCCTCAACTCTGGTGGCGTTACCTATATATACATTACTAGCTGTTGCCCGCAAATTCGTCTGCGAAGAATTCATTTATGGCTATCCCGCGGAAACTATGCAATTTTCCGGGATAACAGTATCCTATGTCCTTTCCGGGGACACAAACTATCTGTATACCAAACTTCATTTAAATCGGTTCAGCTAACAGACAGACACATACACTTTCGCGTTTAAAATATTAGTATGGATTTTATAATTTTACTTAGGTCCGTCTTTACAAGCGTTTCTTTATATAACCTAAGGTAGAATTTTTAGTACAGATGGATTTGAAATGGGTAAAATTTCGTACGGATGTAAAGTTTGGATGGCAATGCAATAATTATAGTCAGGCAAAAAATCTGTATTAAAAAAGTGATTTGTAATTTTGTTATATATTTGACCTTTCTTTACATCGATATTATATAACTACCGGCCTATTATATTAAATTGCCGAAGACGAAACTTCAAAGTAAATAATTACCATTTTACTTAGTGTTTAGCTAGCAAAATTAATTAATGTTAATGAGAAATCGTCTAAGGGTTGAGAAAGATGTTTATTATTTTCCAAAATCTACAGATAATGTCTATGAACAAAAACCAATTGCAATTCTGCGACCACACACTTGCGTGGTTGTGGTCACTAGGATTTTTAGTTGACGGACGCACTATTAGTACGTACCTACGTGACACGGCGGTTGATTTCTTAACGTAATTTTTTATATGTGAGGAACAGAGTTTACAATTTACAAACGTGAACAAAGAAGTGAACTGGAAATATTATTTTCCCTATTTACTCATTTGTTTGAAAACTGTAGCCACGTGATCCACTGAAAATGTACATTTCTGTAAACATAAAATCCTGCTTCTGACGCAGATGAGCAAACTCAGTTTTTTTAAATATCGGTTGAACACGTAGACGTCCGCCAAAAACAGTAGATCCTCGGTAAAACAGGAGATCTGGCAACACTGATTCTAACCGTCTTTCGCCGACCGTCTGCCCTCTACCATCTACCTGAGCTCATAGGAATCATAGCATCACTATTCAACTTTGGCAAAAATTACTCTCGTGTTTGAGTAGGTAATAAATAGACTTAGATTCACATCTTTCCTATGAACATGACAAATAAATGCTATTCGCCAGTTCATTACCCGACTGCGGTGAAGCAAAAGAGGTTATAGTTTTGCTTTTGACCAATATGTATGATTTCTATGGAGTGAAAATACTGTTATTAGAATTATTATAATTTTACTAGCTGTTGTCCGCGACTCCGTTCGCGAAGAATAGAGGCATAAAAAATAGCCTACGACCTATTCTCAGACCTACCGAGTACAGAGAAAAAAGTTTCATAAAAATCGGTCAAGCCGTTATGGAGGAGTTCAATAACAAACACCGTGACACGAAATTTTTATATATTAGATTAACTATCACAAAGTTACCTTGCAATTCACTGATGATATTAATACGTTCAAAGCAAGTTGAACGTGCTCTTTGTAATTGATATATTATGTATCGATATTAAAATAAGAGCTTATGGGGTGGAGAACAAAATAGTTAGACCCCGTTAAATCGTAATTAACGGTACAAATCAACTGCTTGGGAAAAGTTCCACTGTGACACAAAATTTACCCATAATAATATGGTACAACGAAAAACTTTCATCCAAATTCTAATTACCACAGTTAAGGTAGAGGTAACGCCACCAGAGTTGAGGCCACGCACACAACCACAACTCATGTAATGACAGCGGGATTTTGACGTTGTGTTGACGTTTAACGACAACACAACGTCAAAATCCCGCTGTCATTACATGAGATGTGGTTGTGTGCGTGACCTCAACTCTGGTGGCGTTACCTTTATCCAACTTTTTGACCTCTATCCTTGTAATACTTGAATTGAAAGTCACTTTTCACGGTGCAGTCATATTAGAACATATAAAACAAAATATACGATCACTTGATTGAGAATTAATAAATAAATAAAACAAACATGTGTCATGGGACAATATGGACACCAAAAGTTTAAAACTAAGCAGAGCTTGTAAGTTGATAGGCTCAACGTCATAAATAAGTAATCACTTTTGTACCTTATCACTTTAACGTCATGTTTGAAAAGCCATACGAAATTATGTAACGACTGAAAGCGACAAGGCACAGTCGAGTTCACCAATATCTGTACAGCCAACATTTCATAAATATCTATACATAGACCTTATTACGGTAACAAGCTCTATGTATAGATATTTATGAAAGGTTGGCCATGCATATATTGGTGAACTCGACTTTACAAAAGACGACCAGATGGCCTAGTGGTTAGAGACCCTGACTATGAAGCTTGAGGTCCCGGGTTCGATTCCCGTGTCGGGGCAGATATTTGTATGAAAAATACGAATGTTTGTTCTCGGGTCTTGGGTGTTTAATATGTATTTAAGTATGTATCTATCTATATAAGTATGTTTATCCCTTGCCTAGTACCCATAACACAAGCTTTGCTAAGCTTACTTTGGGACTAGGTCAATTGGTGTGAATTGTCCCGTGATATTTATTTTTTTATTTTTTTTATTTACAAAAGTGATCACTTATTTATGACGTTGACTGTACTACGGGTACCAGGGGCTATATTCAGGAACGGCCCAACACAGTTTGCGAGCGGTAATTCAATCGTTTGCGAGAGGATAGGGATGAACTGCTATTCATCCCTATCCTCTATTCTATTCTATTCAGGAACGCCAAAAATCACTGGTTTGCGAGAGTTTTGGGCTGAGATTGGGATGAGCCTTATTTATTTATTTACAAAGCGAATTAACAGGAAAATAAGGCTCATCCGAAGCTCAGCCCATTCCTGTCCTCTCGCAAATGATTGAACTGCCGCTCGCAAACCGTGTTAGGCCGTTCCTGAATTTAGCCCCAGGCAACGGATAAATATGCTTATATTGATAAGTAAAATATACGGATTACTCACGTCTTAAAACGAGTTTAACTCGACATGTGTCGGGCTAATCCGTAGCCCTTCTTCCCAGAGCCACACGTCACGGTGCAAGATAAGTTTGCCTTTGTACATTTATTGTATCTCAACGGTTCTCCATGGTGTTTTAAGGGTTCCGTACCCAAAGGGTAAAAACGGGGTCCTATTACTGAGGCTCCGCTGTCCGTCCGTCTGTCTGTCAGTTGAAATTTTCACAGATGATGTATTTTGGTTGCTGCCATAACAACAAATACTAAAAACCAGAATAAAATAAATATTTAAGGGGGCTCCCATACCTACAACAAACGTGAGATTTTTTTTTTCGTTTTAAGCTCTATATTGATAACGGCAACAGGTAGACGCTTGAAATATTCACAGAATATTAAGTTATATATTCACTTTAAAAATAAATAATTAAATTAAAATAAAACAAATATTTATTTATTTATTTTTATTTATTATTTATTTATTTTATTTATTTAAGTGGGGCTCCCATAAAAACGTGATTTTTTTTGCCGTTTTATATGTAGATAATGGTACAGAACCCTTCGTGCGCGAGTCCGACTCGCACTTGGCCGCTTTTTTTCTTATTTTGGTACAATAGAAGGTTTTCATATGTACATATAACCTAACTAACCTAACGCAAATAAAAAGGACAAGTAAAGCCCGACCAGGAAAATAAAAACCCTGCTCTGGGGGCGTTAAATTAGCAATAATAATAGCAACACTTAGTATAGTGGTACTTATGGTAATTGGCTAGTGTAAAAATATTGTTAATATAGATTATTGATGAAATAAAATCAAGTTTAATTTACAACATCTTCTCTATTATTATAAACGTAAGTCGCCGCCGGCGTCTGTCTGTCTGTTCGCGATAAACTCAAAAACTACTGAACCGATTTCGATGCGGTTTTCACTACCAGGTAGCTTAGTTCTTGCCAGTGGTTTAAGCATATAATATATATGTAAATAATTCGTGCGAAGCACTAGGCGGGTCGCTAGATATTATATGTTTTAAATTGAGACCCGCCTCGTGCTTCGCGTGAATTATGATACACTAAAAATATTTACATATATTATATGCTAAAATCACCGGGAAGAACTAAGGTACCCGTTGGGTAAAACTGCATAAAATTAGTTACAGTAGTTCTTGGGTTTATTATAACAGACGGACAGACAGACTTAGACTTACGTTTGTAATAATAGGGATGGAAATTAAACTACAGGTGGGTTAAAATAGAGACAATATAAAACCTCAATTCATATATTCATCATCAAATTCCGAATCTAAATATTCCACAAATTCATATGCCATTTCATGATTCTCATGATCAGATTGTACTGGTTCAATATCAGATACATCAGACTCATTGTCAGTAGTAAGATTAGATGTTTCACTATCACTATCACTGCCGCCAACATTTATAATCTTCTTCTTCTTCTTCTCATTCCTCTCCTATCGGAGGTTGGACAACATCATGGCGATTCTGATCTTGGAGGCCGCTGCTCTAAACAAGGATGTCGTACTGCAGTTGAACCAATCACGCAAATTCTTCAGCCACGAGTGTCTTCTCCTGCCCACGCTTCTTTTCCGGCAATCTTCCCCTGGATAATAAGCTGAAGAACTCCGTACTTGGCGTTTCTCATCACATGCCCAAAGTAACACAACTTTCTTTGCTTGATGGTCTTCAGAAGCTCAAGGTGCATGCCCATTCTTTGCAATACTGCCACGTTGGTTACTCTGTCACGCCAGGAAATCTTCAGAATGCGGCGGTAAATCCACATTTCGAAGGCCTCCAACTTCTTCATGGTGTTCTGCGTAAGGGTCCATGATTCGATTCCGTATAACAGCACTGAGAATATATAGCAACGTACTATACGCATTCTCAGTTCGAGGCTCATGTTTCTGTCACACAGCCCCTTGCTCATCCTGAAGAACGTCGATCGAGCCATCAGGCTGTTACTAGAATATTCTAAACTTTTTGCTGTTTAGTCCAATACCGTGACTAGTGCAAAAAAGGCCGGCACAGACAGACTAAGGTACGGCTTTTTACCGGGATAGTGCCGAGGTGGTGCAAATGTCAGTCTCGTGTCGGTCGGCAAAGCACCTAATAACAGCCCGAGTTAATGGATTGTGCCACCGACGTGTTGGTTAGACACGGCTTTATGTTCCGAGCGAATGCTCTTTAGCTCTTCATACACTTAGTCATTGATTAAACTGGTCAAAGACTTCTGCGCTAGTGGTGTAATACTAATTACTCAACGTGCTCGTAAACCGGAAAATAAATGTACAACCGGAGTACTACACCACTTTATCAAACCCATTTATATTTGACAATGGAGCTAGAACTACCTGTGTCGAATATAGAATTTGGTTTGGTGGCTAGCAGTAGGTAGGCAAGTTCCGCCGTTTACTTTTAATTGCCAGAATTTAATTTGCCCGAATTTCATCTGCTTATAACACCGTTTGCCATAAGATATATATTTGTAGTTGTAAAAGCGTGCATATTTCAGGATTTTTTGAAATGTCGTTGTATATATCGTTGTAAATGTCGTTGTATACATATATCGTTGTAAATGTCGTTGTATATATCGTTGTAAATGTCGTTGTAGCGGTTGCAAACCACAGGAAAACACAAAAAACGTAAGCCCATTAAAATCAGGAGAGGCGAGAAAATGGCGATATCGTTTCTGAACGGAAATACTCTCTTATTATTAGCTCTGTGGTCAAAACTTTGATATTATTGGGTTTTAGGTACAGTCAACGTCTTAAATAAGTGATAACTTTTGTACCTTGTCGCTTTCAGTCGTTACATAAATCACATGGGATATGGGTATTCAAATATGACGTTGACGTGACAAGGTACAAAAGTGATCACTTTCTTATGACGCTGACCCTACAGTCGCCATCATAAACATCGGAGCATTCAAAGTGGTAAAAAATATCCGAACGCGACCATATTATTACTCGCGTAGAGCTTGTCTAAGCTAAAATGACGCGCGCCCCTTTACAGAATCAGTTGATTTTGATGTGTATGTGTAAATATTAATTACGACTCTTCATTTGTTTGGGAGCGTCGACTATTCCGAAGAACAACATTAGTGGCTTACATCACGATCGACAAATCACATGAAAAATACTGTGCGTTAATGCGGTGGTAGGGCGCGTCATTTTAAATTAGACAAGCTATACCTACGTGCATGTTCAGATATGACTACTACGATTTTTATGATGGCGACTGTACCTACTTTTCTAAAGAGATCCACTTTAACACGACGCGTGTTATGTTTACTTTAATGATTCGGTCGTATTGTTTGGCTTTGGTCACGAACGGACTCGAGTACGTTTTCGTGTTCAAGTCCTGCTTCAACAGTGAACACAGTAACACATGATAGTGCACTTAGTTTGATTTTTGCACCAGTAACATCTATTCGCATGCAAACAGAAGGGTTACTTAACCCGTTCATCTCTTAAGTATACAATTCTGTATAATCCTGTTAAATTGCTTAAGTTCTTAAAGGATCTTTTAGCTCTCTTCATTTAGCAACTTCAATTACACTAATGTACGTTGCGAACTGAAAACAACTTATCATTATCAACTTACATTTCAGTAGCAGTTTACTTTATATTTCAATAGAAAGTCAAACTGTGTTTAGTTAACGACACACAAAGCTTTCTTATTCGAAAGCTAACTACACAGGTTACACACGAATTATCTTTTCGATATACGTAATTGAAATCTTTTTCGAATGCTTTTCCGAAGTTTGTAAAATGTTCGAAATGATGTCTCGGGATTGCAAGTCTACAAAGAATGTTTAAAGCTTTCTGATATACAGTTTGAGGTAGCTGAATGTAATGTAATCTCAGAAATGCTCGAGATGTAGGATCGAAGGAAACCTACCTGCGACGTAAGATCCTAGGATAAAGGTCTTGCTTAAAGTGGAGTTGCTAGGTAACATAGTATTACGATACCTAGGTAGAATAAATAGTTTAATCTTCCCATCCTTTCGCTGGTACTAATTATAATTATAATTAACCTTTACTTGTCTTACACTCGCTTATGCCACTAAGGTCATATCTACCTTGTACTCGTATTGTTAAAATATGATATATCAATATGAATTATAATATGTAAGATCTTGAACGTGTTTTGAATATAAAGCTTCTTTATTGCCTGATGCCCGCGGCTTCGCCCTGCTGAAGTAGATTAAAACGTGTTTTCCCGTGGGAAAGTAGCCTATATATGTCACTTTTCAGCCCTTCAACTATGTTATGTCTATACAAAAAACACGTCAATCCGTCACACAGTTGTGACGTAAAAGAAGGACAAACAAACAAACCAAGACACTTACACATTTATAATATTAGTATGGACTTCATAATAAACACAATTCTTAGTAAAAACTAGAAAACATTTACAGAAACGACTCGATCCACACCGACCAGTAGGTATTCCAATGAAACGATTTGTTAGCACTTGACTCGCGACACAATACAACAGTGACAAAGAAGCCCCTAACGACCCCAAATTTATCGCGAACTTTCCACTAATACCGTCATTAAACAACCCTTTGTTTTCCCTCTGATAAAAACGCCGCGCGGCACCTCTCACTTCGTAATTTTTATCTTTCATCGCTTCAATGCTCTCCGTGAGAAAAAAAACACAGATAAATATTCTTGAGCGTCTCTCATGGAAGAAAACGCCGCGTCTGCTGCCGAGGTTAATTATTTCAAATGGTAAATTTCTAGTTGTACAATTTTATGTTTATGATAGACAATTTGTAAATATTTTTAGTCGAATAATTCGGAGAACTCATAGTTTGGTTCATATTTAGGTATTACAAATGAGAATAACTTTATTAGTAATTACTTGTTTTGCCCCTAGAAGTATAGATATTAGGCTTCGTTATTAGTGGACATAGCAAGTAAAACAATTTAGATCAATGAAACTGAAAAGGGTCATTTGTCAGAAAACAATCAGGCACAAAACATTTCGGTGACTTCCCGGAATTTATTGTTAGGTACAAATACTGGTTTCATTTTACTTGACAGGATTACTAAGATAAACAAGTATACAGTGCTTACTCATTATTTCTTTCTCAGTAAATCGAATTTTTTTTGCTATTGCTTCTGTCAGCCGGCTTTCTAAAATACATATTACATTCTTATTCTGAAATGTTTCTTTCGACATTTTTGCTAGATGACAAGTAAATATATGACAGCCTAGCCACCCACTACTCACTCGCGTAATTGCGTCGGCAGTAAAATGGACCTCCTCTAACTACACAGCAACTCGAAAGAGCTCAAAGGCTATTTGACAAGTTTTCACGAAATTATTATGAACATGTGTAAACTCTTCCGCTCAAGTAAAACGTTTTCAACCGGCCCGAACTATTTTTAAAAGGGTCATATAAAATTGGCGTGAAGACTGGAAATTTGCGTTAACCTGGCAGTTATCTTGAGGCTGCCCGGCGCCGTGGAACGTATAACTTGCTATCAACACCAGCGTTAAGACGCCATTATGGTCTAGTTTGTACCTAGCCCCTTCCTAGCTTTGGTATAATAGGCCCATCCTTTACTGAAATGTTTCTGAAACTGCTTGGGTTAATTGTGACGACCTATGATAATCACTGGTTATTTTATTTATGGTTGCTGATGATAAGTACCGTAAAGTTGGGGTGCTTTGGCTCAATAGAGGTAGTTGGCCCATATGAAGACTACAAAAAGGGTCTAATAAAAACATGATAATCAAACGCAAATAATAGGGAGTGAGAACTTAATAATGTTTTTTTCTTAAAATGGTCAAACACTGGTGCATAGGTAATAAAATAACTAGGTAGTTTACCTTATGTCGATTTAAAATATCTCATGTGAAAAGTTTTTATTTTAAGGGTACGAATCAAGTGGCCGTCTCAAATATATGATGAGTATGTATAATAAAGTTGGGGAATGTATGTTCCTCACGGGAATATGTCAGGGCATTATTCGGGCGGTTTTCCCGGTGGCCGAAACTTTCCGACTGCTCTTCAAACTCATTGACAGGCACTTTGCGATATAATATCACATTGACAGAAACTACAAACACATGAATTTTAAGCAGAACACGCTTTTACATTGTGACGCTGTATACTTAAATCGATGCTGCTTTAAATATTATAATTATAATAATGTAAGTTGTTCTATTTGATATGAGATTCAAATAATGCATTATAAAATGACTCAGCTTTTTCCCGAGACTTTATCTTATTCTCGATCACTATCCCGCGGGAAATTCTAAAAAAAACCTTTTTGCTGCACCTCTACATATGATCCTAAAGGCTACGGAGATAGAATTGAATAAATAAATTCCGTTTTTTCTCCTTATCCCGCGAATACCTACCTAAAATTATTTTTTTACTGTTAGGTAATCAAATCACCCACTTGCATGCCAAATTTGAAGTCTATAATAATTTTAGTTACGAAGATAAGGCCACTTTGAAGCGAAAATGTAAATCCCATTTATTCCCTATCCCGTGGGAATTTCGAAAAAATCCCTTCTTAGTATACTTCTATGACACTCAAAGTATGTATGCCAAACTCCAAGTCTTTAGCTCCAGTGGTCTGGGCTGTGCGTTGATATGTATTTCAGTAAGTCAGTCAGTCAGGACTTTGATAAATGAACTGAAACAATTACTTTGCTCACCCGAAAACCACCCACTTTGCTTAAAATCGCGGCTAAGCAAAGTAATTGTTTTTTTATTTTATTTTTTTATTATGAGAGGTAGGCAAACGAGCAAGCGGGTCATCTGATGGAAAATGATCACCGCCGCCCATAAATATCAACTACTCAAAGAGAGTCAATGATCTGTTACCAGCCTGTAAAAAAGGAGAGGGAATAGGGAAGGGGGACAGGGGAGAGGTATTGGGCCCCCGGCGCTCTCACTGACCGTACAAAAAGCAGCGGGAGTATTGCTGCTTCACGCCGGTGTTCTGTGAGAGGGTGGTACTGCTCCGGACGAGCCGGCCCATTCGTGATGCAGCGGCTAGCTACAACATGGCTCTACCACTACTAAAACAGTTCATTAATATGGACCTCCGCAAAGTAACGCCCGATTCAATAAATAATATTATAAACGTGAAAGATTGTACGGATGTGTGTATGTTTGTTACTCTTGCACGTTAAAATGGTTTGATGGACCCTAATGAAATTTGGCACACAGACAGTTTATAACCTGGACAGTAACCTTGCATAGTTCCCGCGGGATAAGGATAAACGAATTCTTCGCAGACGCAGTGACGGGCAACAGCTAGTTTTTTATATATAAAAATACCCTTACAGTCCCGTTTGTAAGTTTAGCAACCAAAAGAATGGCACTTAGAGCACAAAAGCAGTTAATTGTCAAAGCCCATTAGCATTTACCTCAGCCAAATAAATAGTTCTTGGGGAAGTTTAAATAGAACGGTTGAATAGTCTTTATTCCCTTCGGATTTGTACCGGCGCCAACTGAACGGTTGTCTGCTCAACTAAATTACCGTAAAATCTATTGGACGGACCGATTTAATTACATTCTTTCTATGTAAACTATGCATTGAAAAAATGCAATTAAATCTGTCGGAGTCGTTTAAAGCGGTAAATGCTCTTTAAACAATAATTATCGTTTTTTCTCCATGTGAAAAAACAGAGGTAGTAAAGTCTTAAAATTTATTTCTTCATAGGTACCTATCTAGCTAGTTTGCGCCCACAAATATTGAGAATGTCCTTATAAATATCATAGACGAAAAAATACGAAAAATACGTATCAGCTTTCTAGGCCCAAGGGTGTGGGTTGGACGGCCAATCAAGCCTTTTCTTATTTTAAGAAGTTTTTTATTTAACAACCACACACTTTAGTGGTCGGATTGACTTGAAATGTGATATAAAAATTAGATAACAATGCAGGCATAACCAGCAAAAACTAATCTCGGTAATCTTTTTATTAAAAATTACATTAGGTCAGTTGTAACTGTAATAAACAATTGTCCTTGGCAACATACTCGTATAGTAAATAAGACATAAGTGTCCATAACAGTACCTTAAGTAGATTATTTGGTTATGAAATTGATAACTATAAAAGATCAAGCCAAGTACTCCTTACTCAGCGGATACCGAAATATTTAATTATATCAGTTGCAATTGCTCAATAATAGAACTCTACAAAATAACGGAAGACTCCTTTATTGCTCGCAAAGTTTCTTTTCCTTCTTCTTGTGTCATTATGTTTCTTTCCAAAGTTTTTATGAAAACTTCTGCTCAAAATAATTGATATTAAGTATTGAGGTTTTCTAACTGACCTGGCGCTGCGATTGCAAAAATACCGCAAAATATAATTTATTTTGCTAGTATAATTCGCTTAGTAGGTAGTTTAGTATGCTCGCACGAGTAACAGTTTACTTACGTGATACTAGCAAATGGCACTTTAGCTATACCATGTAAATTAGTCAAACTGCGCGACCAAATAATCATTACCAATTAATCGAAGCAATCATTACACATTAACCTACATACATCCTATAATTACCAGGCTTATACTACGTTATTATATAATCTGTGCCGCGGTGTAGCGTTACGGTACTTGAGAGACAGATTGTCGCTCATTCAGAAAATATTAGCTTTACTTAATTACCTAACTTTAGCTATGTCATCTGGCGTAACTAGTAATTACCCCGTGCCACAATTAATGTGACAAGGATACGAGTAAATCAAATATTGAGCTAGCATGTATTCATAACTAAATTTTATTGCCGTAAGTACTTACTTCGTGCTCGCCGGGGCAGTAAAATAAAGTACTTTAAACCCACCAAATACTCACACACTACACCCTCGTGAACTAATTGGTACGCAAAATCGCGTGGCTCACAGTATTACCTGAGCCAGCTGTTGCCCAAAATATTAATTTAGTTACATTCGTCGTGATCAGGGCATTCAGATCTATCTCGATTACGAGATTCCATCCAACGTTTGATATTTTATTTATTTATCGTATGGCTTCTGGTTCTCCACTTAAAATAAATATTTAATACTTAAACTAGATTTAAGGTATGCTAGTGCATCTGTCGAGAGGGTTTTAATGTCTGCCGCTAGCCCGCTAAATTAGGTGATAGATATTTAACTAATCTCACGATAGAGATTGATAACATCGGGAATCGAGGCCCTGACCTTACAAAAGTCATTATCGAGATGTTTACACAATACCATATTTATGAAACATTTCTTAGAAAATCTGTTACTATTGGCACATGAAATACTCAAATACATTAAACGTAGGTACATAAAACAATAAGATTACATAATAGCCTTATTTTCGCTCCATACGTTTTTAATACTCTTTGACTTAAACAAAATTAGAGTAAATGTGAAGTATTAAGTCTGTTTTAACTTCGCGCTACACGAGGTTGTAACATAAATGTAGGAATGAAATGGAATTTTAAATAGAATAATACAAAAGTTGGTAGTAGGAGCAGATAAATTAGATCTCTTGTTGACTGGAGTTAATGAAATGCAAACAATCTGAGAGTTTATTCCGGGATGCAAAGCTGCAAGTATCTGTAGGTGGGCTCTTGCCGGTCATTCTGGACGTGTTTCGAGTCGCTGTCGCGCTCACAATACTTGTATAAATAAAACTAATTCCAAAAAGCTGATATACATACAAGACAGCTGAATAAAAAAGTTTTGTCTACCTCGCTCGTACTACTAACGATTTGATCTTAAGTTTAATATTTAAGATGAGCTTCGAAGATTTTATCACTGTTGCCATAGCAGTATATTTACTAGAAGTATTGTTAGATTACCTTACCTATCAAAGAAACCTCAATGCTTGCCAAGGTATCTATTTTAACAAAATCTATTTAAGCAGCAGCGAAATAACGGACAAATACAGATTACGGTTATCGATATCCATGATCAGTTAAAACGAAGACTTTGAACTTCTATTCAGCTACGTGAAATTAAATACTAAGTCATCTCGCTTTACGGACAGAGTTCAAAAAGTTGGACATGGTTAATTGGAGTTACCATTATAATATAATACATAAAACGACTGAATGGAAAATAACCCGTTGTGACACTAAAATTACGGTTCTCTAATTATTCGCCGTAATTTTTTTCCCAACTGGTTAATTTAACATCTGTTTATTTTTATCTTAAACTGTAAGTACTTCAGGTTTGTTATAAAACTAACACATTCTACAGGATAGTCCTCCTGGAATATATCCTGAATAGTTTACAGTTTCAGAAAAAAAACAAATAGTTGAGAAATGAAACAGTTGGAAAATGAATCGGTTGGGAAAAAGATTTCGGCGAAAAGGCATACAATTAAATGAACGCAATGGAAAATTTTCAGACTATTTTTAACAGCTGGTGTAAAGGTGTCCAAATTTTCGAAGTCCACCCTTACCCAGTTAAGGTAATAATTCGCTTTGATGCCGAGTATTGCCCGCGTTAAAATGCAAAACAATAGCTTTTGCGCGGTTTATATTATTACACGGCATCGTGCATCAGAGCCGACTGCCGTCGCAAAACGCAACACAAATTCGTTTCGGCAATCACGGAGATGGACGTCCGAAATCTGATTTACCGCTGATTTGTGGGCAGGTGCAGCGTGTGCGCGGTGCATACTACTTGACAACTGCGGGGCCGCTGGCTGTTCGGGCCGCGTCCCAACTTGTGTTTACTTAGTCAATAGTTACCTCGTCAGTAATAGACGGGGCTTAGTGGAAATAACTACATATCTGACGTAACTAAGAGCGTAGCAGAATTTATTGCGGATTGGGTACAAACAAACAAACAGGCAGGTTTCAACAAACTTAAAAAAAGTTGTTTTTTTTTCTTCGTTACCTCAGAATTGTTTGACTTTGAAACAATTTGGATTTTTTTTGTTTGTGGGGATGCTGCCCGTTTGGCCCCATTTAATTTTGAATGAAATACCTACCAGGTTTATAGAAGTTCTTCCAAGCTCTTTTTTTGATAACATATTTTTAACAGTTTTTAATAATTCGACTGCGTCGAAATATCACGGTTTTTTAAAGGTCATTACTGTGTACGTCCCGTAACAGATACAATTAGTTATCTAAAATTATTTTTCTCACGTAAATCATTCGGCTTTATTAAGCTTAGCCCTGGCCTTGTTCTTATCCATTGGAGATCTATCCTACGTTGCAGTGTTCTTGTAACCCAATTAAAAGATCCTTTGTGGTTGAAAAGCTATTGAATGCTCCATGTTCAGCATAAATTTCTGGTCTGGTCTGATTCAGTTACACAGTCCCAACGTGTGCTCTAAACCACGGTAGGCTTACGTCGTTCCGCATCACACCAACTGACGCTTTTTTATCGCGCAAAAATTTCAAAATGCCGTACCAGTGCCACCAAATGGAATGGTTATTCAATAACGTAATACTATTAGTTGGTTGTGAAAAAGCAAACAGGGAAGGCAGGCAATAAAACAGTTTAATGTTTTTATTCCCGATGTATAACATAATCAGAGTAACGTTTAGTAGGTACTTGAAAATGTTATTATATTAATATGTATAAAATGCTTAAGTCCTGTCTACCTTGATTCTGATTTGGACACAGAACTGTGGTTATGACATTTATTAAACAATTAATTACCCAAAACAATTTATAGCTTCTCTATATTGTTGGTCATTTAGGCGGGGACTTATTTACTTGCCATAAATTCGACAGATTGGATTGAACTAATTCGGTGCTTAGTTATGAAGTTTCACCCACTTCCTGCGTCAGTTGTGTTATCGACAGAGATGAGGAGAGCGGTCTGAACTTCGTCTTGGCTTCTACAAATATAAAAGTGGTTTAACTGTTAACAATTCCTTTTAAAATACAAATACTTCTCCTCAAAGCTTTTGCTACATTTTTACGTAACGTGTACATTGTTTTGTGCGATCATATTTAGAGAATATCACACCAAGCCCAAAATTTTGCAAAGACTCACAAAACTAAATAACATACGAAAGCAATGATCTTTTGATTGGTAAAATTGACGAAATTTTAATGTTTTTTTTTACGTTAAATCGCTTCATGGAAATTAACAGGTACCTACTTACGTACATTCAACGCTACGTTTAGTAGATATTGTACCACTTCAAACGGCGATATATGAACATAAATTAAGTGATTGGTTTATTGGAAACTATAATAATGATTTAGATGAATTTCGATTTGATTTGCATAGCAAAAAATGGACTTCAAAAACGTTACCTTCCTCAGGAGTTGAATTTTTTCTTTGAATTTAAATGGGAACAAGCAGAAAATAAACATTATAAGTTATAATAAAAAATAATTATTCAAATTGATTCACAAATGACGGAGTAACAAGCATGAAAATACAACCAAATTGAGAACCTCCTCATTTTTTTAAATCGTTTAAAATACATATTTCTTTAAAAACGAAGAAAATTCAGTTTTAAAGGTTGCCTGGAAGAGATCGCTTCGAAGCGATAAGCTAACCTATTTACCTATTTTTTCCATCTATTGTGGTGTACAATAAAGAGTCATCGTATTCTATTGTACAATGTTAATACTTTAATTCGAAACACGTTGGTCAAATCAAAGCATGGTCGCAGAGGTCTTAACGTAATCTTAAAAGGGCCAATTCATCGTTTTGTCAAGGTGAAAAGGTCCTCAGTAGTTCAATGATCTTAATCTTTGAATGCGAGCTTCACTCAGATGATCAATTTTAATGAGCATCTGTGATTTACGGGTTTAAATACCGTAAAATTACAAAACTCCTTAATGCTGTTATAATATCTTATAGGTACTTTTAAAATATATATTTATGTGGGAATATTCTTTTTATAAAAATAAAATACAAATACATATAGCCTCATCCTGCCTACCATACAAGCAAAATGCCAGTGAAATATGAATCAACTGTAAATAGGAAAATATTCAAATTTGTTTTTTTTTAAAATCGCACTAAACAAAGTAAATGCAACTCTGTTCCAATTTAGAATGATATAAATTCCTTTGAAATGAGGATGTCCTTAATAAAGCAATTGGCTAAGTAAAGTTTTTTGAAGATGTGCTAATTATATTTTTTTTCGACAGTTGGCGTTCTGGAGATCGAGAAACTGCAGCTGTTTTATTTTTATCTCCTGTTGTTTAGTGGAAATATTTTTTTAAGTGTTCGAGATGACATTTGTGAGATTTTACGGCTGACAAGCGGTTCGTGCTCAGTACTAAGAAGAAATAGAAAAAAAAACGAAGTCAACTGTCAGTTCTGTCAATGTCAAATCGTTTGCGTTTCGTTTGCTTTGCGTTTTGGTGTGCTCAGTGTGATTTTTGGACTATTTTTATCGACCTCCGCATAAAATCCGGACTTTCAATTTTACCGCATTTCTCCACGACCTATGCACGTTAATTGGATCACGATTGAATACTTTCGATCACTATTTTGGAACTGCTTCTTGGACAACGCAAAGCAAACGAAACGCAAACGGTTATACTCCATTTGACATTGACAGAAGCGACAGTTGACTACGTTTTTTTTCTATTTCTTCTTAGTACTGAGCACGAACCGCTTGTCAGCCGTAAAATCTCACAAATGTCATCTCGAACACTTAAAAAATATTTCCAATAAATAAAAGGAGATAAAAATAAAACACCTGCAGTTTCTTAGTGTTGAAGTCGACCACTGTCGAAAAAAAATATAATTAGCACCTCTTCAAAAAACTTTACTTAGCCAATTGGGCAGGACGAGGATAGGTACATATAAAAAGAAAAGTAATGGCTGATTGACCGACTAACTCACTCACTGCCTCACTGACTGACACATCATCGCCCATCTCAAACCTTAGGAGCAACGCAGAAATTTTGCATGTAGGTTGCTTTCATGATGTAAGCAAGGAATAAGGACGGATTTTTCAAAATTTCCACGGGATAGGGAATAAAAGGGACTTGCATTTCAATAATTTAGAGTGAGCCTTTCCCCGTAGAGATATGATTATAAAACACGTCAAATTTAGCTTGCAAGCAGGTAATTATAACAGTGCATATAAACCGAATTCAGAATTTTTCCAAATGTCCATGGGATAAGGAAAAATGAGAATTAATATTCACTAACTGATGTCGATTATGATGATGCTTTTTGGTTGATGCTTGCCGGACTTTTGTTTTATTCAATAAAAGAGATGAAGAATATTGAAGAAGCCTTACCACATATTTTAATTCTACGCAGACAAAGTCGCGGGTAAAAAGTAGACAGTAAACAGTCATGTAGTAATATGCTTTATTGAGGTTAAGTAAAGTTTCATTGGAATAAAAATAACAAAGGAACGCCATCCACAGAATATAATTAATTTAATTCGGATCGTGAAATTTATAGCCAATAAAAGTGATAATACTACATAATGTGTTCGTTTTTCGCAGGCTCGCATCTCTAATGATAATTCTCAATAATGTGCTGCATCTATTTTACCATCAATGCTATACATATATTTATTTATTTTACAGCTGACGTCCAAGGACACCAACCAAGGTTATTAGGGTTCCGTACCCAAAGGGTAAAAACGGGACCCTATTACTGAGGCTCCGCTGTCCGTCCGTCTGTCCGTCTGTCACCAGGCTGTATCTCATGAACCGTGATAGCTACACAGTTGAAATTTTCATAGATGATGTATTTTGGTTGCCGCTATAACAAAAAATATTAAAAAATAAATTAAAATAAATATTTAAGGGAGCTCCGATTCAACAAACGTGATTTTTTTGCTCGTTTTTGCTCGATATTGATAACGGCAACAGGTTAATTAAATTAAAATGAAACCAATATTTAAGGGGGCTTCCATACGACAAACGTGATTTTTTTGCCGTTTTTATAGATAATGGTACGGAACCCTTCGTGCGCGAGTCCGACTCGCTCTTGGCCGGTTTTTGTAACTTGCTACTTGTTGTCCCTGTCTTTTTAGTCTCGGAAGAAAGAGCCGGACATCGCGTTAACGTAACGTAGCCCAACTCGTATAGTAAAATAGACGACCGCCCTCGTATGTCGACTTCCTAATATTACCTGCCACTAGTACATCGTAAACCTGTTCATTGTTCAGTTAGAACGTTTCGCAGGCCTAATATACAACACAAACTCGTAAAAATACCTCAGTTTGTTGGTTTGTTTGTTATAGTTTACTTGTGTTACGTGGAGAGTAACTACGTTTGTTCATTTGCTGAAAGCAAACTAAATTAAAACGATATGTGTATTTCGTTGTGTTCTGAAAAGAAATGGAATACACGAAAAAATGCATTTTCATAATTCCTGCACGAGAAATTATTAAAAGAAATAAAACAATAAAAGGTAATCTTAGTTATTTGTTTGTTTATATGTAAAGTGGGCTTGCACGGACCATATACTTAACTCCAAGATAGCTAGTAATCCTGAGTTAAGTAGTGTCAAAATGTTATAGATCTGCCTTCCATAATCCTGGGTTAACGAATTAACTTTTTGAAGTGAAACTTCTAATGCGACTTCCAACAAGGTCGCGTTAAACGTTTAACGCTACCATGGAGGGGGTATGAAAGCATTAGTATATTTACTGCCGAAGCAAGTAATCTCGCATTGTATATATACTAACGGATGTTAAAAACTTCGACAGCGCGATGCAGAACTCATACTGTCTGTGCAAATTTGTATGAGACTTGATAAAAGCGCCATCTAGTGAGTAAATTAAACACATAGATGCATAAGTAAACTTAGATCTTTAAGTTATTGCAATAAGGTTCATATTGATGTATAAGTGCTTTTTTCATTTCCACATTACGAAGTTTCACTTCTTCCGCGCGGAGGAACTGCACGCACGATTTTTTTATCCCTGGACCGTCAAGTGACCGTTAGGGCAGGTAATTTTTGAAACTACCGAGCCAATTTTTTTTGCATAAACAATAAGCTACACTATCACAGAACCACACAGGAAACATTTTGTCCCTGGAAACTGCAAAGTTCCCGCACGATGCGGAAAAAGTTGCGGGGAAAAAGTTAGTAGAACATAAAAAGTGAACAATTTGTAGCTTTTATTTCTAAAAGCTTTTGTCTCAGTAATTGAGGATGTTTTCTATTATTTTCGTTAATAGCTGTAACTGTCTCACGCGTTACCTGCAAGTAATGTATTCGAATCCGAAATGTTTTTGATAACATACATGCAACGCCACATGGAGGGCAACTATGTAAATCTCAGAAATCTACTGACTGTTTAAGTTCACAAAGTATAGTCGCTGACAGGCAAGTTAAATTTTTTCCTAAAACCGACTCACGCTTGACCGATTTTTATTACTTGTTAATATGCAATATAATATTTACTTCTTTTATCTTTCCGAGTTTGTGGTTTGTATGTTTAACCGTTATAGAGATAAAAGGATAACAAAAATTATGCATTTCTTGTATAGGGACTCCCCTTAGATTTTGTAACGTTGTACGTACATTTTTTTTTATTAAATGGTTTAAAAAATAGAATGAGTTCATTATTAACTCTTATCAATCACATTTTACAGGTTTTATCTACAAAACTAGCACTATTTAGTCGTTAACACGCTGTACTCGATTTAATCTTATTTCGCTTGTCGCACATCACTACTGTGACGTCACGCGAACCGTTATGAGGCGCCGGCGCCGGTCATTTCGCAGCGAGCTGCAAGCCACACACACGATATCAGCGCAGAGATGAACGTACGCTAACATCTCCGGTCTTACTACGTACTTCACGTAACCGGCCATTGTTTTCGTCCCTACACGTTAACCTGCGGGAATCTAGTTAAACTACAAATTTGTTCAGTGTATTCTTCAACCCCAATCTCGGGTAAGTGGCGATTAACTGCATAACAGCTAGTAGTAGATATTTTACCTTTAAATGTGCTTAGAATGCTTGGGAAATTGTAGTTTCGCAATCTATCATCCTTCCGGTTATTTTATGCAGCTATTAAGCCTCGCTATACTTAGTGCTTGACCCAGCGCTGCATGAAAGTCTGGGAATGATAATTGCAAATCACTTCCTTACTACCCACGCATTTTGTTAAAAGTAAATTTCTTCCCCAATAATTATTATTGCCTTATTTTACCGAACTTAAATGTAATCTCCGTATCTGATTGTGAACAAGCACGGCAGCACAACTACGGAAGTACTTTCATAGCGCTGTTGCCGTGGTTGTTCACACGAACACCTGGATCGTGTGTAACACCCCGTTTTGACGGCGCGTTCCAGGGTCCCAAGTACGGGTTGGCTCACTGGGGGCCTATTTCTTATCACCTTCAACTGCCACACTGCGGCCAGAGCGACGGCCGTTATTGGGTGTCCTACCTTACGCCCACGGACCAGCGCCCGACCATCATCTGCGGCTTCAGTGCAGGGAAGTGCTTACTAGGAAGAATAATAGGAATCGTATTTTCCGTTAGACTTGCGTACTAGATTCGAACCACACCCTATATTTACCTACCCACATTTTAAATTGTAATTTTAAAATTTCTGAGCTAGCCTACGGGCACATTAAATTGTTATTTGTTGCGCAGTTTTTGTCTCATTTCTCCTCCTGGGGGGTGGGACAAACCCTAACCACGCGGGACGCGACAATTTTGGTATTCATTTTGTCACTCTTCGGATACGTAACCCTGAATAACGACTCAGATTTTAGGTGAACCCTGAAAATTAACTTTTACGATAATTTTAAGTACCCAGCTTGACAGCAAAGGGCCAAAAATCTAGCGTAAACTGTACGAACCAATTAGTTTTTGTTAAAAATATATTTGAAAATTTTTAACGAGAAAAAGTTAAAATCAACTTTTAATATTTAATTGCATTGTTAGTCGGGCGAGGTGGTTATTTATACTCGTATTTTTACTGACTAAGGTTCTCTACGAACCGATTTAATGCTTCCACTGAATACCTCTACTATAAAAATTTAGGTACTTTACTATAGATGCGAACAAACATCAGCTGCCAACACGACCAAAAGTTATGGCGTCGGGTTAGCCAGCCAAATTCAATATTTGTAATTGACTTTTACGCGTCACTTTTTCGACGTACCTACTCTTTAGTTTAGTCGCATAACATGGAGTTTGTTTACATTTAGTTAACTACCTAAACCTTTATAGTATAGTTACGGGTCATACACGCGTAAGAAACAATAGGTGTCTCTCCTGTGGACAGAATATTAGCGACTCCGAGTCAGTAAACTTAAGATATATTTTAATGGGGCGAACGTTGGCCAGGCGTCCCGCATGCCGACGTAGACTTGACTCAAAAATATTGGCTATAAACCCTTAGAGCGCGCGCAGACAGAGAGCGGTCTGGAGTTCTGAGTTCCGCGTTCGGAGTTCTGTATCTCTACCATGAGTTACACTAGTTTACAGTGACCGTACTCGCTAGCGACGGCATAAATGATTTATATGGAGAATTGTGTACAGCGCCTCTAGCGGTCACTTACGGAAGTACAATTCTCCATACAAATCATTTACCCCGTCGCTAGCGAGTACGGTCACTGTATACTAGTGTAACTCATGGTAGAGATACTGCGTTCTTTCGAATGTACTGAGTCCCTTACGATAACGTACACAGCAAGCGGTCAGACCGCGGCGGTCAAAGTGGAACGCCGCGTTCTATGAATTCTTTTGCCGCCAAGACCAAGAACGCCGCGTTCACCGCGATATCTGAAGTTACAAATACAGAAAAACTGATCAAATTGAATAGAAAAAGGAAATTATTATATGATTTAAGTCATGTACTACAAAAATCGTGATAAAAAGCAGAAACTTGGCTTGAAATGGCTGCGTCAAGGGATTCTTCTCGTGTTGTGTTAATTAGGTGCACCCAATATTTTCTACTTTTTTAGAAGTTTCTAGGCTCCACAAAATCAATGCTTCTTCTTCGAAAGTTGAATATTCTAGCGACATGTTGCACATACAAAAACATGGAACGCAAGAATTTGACCGCCTGTTGTGTGCGTTGGAACTCTCGAGCGGTCAAAACGCAGAACTCAGCGCGCGCCTTAAGGTGGAAGCGCACGCTCTAGGCGCGAAATTCAAAATTTTTGCAGTTTTTAATTTATTGTGGGTAAACGGTGTCACTGTTTAACTTCATATGGTATTTGCGCTTGTAAAACAGTGTTCTTTATTTTATTGTGTAAAGTTTTTTAACAATAAAACTATTAGCTTGAAATAAAAGTTGTCAAAACGTTGAAAGTCCGAATTTCTATGTTTGACAACTTTTATATCAAGCTAACAGTTTTATTATTAAAAAGCTTTACACAATAATAATAAACAACACTGTTTTACAACCGCAAGTATCATATGAAGTTAAACAGTTACAACGTTAAATTAAAAACTATAAAAATTTTGAATTTCGCGCCTAGAGCGTGCCGTTCCACCTTAACTTTTCCCACGTCTACAGGAGAGACGCGAACAAAAAATATGTATGACCCTTATACCTATTTGTTTTATAGCAAAAGCAATCTAAAGCTGTCCTATATCTCCCCAACGTAATATCAAAGCCACTCGCACTTAAGTGCAATGCACGCTCATGGCGGAAAGCAAAGCTGTTTTAAACTGGGTGTCAATACAAGTGCATTGTGAACTTCCCGGGAATACCGCGTCAAACTGCCGTACACAACAAACCCATTACCCGCTGATGCGAGGCCCGATCTTATTTCCCAAGTTTAGGACTCGACTCCAAGTTATTCGGCCTTGTAGGTAGCACTTTAGAAAGCCTGCTTCGCTTGGAGCTAATAAACCGTCGTTAAGGCCCCTAGCACATGGCGTCGACGTGCATTTTAGGAACGCGCGTTTACAGCGCGTTTTTCATTCCATAGAACGGCCATAATAACAAGCGTGCGTATCGCGTTTGTATCGATACAAACGCGCGAAGACGGCGCGTTTAAAAAACGCCGTGTGCTTAGGCCCTAAGATACAGCGTGAAGGGTACGAAAATGAAAAATGTATTTATTAAAATCACTATTGAAACAAGTAATAAGGTTAGACTAGACATCTCCTAGTTAGTATTCAAGGTAACTGTTTTGAAGGCTTCGCTCCTACGCAATAAGAGCGAGCTAAGCTTATAAGCTTCAAAATACAAAAATTTAAATAGATATAAATGCCGAATTCAGATATCTTGGATATTTATGGATAATTTATAAGGTAATCATTAGAAAACCTGAAAGAAATTCAATCGATGTGCGAAGTTCCCAATCGACAGTGGGCCTGCGTGGGAGCTACGGCCCAAGCTCTTTCATTTGGAGAGGAGGCCTGTGCCCTGCAGTGGCAGTACATTTTACTTAGAAACAATGATCTGCTAATATTGGATTACTATAGTGATGGCTGTTTACGGTGTATATTTTGACATACCTTTAAATTTGTACGAAACACTCGGTACGCGACTCCAACTCACTCTTGAACGGTTTTTGATGGTAGTTTGCTATTGCATTCTTATCATCCAGACCTCTTTACGTTTACTAAATTTCAAGGTGATCCGACTAAAAAGAAATATAATATTGGAAATAGCAACGTACCGAACATTTCAAATTTTTAAAAAGTATTACAGTAAAATTACATAAAGTTTATCACTGACAGATGGTTTGCCTTTATTTCATATTCAACTTTAACGACCTACAAATAAAGCCAAATTTAGAATACTGTTACCCACGTTTGCAGATTTTGTAATAGCTAGGTACTTTATTTGTATGGTGTTAAAGTTGGAAATGAAATGAAGGCAAGCCATCTGTCACTGGTAAACTAAAAGTAAACGTATTGTAACGCCTTTAAAAAGAATTTAGGTAACTTTTCACTTGAGATGCCTGCCACACAATATTGTTGTAGCGTGCTACGGCGTAGACCTGCTACGACGACGTACTTTAGGCCGTAGAAGCGCTACCGCAGCTGTACTAAGGTAATATAATAAATAAGTGTGTTACGCGATTGATAAAGACGACGATTTCTTTTTTATCATAACATTTCAAAAATGGCTAACGTGTTATGGGTTCCGTAATTGCTCATCACAATTTATAAGTCGGTTAAAACTCTTTTAAAGCAGTAAATTCAGCAGCAATAAGTAGAATTCTACTCGTAAGTAATAAAAAAAATCTTGTTTTGAAAAATAACTCAAGCATTAATAATACAGTAGTATTTACAAACGTTCACGTCAAATAAGCCGTGGTGGCCTGGTTTGACCTTCGCCTCTCGAACAGAGGGTCGTGGGTTCGAATCCGGGGTTCGCACCTCTTTCGAAATTTATGTGAAAAATTATCTATCTATCTAATACCTTTAAACGAGCAATTCTTGTATATATGTATATATATATATATAATCAGGATCTCGGAAACGGCTCCAACGATTTCGATGAAATTTGGTATGTGGGGGTTTTCGGGGATGAAAAACTGATCTAGCTATGTTTCATTTTCAGAAAATCGCTTTTACTCGTGTTTTCCGGCTATTTTTGTTTGCATTAGAATATAAAGCTAAATTTCGCCGACTTCGAGCAGATCATAATGGCACATTAGAAATCGGGTGGTCGCGGATTCAGCCGACCTCGGTTCGATACCACGTTTTTTTTCAAGATTTTTAGTTTTTTTTTTAAGTTTATTTTTTATGAGAAAACGTCAAGTTTTTTCTTTTGTGAGAAAAAGTTACTTTTTTGTGAGAAAAAGTTACTTTTTTGTGGGAAAAAGTTGCTTTTTTGTTAGAAAAAGTATTATAGGGAACGTGCAGTAACTATAGGCGGCAGCACTAATGCGACAGAAGAGACACTATGCGGACAGTAAAACAAACTTATCAAGGTAAAACATTCAAATTGATGGCACCCTTATGGCACCAGTTGGCAGCACCGTCTATGTGCACGTTCCCTATTGGGAGCATAGAACAGGAAAAGCCGGTTGTCTGTAAAGTCGGTTTACGGACGATAGTTTAACGTGACTCACCCCCCCTCCTCCGGTGTTTTTGTCAAATATCTTGAAAACGGTGCATCCTACGGCAAAATCAATGAAATTTTCATCCCCCCTTTAATACCCCCGCGCTCCCTCCCCCGCATCCCCTCCCCCCCCTCTCACCCCCCCCCACCCCTCCGGTGTATATAATCCGGATCTCGGAAACGGTTCCAACGATTTCGATGAAATTTGGTATTTGGGGGTTTTCGGGGATGAAAAATTGATCTAGCTTGGTCTTATCTCTGGGAAAACGCTTGGTACCGAGTTTCTGCCCGAGCAGAGCTCGGTCGCCCAGGTACTATTTGAAATTTACCATGAGCTTTACGGTGGAGGAAAACATCGTGAGGAAACCTGCAAATGGCTGAGAAGAAATTCAACGGTGTGTGTGAAGTTCCCAATCCGCAAAGGGTTTGCTTGGGAACTACACTGCCGCCTCAAGGAGAAAAACCATAAGTGACAAAAAGTAAGTTTCGAGATAAATCCAAAAAACTTTGCACTTCTGTTTAATTGCTTTAACTTGAAAGTACAAAGTTGAAACTTTCGTTTTTAAATAAACGAATATCGCATAATTATTATGCATTGCAAACTTTTCAATTATCTCTTTATTTTAATTAGATATTTAGAAAAAACAGTTACTGTCTCGTAAAATAAATCATAAAAAATACTGTCACTTAGAATAAAGAACACAAGTGTGCACTTATGTTTTTTGTGTTAGCTTTCCACTATGATATCTATGAAAGAAGAACATAAGTACACACTTATGGTCATAATTATAAGTTGGCCTCGGAGTTGAAAACACACAACTGAGTACTTGGGTTTTATTTATTTAGTCTTATCTTGTAATAGAGATTCATAAAAACACAATGAAAAATCAAATTAATTTATTAAAGGTAAACAATGGTTATTTGTGATACGAGGTTGGTAAGTAAGATTTTACAAATGAGTTGACGAGTGATAATCCCGAGCCACAAGGTGAGGGTTTTCATCGTCACGAGTTTGTAAAACTTTGCCAACCGTGTATCATACGACGTTTTTCAATACATTTGTGAAAAAATAGGCAATTAATAACACAAAATTGAAAAATAAAAACAAAACAACGCAAAGTTTTACAAAAATGAGTAAGTTTTGTTTATAATTAGGTTAACTAAAATTATCAGGCAAAGGTTCGACGCGTTCAGCCACTGCGATTTTTCCGAATAAATAAAAGGTGGAAATCATTAAAATCTGAGGTAATTGAATTACAGTTTATAATAATTACAATCAATTTTGCAAATTCACTACTTAGTTTTGTATATTTATACATTTTTCTACGTATAAGTCGATATTATTTATTTTTTTAATTTAAAACTATTTGTTTGTAAACTTTTAAAATGGAGAATTAAAAAAACTTTTTTTTTATGTTAGAGAGGCCAGACAAACGAACTAGTGGGTCACCTGATGTTAAATGAACACCACTGTCCATAGACACTCGCAGCGCTTTACGCGATACCAGTGCGTTGTCGGCCCTGCAGAAAATTGTACCTACACTCGCCTCTTAAAGGCACCCAGGTCGTAACTCGATGGGAAGACCCCAGCGGCAAGCTCGTTCCAGATATTGCAAGTTCGTGGCAAAAAGACCGCTTAAAACGCACCGTCGAAGACTGCCATTCATCAACATGATGACGATGAAATGAACGCTTACGACGGGTGGATCTGTAATGGAACCCCGCAGCTGGAATGAGGTCAAAGAGTTCCTCAGAGCATTCCCCGTTGTAGATCTTATAGAACACGCAAAGGGAGCTAACGTCTCTGCGGAGAGCAAGAGGATCGAGTTTATCGGAGAGTGAGGGGTTGCCGACGACTCGGGACGCCCTGCGCTGTAAGCGATCAAGTGAAAGCAGCTGATATTGGGGTGCGCCAGCCAAGAGACAAAAAAAAAACTGTAAAAAAATCGCACTAGTGCGGTAAAATGAACTTACGAACCATCCTTTCCTTTCTTTCGAATCCTTTGAAAGTTAATTTTTCGAGCAAATGTTTTGAAAAACAAATGAGATGCTTTTAGAGATTTTTGGGTAATTATAATAACAAAACTAAAATTAAACGTTATCAGTTTGCCCCAAGTACTACTAATTATATTTTGCGAAGTAGATAGTTGGGGTTCAGTTGGTAAGCTTCGGACCTCTGAGGAAAGCTCATAAATATCAAAGGCCGATGGAGATCCATTAGATGGAGCATAGTCTTTGCCTATGACAGAGTCATCTGAATCCTCAATCACACACTGTTTATCAGAACCATCTGAATTTAATTCTGATCTGGGACATAAATTAGTCTTTAATACATCGCAGGCCGGCCAAATCCTGTCCTTGAGGGACCGGGGTGGGGACGACTACTAGCCTGATAAAGCATAAGTAGCAACAACATTTACGAAACAAACCACAAGACCATATTTTTTGAAACCGATACTAAGCAGAAAAAGCATAAGATATAATCATACGAGGTTGAAAAAACATAACTTGAAACTTGTGCTTTTTCAGTGTCCGAGATTTTGAATTGATGAAAATCGTAAACTAAAAAGAAACAGCATTTCTATCAACTTGTGTGTTTTTTGCATCAAATTTTTTTAAAAAATCAACAAATGGTTTTTCTTCTTATTATAAAAATGTTTGGCGCAAGTCGAAGACATCAATTTAAAAAAACACAAGTGGTTACTTAAGTAGTTTTCTGTCTATGATTATATAGTTATGTCTTTTCTTCCTCTAACAGGAAGTAAAAATAACAAAATGGCATGGACTTGTGCTCGTCTAAATCATGACCTGTAAGAGATATCCGAATAAATGCTAGACAGAAAAATCACATTTTTTTCCCGGAGTGCGAGGCTGGTAAAAAGTCAATTTTGCAAAAAATGTCACTTATGGTTTTTCTCCTTAAGGCGGCAGTACAGTCCAAGCCCTTTAATTCTGAGAGGAGGCCTGTGCCTGGGACTTACATAGGCTGGGATGATGATTTACAAACGATGACAAGTTTATAAAAACATAACGACTTTTTAACACGCTTTTATTAGCTTCATACGTATAGTCGGGGTAAGAAAAGGTTCGTCACTTTTCGACTCTATGTCAACGAGTTAAGGTTGAAAAGTGACGAACCTTTTCTTACCCCGACTATATGTTAGTATGTAACGGAAACTTTGAACATGATTTTGACCCCCTTGAAAACATCGGATTAACTCGTAATTTGGCATACTTATCAAGGACTGATGACATTTCAATATTTTAAACAGTTAGACCCGTTATCGTTACTAGGATAATCAGGATCAGTGATTTTTTGTTTTCCTGAAACCCGGTGTGTCATTGCATTGTGACCGAAAAGGGAAACTACCTGGCGCGCCGATCACCTATTTCTCAGATAAGTTATTGACTTTGATTGGATTTCCTATGAAAGCGTGTTTTTAATTTTTTTTTAACTATGATTTTTATTCATATAAAAGTACAGAATCGTGACGGTTTGAACAAGCAATAACAAACTACTGGACCACATAAATGGTGTAAATGTAAGGTTTCAGCGCAATTTTGATTGCGATCACAAACGCAGTAATGGAAGCCAAATCTGATTTACCGCTGATTTGCGGTCACCGCGCCGGCACGCGCAAGCGCTTGTATTTGAGCTCCACTCGAGCCATAAGGGGTAATATCTCGCTAAAATTTTTAATACGATGGTTTCGAGGTTTGTTGCCCACCGCACCTTAAGGGCCTACCGTTTTTCGCGCTATTTAATCGATTTTGGGTGGGCGATTTAGGGCGTGGGGCCGCGTGGGGGACGCACGATGGCTCAAGATAGGTTGGTTGGACTGCGCGTGTTTTTGGGTATTTTCATCTAATTACTAAAACAAATACATATTTTAAAAATGTAGCAAAACTACGCCCTAGAAAACATCTTGTTTTATTAACATTCAAAAAGTCATGACCTGCCGTGCAGTATTAGCGCCGTACTACGAGTTTATTTTATTTTTTAGAGAAGACTTTGGATTTTTTTTCTATCGAGCGAACTACAAGTAATCGTGTTTCAATAAATACTTGTCACTAGAGTGAATCTTCAAATATCTTACATATGAACTTCAGGACTATAGCATTGCTTGTAATGATACAGCACGAGTTTAAATGTATGCAATAAATGCGCCAAAAACACGGTAGGGCCTTAACATGTTCACGGACACTTCTCGACATTGGATATTATGTGTTTACTAGCTTTATTCCGCTTCTTCGCTACCGTGGAAAAATAAAAAAACCGCCAAGTGCGAGTCGGACTCGCGCACGAAGGGTTCCGTACCATTATCTATAAAAACGGCAGAAATATCATGTCTGTCGTATGGAAGCCTCCTTAAATATTTATTTTATTCTGTTTTTTAGTATTTCTTGTTACAGCGGCAACAGAAATACATCATCTGTGAAAATTTAAACTGTCTAACTATCATGGTTCATGAGATACAACCTGGTGACAGACGGACGGACAGACGGACGGACGGACAGCGGAGTCTTAGTAATACGGTCCTGTTTACCCTTTGGGTACGGAACCCTAAAAATGGCTATCTTACTATCATCCATTAGGAATTTTTTAAAAATCTCTACTTGTGGGTTTTTGAAATTACCGCAAGACCTCCACAGGTCTATGGCAAATTAAAATAAAAGCAATAATATTGAAAGCGTTCATGAAAACATGTGAAATAGGCATTTTCAACGGATCCAATGGGCTCATAGCGATAGTCGATCCTAATGGTTGTCCTACATCGGTAACATACAATAAACATTATCCTATAACTACGGTCTCTGGAAATAAAAAACGAACGAAGAGTCAAATAGATTTAAAATATTTCCTACGTAAGCTTTTGTTTGTAGGTCTCATAAATATTTACATAAACCACAGCACCTAAGGCGTCGCCGTAAATTCTGCTCGAACTATCCCGCCCTCCAGTAGTCTAAAGAAATTGCTTCGAACAAAGGCCGCGGGTCTAGTTTGTCACACCCGCACAGCACTGTTTGCTCTCGCTGACCTGCTTTCAATTTCAACTACGTCTTCTTGTTAGCTATGCAAATGAAACTGCAACGAGGTGGTGCCGTTTTTGCGTGTTTTCATGCTTTTTGGTGTGGAATTACCCAAATTTTTTGGAGAAACTAACGCAGGTAGTAGAATTTTCAGTCTTATTCGCTAGCGTCAACGGACTTGCTTATCCTGCTACTATTTTAACAATGGTGTTTGTTGATTCTGACACTGATGGCAAAATATCTGCGGATTTTAATATGGCTATAGAGGCATTCACTATTAGAGGATCCGAACTAGAATCCACTTTCGCCCATCTGCTTAATTAATGAAAAGTATTTTAAATAAAATTAAATATGTTAAAAAATATATTTCGAATGGGTTGGCTAAGAAAATAACTGGCTAAACTATATTTAATAAATTATTGAAGTATTACTTTTTGTTAAACATCTATAGAAGATTTATCAAAAGAGAAAAAACTTAAATTAACTTAATCTAAACCTAAAAATCCTATATTTACAAATATCGTCCAGATTGCTAGTAATGGGCATTGGGCAGTGTACCCATAAGGCTGGCTGCGTTTCCTGCCAACGGAAAGTAAAGCCTTGTAGAATATGTAAACGTTGGGTTGTCTATTTTTTCCTGGCGTAACTACTGGGTTTGCAGTTAAGTATAAACAAATATCTTGATACTTTTGGTTGACTTCATTTAAATGTACTTTTTTAATTACATAATGCCTATTTTGCGTATGAAGCTTTTCAATGAGAAATGAAAGATGATGAATGATTTTTGATTAAAAATCTTTCATTGAACGCATATCACGATACTGTCTTATTCTCGTTTTTCCACTCTTATTCCCAAATATCTCAATCCTGAAAATGTCCTTAAGAATCTCGGAGAAAAACAAACACAGCGTTAATGTTATACGCTAAACATTTCACCCCGAGATGTCACCCGCAAATCGCGTCAGGACTTCGCCCGCTTATCAATCGTTAAAAATCAGCCCCGGAAGGCCATAACAGCAATAAATCAATGAATTGAATAAAGACTGAAGTCGATTGAATATATCTGTTACCATGAACGCTAATACTGGCGAATTTAATCAGCCCTGCCGGCGGAAGAGCGAACTCCTCTGGATTTACGAGCGAAAATGCTTCCGCCGCTTTTCACGTACCGCCGCGATTTTTGTATTACTCGTTACGTGTTGAATTGATAAAAGTACATTGAATTTTTTATTGTAATTCCGGTCGAATGAGGTGTTTGTGTGTGTGTGTACAACTCAGTTTAATTAATTACACGAGAAAGAATGGTTTTATAGAATGTTATACTTGCTCCAGCAGCAGACGAATAATTTTTATTTTTATTAAATTTTTAATACATTTTTTTTGACTACTTTTTGTTGACCGTATTTGCGTTGTCATCCAAACAACATATCCGTATCAGGTTTTACATTTATGCCATTAAACGTTAAAGAGTTCCGTCATGTAGAGAGGATACTAACTGTCCGGTCCACCAGAATTCCACTGCCAGATTATACTACAATACATACTGCCAGATTATACTGTTACCGGATTTACATAAGCATGCCAAATTTCAGGTAAATCGGATACCAAGAAGTGGTTTTTAAATGTTTTGATTTTTTAAAACCACAACATGTGTTAGGAACGTTGCAAGTTACATAAAAGTTTATATATAAAAGGAACAGTATACCCCTTGGTATACTTAGATATAATTTATGTCGTTAGTAAGCTTTATCACTTCTATTTAATAAGTTAGATGGAACACCAAAATAAAGCAAATAGGTGTATAGTTAATAAAAAAATAATAATAATGCCAATGTAATTGGAGAAGCCAAGGCGGCGTGACTGCGCTGGCTCGGCCACCTAGAGAGGATGGGAGAGGATCGGAAGCCAAGCGGAAGACGTCCGGTGGGTCGCCCTAGATACCGCTGGTTGGACGAAGTGCAGAAAGACGTAACCGCCCTCGGCGCAGCCAATTGGCGTGAGGTGGTGCAAAATAGGGAAGAGTGGCGCTCTCTGGTGTCGGAGGCCAAGATCCTCTTTGGGTCGTTGAGCCAGTGTAGTAAGTAAGTAAGTTAATACAAAAATAATTAAAAATAATATCTTTTAATATGGTACCCACTTTACGAATATACAGAACACTATTAAATAGGCAGGGACGATTGAACATTCGTAGTCGCATGCTACTTACCCTGCTGAATAACGTATTAAATAATCAGTATACAGATGAGAATGTATGATTAGATTTAAACAACCTTCATGTCTGATATGACAAATTAATATGATTCTGTTAAATGACATAAAATCTTAAAACTTTAATTAAGCAAATATCAAAGTTACCTAAAAAAGGGGAGTGTAATATCCCCACCGTATTAAATTTACTCGATTAGTAGACATAAATTATTCATGAGCCACTCGCGGCGACCAGATTAAGGGTTATACCCCATAATGTACTCGATGTAGCAACTTGCTAAAATTTAATTCTTGTCAAGAAACCACGCTATGAGGTCGGCGGCCAAACGAACCGTGGAAAGTAACGATGGCATGAAATCCCAGATCAAGAATTAAGAACACTTTTGTTTTAGTAAACCGACCGGAATAATAGCTGAAGTTTCGCGTCGCTATGCCGACAAATGTTTTGATGGGCTTCATCAGAGCCCCGAGGGTCGGATAATGTTTTGTGTTGCGCTTAGAATGAAAAAGTTGAATGTAATTGCAAATTGACTGCTTTCGGGTGACTATAAGAATCGAATTTGGATTCCTTCTGTAATGTGCCTAAGGGCAGTCTAAAATGGCTTTGCAATCTTCTAGTAGCCTTTATGAGTTACATTTTGTCGGGTGAAGCCTGAATAGGCGGCCAGTCGCTTTGATGGTATTGAAAGAGGAAATGCTTATCGCACCATCGCCCGTAAATAGCCGGCCGGGTGTCGAATTTCTCTACACATGCTACGAAAACACACTTATCCTTTCTACTTAAACTGTTTTCACATCCCTTCTCAATACATTGAATCTATTGAGTCTTGCCCTTTTGAGTAGGTATAGTTCATACCGAATGCTTACAAGTCTGATGAGGGGATCTAGCTGGTAGTTGCACAGACTAACGGCAATGGCTAAATGCCGTTCGATTAATATTCAGTGATACAAATGGCCACATGATCAGCGGCGAAAGATCAAAACGAATATTCCGAAGGCAATCACACCCTGGTGATATCATTACCACTTTATACCCTCCTCGGATTGGGAAAGCTAATGGTTTGGAACAATCCAGGGTGGTTAAAATAAATCGACGACATTCCATTTCCTGCTGAAAACGCGCCCTCATGAATCCGTTTTAAAAATTGAATTCGCTTTATCTAGTTTATCAAAGTCTTCATTAGGAGAGAACGGGTGAATAGATGGAGTATTCATTGAAAATATGTACTTCGGAAATCGATGTTGGCTAAATAAAAACATAGTTATGATGAAAGTGTAATGTGGGCGAATCAAGTTTTACATCCACAAAAACAAAACTTTCAACGTTTCTTGTTACCGTTTATCATTATGCAGAACCAATGAATTAGTGTTTATTTACTATATGTATTCCACGGAACTGGTAACCAATTGACTTGGTTTTGAACTCTTCGAGCGCGAGTCCGACTCGCACTTAGCTGGTTTCTTGATATTAGTTTCTAATTTTCAAAAATGTTAAAAAAGTTGGTTCTTATTTTTACTAATGTCCCACAGCTGGGCAACGGCCTCTCCCGTTAACTTCGAACTCGCCATCTGCACTTCTAAAGAGTTGGTACTTAACTCAATAGTTATGCACAGTCCACCATTTTGTATGGATATCTATTTAGATAACTTACAATAACTTTGTTTTCCCATAAAGATGTCATAACATACAATATTGTTTATACTAATTGAAACCTGAACAAGTGTCAACGTGTCTGTCAAAATGTTGTTTTATCCATTATACAAGTTATAACGCAGCCAAAATTATCTTCTACTTTCATGAAATACATTCATAATGAACCACTATAGCTCCCTATTTAAAAAACAATGTAAAAATGTTGAGGGCGTGTAGGTATACGAGTTTTTGAAGTAATTATTTAAAGTATTTGTAAGTTGATAGAGAGTATTGTGCATTTCATAAGATGATAGAAAAATAAAGTCATTAGTTCATACGTGAAAAATTTAGCATAGATTGGTAGGATAGCTTAAGATATTATTACATTTGAAGACAATCATCAATATTCCCGTGTTGAGTAAATGGATTGTAAATTCCGTTTGATAACAATTAACATTTAACAAGCAAAGTTGGGTGGCAAGTTAAAATCTCGTGTTTCGACGTTATTTGGCAAATTAATTCAGAAACTTTATCTCCGAGCACGCGAGAGAAATATGTTTGTGCAGAGTTTGTTACTTTGATAATTTGTTAACTGTGGCCTCAATTCGTCACATTGTAAACCTCTTAGAAGTTTTTAAACGGCGTTAATTCAAGTTTATTTATTTATATTATTTTATTAACTTGGGTACAATAACATAATGCAAGCTAACGAATTAATAGTACATTGTGCATCTAGGGCCGTAAGTAGGGGATTACTAATGAGAGTCTATTAGAAGCCCGACGCCGAAGGCGGAGGGCTTTTAATGACTCGAGTTTGTAATCCCCTTACTGCCCGTGATACACACAATGATTTTCATCACATTGCGAGAAAAAAAAAATCCAAAAATAAAATTAATTTGTCTCTAAACACTTAAATTGAATAAAATAATGGCTACCCGCCAATACAGATTGTCACTTTTTTCGAGTCACCTACTAATGTAAACTGTGTTTAGTTTAGAATTCGAAAGGTCATACGGCCAGATTCTGCCAACATGTATAAAAAATATTTTTACTAAAATTATTGCAAAACTATTTGATATAAATTTAAAATATAAAAATAATGAATTTTCATGAAGCGTAGATAAGTGTTGTGTTGTAAAATTTGGGTTATAGCTAAGTTTTAAAGTTAATAAATAAAACGTTGGCTGACTTAAAACCTCCTTAGTCTGAAATTACTTGTTTGCAAATTTTAAAACTAAAGTTAGAACTCCCTTGGGTAGAAAAACTGTACGTAAATCTATAACTCCCTTAAGAACAATTTAGGCCATTGTCATTTAGTATACAAGCATGGAATAACACCATTGACGAGCAAGTGTGATGAAATTACAATTACTGACTTAATCTAAGGCATTACAGTGCATTACATAATTGTACGCAGCATTTAACACAACAAACAAAAACAAAAAAAAAACAAAAAATGTAATAAAAATACATGAAAAAGTGGTAAATCATCGCAATAATACGCACATCATGTGCATGTACAGCTAATAACGAAGGCCAATGATTATACAACAGGAATCCAGGAAAGATTCATAATGCTTGACTAAAATGTTCATTTACAACAGATTTAAATTATGCTAGCGTCATGTAGAATATGTCTAACTCGAGATCAATATTATTAGAAATTCATGTAATTGGAGCGTTATTCGAGACATTATTGTTACATACTACCGGCAGGGCAAACAAATTACGATTTCTGGTCAACAAGGCCACCGTCGAGATCGCCATGCAATTTTTTATAAAGGGTCACAAGATCGGCAATCTGACGCCTATAGGATAACGACTTCAGGCCAAAAGCAAGGAGTCGGTCGCGGTACTCTTTCAAGGCAGGGCGGGTGCCATTCCGAAAGCAAAAATGTCTCAGAAACTTTTTCTGGATTGCTTCCAACTTATTCGAGTATGTCTTGTAGATGGGGTAGCTAACCGAGGAACAGTACTAGAGGTTCGTTCGTACCAACGATGTGTATAAGATAATTAAGGTATCAATTTTTTTAATAGGCTTAGCCTTACGAATTATAAATCCCAGCATACGGTTTGCCTTCGACACCATGTTCTTATAATGACTGCGGAACGAAAGATTGCGACCTTGACCCTGGACTTGAACCTTGTTCTTAATTATCAATTGAGAATATACCAGACAAAACCTTATTAAAATTGGTATGACGATTACTCTTTGGACAAGTAGTGAGCATTGAGTGAGTGGTACGCAAAACTTTGCTGCGGTCGCAATGAAACTTAGTGAGGACCGCAGAGATTGATCGTCGAATTTCGTGTCGGTATTATTAAGGCCACGAATAACGTTCAAAACATTTAGCCATATGAAAGACATAATACCAGAATTTAATCGCAACCGCAACGGCGTTTCGAAGTACACGTAATCCTTGAATCCACGAGTTTTGTGACGATATATTTTTAAATAAACTTTCCACTACTTAGAACATAAAAACCGATTTATTCAGATGCGCTTAAATGATTCAGTTCAGTTGAATGAAATAAATATTAAATAAAAGCTATGTAATTGCTACAGATATAATTGGTTCTTCGTTGCTCGGAGCTAGGTATTTGTTTCGTTTGACAGATCTTATCGATCTATTATTAACAAAGGTAATTAATTCAATTCAATTTAAGTGTGGATCCTTATTCGCTCTTTTAGGCATTTTACGTATTGTTAGTAGTATGTAAGATAATATTTAAGTTGTCCAATGGTTTTTTTTATTGTATTACTGTTTGTTCTTGTGCTGAATTTAGTGTAAAATTACTTTCTTTCTTTTTTAGAGTACCGTTAAGAGACTTCTTATCTGAAAGACAGCGCTTGTCTGAGACTTAAGTTTTTCAGCTCTGTACTGAAACAAATGGCGAAGTTTACGTAGCTAAGACGTCTTATTGTGTTATTAGTTAACGCCTGCGGCTTTGCTCCCGTTGTAGAACTCCATATCCCGTGGGAATTTTCCAAAGTGCTTTATTTTTATTCCCCGGCTGCAAAATTGTAGCTCTCTAGGTTTAAAGACTAGGGTTTAACGTTGATGACTCACTCAGTCAGTCATTAAATCGGGGCTTTTCTTTTAATATAGGTATTAAGATTGTAGCTGATTATGGTACACTTATAATAAGTATACTTAGTAGACGTACATGGTGTATGGCTTCATAATGTGCAGCAACATTTTTTTAGACTACATTTTTTAACTTTAGTTTTTTTGATTACGATGCTTAGAAATGTTATAACATGTTATAAATAACAAATGTAATTTGATACTATAACTATTTAAAAAGTCATCATATTTTTATAAATTGAACCCTTTATTCGTGAACGTTTATAAAGTTAATATTAATCCATCACTTGTTTGTTTTTATCGGCCATTTTCACATTTGCTTTTACACTAGTCATCAAAACAGGAATTTTCTTTTTAAAACGCCCATGTTTTTGTTTTAAAGAGTGGTTTATAATATTTTTACGAATGCCTCCTACTAAAGACAATTCAAAAATAAGTACAAAAACATCTACGGTAATCCATAACAATTGGTTGCTAAACGGTCTTCGAAAACGACAAGTGACCTAATTGTGAGCGAGTTTTGTTTGCCGAGTTTAGCCTAATGTAGCCAATGACGGAAGGCGAGGAAATCGGTAGCCCCGGAGGAATTCCTCGGAGATAAGGGCGGTTCCCAGAACTTGCCGGTCTTTCACTACATAAAAATAGCACCGTCTGGCGACCCCCGGTATAATCAAGAGCGACACTTCAACTATAAAATCGGGGAAAAATGGCCAAGGAGGTATAATTTAATTTTAGCAATTTTGAGGATTGGACTTTGGAGGGTTGGGTTTTGGGCAAATTTATTGCACACTAGATTTTATCCGCGGCTTCATTCGCAAGAAACATTAAAATTGGAATTTTGCTAAATGCCAACGGGAATTCCGAAGAGTTGTATCGTGGTGTTCATTTATTTACGTCGCATGACGAACACCAGATTTCATGTCTTTAGGCTTAGCGGCTCAAATTTCGGAATTTTACATAAGAACATAAATACATCCCAATTCTGTTAGAATATTGAAACAATAAGTAGCCGACATGTTATTGCCGATATCAAAGTATCTATCTAGCAACAAAATTTCATCAAAATCCGTCCATTCAATTTAGCGTGAATAAATAAAAAAAAGGCACGTGCACTAACATTCACTTTTGCATTGATACGTTGGTAGTTTTACCTACGGTCTTCAGGAGTTTTTTTTGGCGGATTTTTTAATTTGTTTGTATTATAATATCAAAGTACGAAAGACCGAATTTATTAAAATATAGAATGGGTCAAAAGACCGACAGTTTTTTTTTCTGAAACCATAAACTTCTCAGAATTTATTAAAAGGGCATAGTATAAGTAGAATCCATTAGGTTAGGTTAACAATCTTAAAAAGTTTACGGTTTTTTGACCGATTCGATATTTTAATACATTCGGTCTTTCGTACTTCAGTAATGATACATACACATTTTATTATAGTCTAATATGTTGTGTATCTCATTTATCAGTAGAAACACAAACAAATTAACGAAAAGAGTAAATTTGTTCTTATTAATTACTAGCTGTTGCCCGCGGCTTCGCGCCCGTTGTATTTTTTAAATTTCTTTCTTAAGAACCTTCTCCTGACAATAACAAATGCAATAAAAAAAGAATTATCCAATTTGGTGCAGTCGATGAAGTCGATCGGAAATTATGCGCGTACATACATTTCGGTGATTCATTTTTATTTATATAGATTACTTTTTTATATAACTGAAATAAATATTGTTTATTAAAATGGAAGTTGATTTGATTATGCACCACGGATCAATTGCACCGCGTGACAGTTTACAATGTGCGGGCTGCCGCAGGACATAATCGCTCTATTTAATGTGGCTACGTTCCTTAATTAGCAATATTGTCACTGGATTACCACTTCGTCCAACTGATGACTATCTAGTTCATAATTTAGGTTCATGCTGAAAATCAGAACCGAAATCTTTACTAGCTCTCTTAGCTGTTTTGCTTCTCAGCTCATTTAGCTACTTTTTTTTGTAGTATTTACATAATTGTCAGAACAAAGTTTAATGAACTAAAACAATTACTTTGCTCACCCGCGACCAAACAAAGTTTGAAAGAAATTATTTGAAAAATTACAAAAATAGTATGTAATTTGAAAAATCTCCGTATAGTAAAGTATAATTACTCTAACAGACATTTGCAGGGAAAATTTGGCCTCATTTCCTAACAAAGTATCTATAAACGTGCTAAGAGTAGCAATAAAGTCTATGATCTGACTTGACTGATCTATTGGTTTGTTATTTTTTAAATCAGCTCTGTGTTTTGTCCTCAATTGCAAAAAGAGTAGGTTAGGTACCTAAATTATGTATGTTTTTTTATTCATAATAGTTTGTATTGGTAGTCTATGAATGTCTGATGTAAAGTTTGATTCAGTAGGTATTTAGTACCTACCTGAGAAAGGTTTTGTTCTATTCCAAAATGATTCTTGTTTAAATGCACAAAATCCTAAGAGGCCAAACTTTACTTATTAGTTTTTGTCAATGGCATTTGTGTACTTAGTATTAATAAATATAACATAATGAACTATTTTCGTACCTAAACAAAACCAAATTTGGCATTCACGTAAACAAAACGCTTAACAATCTGATAAAACCGAGCGCAAAATGCGGCACCTGCTCAGTTCAAAGCTGGAACCGTATGAACATCTACAAAATACAATCTCTGAAAACAGCGGAGCAAACTACATTCTAGCAGAGCCGTTATCATCAATTTGTCGCGTCTCTGGGAGACAAGTGACAGATAAAATGCAGCCCCCGTTTGAGGCTCCGATGTGATTTATTGCGGGCCCCGCCAACGTCAAGCAAACTTCCCCGGGCTGCTCATTCCGCCCCGAATAGTTATCACTTAACTTTATATTTCAATCCGTTATGCATGATTTAAGCCGGTTATCTGCTGCGAGCGGGGATTTAAATTATACGTACCAAGTTAGTAAGAAGCTGAATTTTAACAAGCTGTAAAGTAACTGAATCTCGCCGGAATATTTACATGGTAGGATTTTTGGTTCGCCGTTTGATGTGTTGGCGAGCCTAATGGGGCGGTAATATTTGCATTTCACAAATTTCAACTGGTTTTTTAATGGTTTTTTATTTGTATTTAAATCAGATAAGCTGAGTATTTAGCCAGCGGGTAAATTTTGCACGTATTACGATGTTCTTAAAGTGTTCATTGTATTAACAATTTTGAGGCATGTATAAAAAGCTTTATAAATTAAATACTTTTGATTTATTTAGCCATAATTCACGTTTTGATTTTTACTTTGGTGATAGTCCTCTAATTGAACTCCTGTAAAACATAGATATTCACAATTTAAGAAAAGCAGAACGCGAAAAATAGTAACTAGCTTTATTCCGCGGCTTCGCTCTTATGGAAGAATCGAAACTTGGCTAATGCACCTCTATGATCCTCAACCTGGCAAGGCCCGGTGTCACAAGTGCTGCTTAGGTATTCCACCTGGCGAGAGACAAAAATAAATATTCAGAGTTGATGGCTAATTGTAATTGGAGAGCACCGCAAGGAAAAGGAGAGGAAGAAGAATCCTCAAGGAATACGTTTGCCAAATTTCAAGTCTTTAGTTCCAGTCGTTTAGGCAGTGGCCAGTTAGTCACGTTACTCTTAAAAGTCAAAGTCAAAATCGTTTATTGCATAATCATATTACAGGCATAAGCTGGAATATATGACTAGGACTAGGTATACATGTGACACCCTCTCTTATCTTCTCTTTGGTGTGCAGCTCTTTAATAGATTATAGTTGATTAAAGGTATAAAAGAAACAGTAGAATTCAAATACGAAAATAGATCTGCAAAAGCAGACGTATTTTCGTCTACGAGCACTAATTATTAAAGTGACTCGCGAACACAAATGAAGAGAGGCTCGTTGTCAATACGTGTAGGCGTTAAATCAAACTATTGTAGGGTACATAACTCTGCACTCAATGATGACGTTAAGTAGGTGTTTCCGTTATGTGCCTTAACTCATACTAGATGAATTAATTTGAGAACAAGTGTGAGTGTCAACGACAAGTTGTTTGTATGCGGTTCCAAAATAGTATAGTTGCAATAATTGAGAATTATGTAGCTTCTAAAAGTATATTTTTATGCTAGATACACAGCTATAATTATATCGGACGAATGCAGTGAACTGTTTTAAGAAATAAACTTCAAATACACAGTTGAATTGGTTCACAAAGGTTTTTTAGTATTATTTTCTATTTCATAGAAAAGCTAAAGAAGATATTGAACTGAATTTTGTAAATTAAATTTTTGAGGTCTCATTACTCATTAGTGAGTGCTGAGTTTGAAAAATGCGTAAAAACTTTGTAGAGACATTACAAATTATAAAGACGTAGGAAAGAGCACGTAAATACTTACATCTTTTTTTAAATATTAGTACGACACAAAAACCCTAGTTTTTCATTGTATCCAAAAAGTATACGCATAAATAAAATATAATAAATAAATAAATATCACGGAACAATTCACACCAATTGACCTAGTCCCAAAATAATCTAAGCAAAGCTTGTGTTATGGGTAGGCATCGGAGTTTTCATCGCACGGTAAGACGTTAGTAAGCCATGGAGTCGACATTAGCAATAAAATCCAACTTCTATTCATACTCATACTCACTCATTTATTTAATTCTAAAATGCCTTTATAGCGATCGTGATTAAAAATCGTGAGCAATATGTGATTCAAATTATAAATAAAATTATTTTTCTATTAGATTACAAACTCCTAGCTTCAACTATTTTAACATACAACTATACAAACTCTGATACACAAATAACATCACTGCAATAGACCTTACGATGTACTGGTCAATTACGATTAATTATGAAGTATGTGTCACAACGTATTACCATGTATGGGAAGTCATTCAGTATTTTTGCTCGTGAGTTTAGGGTAAATCGCCAATAACTGGGCACCCTTCAATAACTGGCCCCCTCATACTGAACTTAAACTCTTTTCCAACAGAATTCAACTTAGTACCTATAACGTGGCCAGTAATTAACACCTATACTAAAAATAAATCCTATTATGGGTGAATAGAATTAATTTTTAGTATGAGGTGGCCAGTTATTGGCGATTTACCCTACTCGTCAACATTCTTGTCCTTGATTATAAAATTAAAATCGCGACTTAAATAAATAAATGAGTATGAGTATGAATATGAGTTGAATTTTATTGCTAATGTCGACTCCATGGCTTGCTAACGTCTTACCGTGCGATGAAAACTCCGATGCCTAGTTATGGGTACTAGGCAACGGATAAACATACTTATATAGATAGATACATACTTAAATACATATTAAACACCCAAGACCCGAGAACAAAAATTAGTATTTTTCATACAAAAATCTGTCCTGACACGGGAATCGAACCCGCCGGGACCTCAAGCTTCGTAGTCAGGTTCTGTAAGTAACCACTAGGCTATTTTGGTCGTAAAGGTCTGGCCGAGAGACGAAAAAATACTGATACTACGTTACACCAGCTTCTTCTTAGACCACAATAAAAGAATTTAACTGATCGTGCGTAGAATGCTCGTTTGTTCTGATCCAAATGTACCTATAAATTACTAAAACTGTAGCATTTGCTGAGAACTAAGTGGAATAATTAAGTTTTAAACGGTGTTATAGCCAACATTATGCCTACGTAGGTACCTACGTAGCTACAATTTTATGTAAAATACCAGGCCTTGTATTTCTACTAGTGGAATCATCAGTCATGTATACACGTCATTTAAATTCCGCACAGTTCTGTAGCAATCAAAGTGAAACCAATTTTTCAGTTCACCATAACAAGTTTAAATTCTCAATCACTGATAATTGCGCATTCATTGCGTTTCGCGCGGTTTGCACACGGTCCGAGGTATCGTAGGCTATGGCGTTCGTGTACGAATCTGATTTCTACACTTCTTTATTTTTCATTTGACAGGTATTTTAAAACCAAACAGAGTCACCCTCTGGGCGAATATGAGTTTTAGTGCTGTTAGTCTAGAGAAAGTTTTATAAAGTACGTCAAGACACTTTCTTTTGGTAAATAGCACGTAATCTAATCGTAGTAGAGAAATTTCAAATTACGCTAAAGATTGTCGAAAATTATACTAATTATAATTAAGGTAATTAGACTGAAAACAGAAATATGGCGGCCGGTTAGATATTTTGTAAATGGCTTTTTGCGGACAGCGTACAACACTTGGAATGTAATTTGATTAAATTTGTTGAGCAATTAATTTTAACAGCAATTAGTCGAACTTTTTACAAAACACCTTAGTCGTGTAAAGCATGATGTAAAAGATAAATGGCACTTTTTCTATTTTGTTATTAAGTTCGAGCATTATAAATTCTAAATGTAACTGAGCAATAGTTGTACTTGTTTCTTCATTTTTGAACGGAACCCCTCACGTACACCAACGAATCCTTCAGAGCGCGGCACATAATAGGCACAATTGTTATGATATATCGATGTTCCGCAAATTGCACAGTGGTTCCGGCATTATTTATTTTATCGTTGTACGGCCGGTAGACATTTACATGTTGTGGCATGGCGTTATCGGGTGCGTAATCAGTTTATAACGTCTAAATAAGCGGCGCAACACCGACAGACCTGTTATTTACTACTATGCAAATTACCGCGTAGAATGTTCTCGTAAATCTACGGGAAACCGCGATGCGGAGACAACTACACTATTAGCACCCGATTTTGGGTACGCACTGTTTTGGTTTCAGTGCATGTTTGTATTCAACCGAACGACGTTAAATGCTAGCACTGCACGCTATACCAAACATAACCGCGCACGTACAAACAATGCAGTATGATACACCACAAAAAAATCTTTAATAAAACGTAGTTCAGGCCAGAGAGCCAAGCATAAAATTAAAACAGGACAATAACAACTTACCAGACTTCGTAACATTATTTGTTTTGTCAAAAAGGGAAAATACCAGGCCAGTGAATATTAATTAAATCAATCGATTTTACCCTACAACAAAGGGGAGAGCCTGTCAAGTATCGATAAATAAGATGATTATCGTTTCCAGTGAACAAAGAAAATGCTAAGAGGAATTTGTTACGAATTCCCTCAAGAGCCTCGCTGTGCCGAACGTGAACCTTAATAATTATTATAACAGTGCCTATTATTATCATAATTCAAATTTAGTCTACTTTTAGAGACATAGTTAATTAGCAACAAAGGTTACGAACTCCATTATTAGAGTACGTACGTCACTTCATACAATCATAACTGATTCCTGAATTTATTCTTGGAAATATAAAATAGGCACGTAAATTTTATTAATATGGCTCAGTAGTTTCTAAATGGATATATTTTCTAACATTCCACGATTTGCAATAGTCTACACGCGATTAAATCTGATAACCAGTCTAGACGATGTGACTAGTTTGAACACTATTCATTTTACTTTAACTTCTAAAAAAATTAAGAACCATTTCTCATTTAAAAATAAGTTTTTATTACAAAATTAAATGACATGTTATTTTGGTGCTTGTAATATTTACTAGGTACATACTTATCCGTGCCTAATTTCAGGTCAATCCGGTCACTAGAAATGGATGGGATTTGACTAGCAAGATTTGAAGACAACTTACATATAGCGAAAATAAACGGACAACAACAACTTACATATTTAGGTACACACCTACTTGGACAAGGCTCTAAGGCGTTCAGCCCCCGTATTCCGTTTATTACAAAAAATCTAAGGATAATGTCCATAAACTAAAATCAATTGCAATTCTGCAACCACGCACACCACGCGTGGAGGTGGTCATTAGGATTTTTAGTTCACGGACAAATTATTATTCGATTTTCATAACACACGGGAAACTGCGGTTGAAACGGTTCCGAGCCCCACACACTTGCCTATACGTATAGTCGACCAAATAAGTGCTTTACCATTTTTTATGACAGTTCCTACATCAGCATAAAAACAATAAGGCTGATTGTTACACTGACTTGTAAGTGAAAATAGCCTTTGTTGTTTTAAACCGCACAACATGACATTGAACCTTAAGGTGGTAAAGGAATTTCTTGGCCGATTATTTATACCAACATAGCAAGTGAAATAAAAGCTTGTAATAAATACGTAGTAAGCTTGACATAATATTTTACTAATACAGAACTTGATAAAAGTATATTCCGACCAATTAAGGCCCATACTACACGGGCGGTTTCCCGCCGCGGTTTTGTTGTAGGTTTCATTGAACATGGACCTTATTTCTAATCCTGGCCGACTCCATCTTTGTACTGCTTTATTTAAAGTTTGTATTGACAATGATTTTGATTGTCATTCGTGGTTGTTTCCTTGTGTTGTGATTAATAAACTCTGCTATATATTTTGTTAAAAATGTGTTTAAATTCTAATTTACATTAGGTTATGGTCTAGAAATTCCTAGCCAAACGTTGCCATAAATATGTCGGAAAGCAAAAGTTGTAATTTTCCACAAGAAAAATTACGCGGACGTGAAAATTATGTCGAGTGGAAATTTGTGATGAAAAATTCTTTACTTCTGGATAATTTGTGGGCCTGTGTATGTGGTTATGCGGAAAGTGACAAAACATCTCTCGATGTGAAATGCAGACGTGACGAAATAGCCAAATCTAAGATATGTTTGAGCGTCGAAAAATCATGTTTCTCGCATTTGATATCGGCGAAAACGGCAAAAGATGCCTGGGATGCGCTGGCGAGTGCGTACGATGATAAAGGACTCGGTTCCAGAGTGCGAATACTCCAGAACTTGTGCGCTGTCAAACTCGAGAACTTCGGTAGCATGGAAGCTTACGTCAATGAGGTATTGTCATTAGCTCAGCAATTGGCGAATATGAACAAGGTCGTTGATGACGAGTTTCTTGGTGCGCTGATGCTCAAAGGTTTACCGACGGAGTACGAGCCCATGATCATGGCACTAGAGCATTCGGGAGCTGCCATTACAGCTGATCTAGTCAAGTCAAAACTACTACAGGATCAACGTTGGACTACTCGTGGAGATTCGAGTGAGTGCTTGTATTCTACGAGAAAAAGCGCTACTACGAGTGACTCCGGGACGAGAAAAGCGCAGCAACACAAGGTAGAGTCAAAAGCGAAGGATGTATCTGGTCGTAAGAGAGTACCGTGGTGCTGGAAATGCAGGCAAAAGGGGCATGTGAAGAAAGACTGTCGGAATGAGAGAAATTCTTCAGGAAACTGCGTTTTGTCGGCATATAGTACCGGTGCGGGCTCAGATTCTTCGTGGTATATTGACTCTGGAGCGACAAACCACATGACTGGTAAGCGAGATTTGATGAAAGACTTTAAATCGCGTAGTGGTTCGGTTACCATTGCCAGTGGAGATAAACTGCAGTGCACAGGAATAGGTAACGTTATGTTGTCGGACAATGCGATGTTAACTAACGTGTTATATATACCTAAGCTGTCTGTAAATCTCATATCTGTTTCTCAGTTGATTAAGAACGGTAGTAGTGTAAGTTTTGATACTAGTGGTTGTACAATTTCTAATTTTAGCGATGTTTTGATTAAGGCAAATGACATAGGAGGCGCTTATAAACTTCAGACCTGCAGTCTAAGGGCGAATCTAACTGTTAGTACTGCAACCTGGCATCAGAGACTTGGTCACTTGAGTGGCAATAATATGAAGCTCTTGAGGCAGGGACTTGCTAATGATATTAGTTTTCAGGACGACCCTTGTAAAGGAGTTGTATGCGAAGTTTGTTTAAAAGGAAAGCAGGTCCGTTTTCCTTTTCATAGCAATCCTGAGAAGTCTGTGGCTGCAAAGCGGTTGGAATTAATCCATACCGATTTGTGTGGTCCGTTGCCGGTGAATTCGCTTGGAGGCAAGAGGTACATCCTGACGTTCTTGGATGATCATACGAGGAAGGTGTTTGTGTATTTCCTGAAGAGGAAAAGCGAGGTGAGTGAATACACGAAAAACCTTATTAAATTAGTGGAAACCCAAACTGGTGATAAAGTTAAAAATTTGAGGTCAGACTGTGGTTCTGAGTACGTGAACAGGGAACTTGAAGGTTTTTTGAGAGGAAAGGGGATAGTTCACCAAGTGACTGTGCCATACAGCGCACAGCAAAATGGCTGCGCAGAAAGGCTTAACCGTACGCTCCTCGAAAAAGTAAGGTGCCTGTTGTATACGTCAAACCTTGACCACAAATTTTGGGCAGAGGCTGCTTGTACAGCAGCACACTTGATTAATGTGTCACCTTCGAAAAGGCTCTCTGGAAAAACACCTGAGGAGGCCTGGACGGGTAAGAAAGTGAGTTTGAAGCACTTACGCGTGTTTGGCTGCGAAGCTCACGCTCATATTGATAAAGTGAAGCGAAATAAGCTTGAACCAAAAAGCAAGCGTTGTATATTTCTTGGCTATGAAACAAATGGTTATAGGCTTTACGATTTGACTAAACATGTGGTATTTAGAAGTCGTGATGTTGTTTTCAATGAAACAATTTTTCCAGGGTTTAACAGTAAACGGTCTGTGGAGATTTTCTTCCCGTCGAGTGACAACGAAGCTGATGCTGAGATTAGTCATGCGGGAAATCAGCCTGAGAATGTAGAGATTGAGGCGGAGATGCGACCGATTCCGAATGTCGACGTACAGGTTGAGGCGGTGATGCCGGCAGCACCTGAAGTTTGGTTCGAGGCGGACGAGCAGGAGCCGTGCTCATCTACTGACACAGGCGGTGTACCACAGGAGCCACATAATGATGGACCAGCCTATAATTTGCGGCCAAGATTACCGAGGACAATGTCTGCACTCGAGGTAGAGTCGAGTGAACCGACCACTGTCAAGGAGGCTTTACAATCCAGTGATAGCAAGCTGTGGAGACAAGCTATGCAAGATGAGATTGATTCGTTCAATAAGCATGAGGCTTGGGAGCTAGTTGACAGACCGGCAGACAAGAATATTGTTAAGAATCGGTGGCTATTTAAAATTAAACGCGATGCTAATGGCAACATAGCCTGTTATAGAGCACGATTGGTTGCAAAGGGGTTTACCCAAAAGTTCGGCATTGATTATTTGGATACATATTCTCCTGTTGTACGACATAGTTCGTTACGGATGTTGCTGTCTCTTGCGGTCGAGTTAGATTTGAAGATCGACCATCTTGACGTGAAAACTGCCTTCCTAAATGGCAATTTGAGTGAGGAGATCTACATGTCTCAGCCAGAGGGATTTGTAAGACAAGGCAATGAGCATAAAGTCTACAAACTCAAGAAAGCCGTGTACGGGCTAAAGCAGGCGTCTCGAGCGTGGTACGATAAGGTAAAAGAAGTTTTACTGGCAGGGAACTTCACGCAGAGCAAGCACGAGAGCTGTATCTTCAGTCGCCGAGTGGGTAAGCAAACTATTATTATTGCTCTATATGTAGATGATTTCTTCGTCTTCTACGACTGCGACAAGCTTGCTAATAAGCTGAAAACGTCGCTGAAATCTCACTTTACCATAAAAGATTTAGGTGAGGTCAAACATATGCTAGGAATTAAGGTAGATCGCACTAGTAGCGAATTAAGGCTGAGTCAGAGAACCTATATCGAAAAGTTGCTTGAACGTTTCGGTATGAGTGAATGCAAAGTTGCTAAGACGCCCTTAGACGTAGGTCTTAAGTTTACTGACAGTGCTAACTATGATAGTAGACTACCATATCAAGAGCTAATAGGCTGTTTGATGTATTTATCTGTGACCAGCAGACCTGATATTTCATTTGCTGTGTTTTCTTAGTCAGTATAATACCCGCCACACAGCTGAACATTTTGCTGCAGCCAAGCGTGTATTGCGTTACTTAAAAGGCACAATGAATTTAGGTCTACTGTACAGGAAAAGTGTTAAGCATGAGAAGTTTTGTATTTATGGTTTTACTGACGCCGATTGGGCCAATGGGGCGGATCGTAAATCATATACGGGCTATATGTTTAAAATAGGTAGGAATGTAATTTCCTGGGGTTGTTACAAGCAATCTTGTATCGCACTTTCGTCTACCGAGGCGGAGTACATTGCTTTGTCTGAAGCGGCAAAAGAAGCGGTATACGTCCGTGCGGTACTTGCTGAACTTACGGGACATAGTAGTACTGTAACCCTATATAGTGATAACCAGTCTGCGGCAAAGCTTGCCACCAACCCGGTGTTTCACAAACGTTCCAAACACGTGGACATTAGATATCACTATATTCGTGAGGCGGTTGATAACAAAGTCATTCAATTGTTTTATATGCCTACTGAACAAATGACTGCTGATGTGTTGACGAAGGCACTGCCGAACTGTAAGCATCAGTCGTTTGTTAAAGACATGCTTGAAGTCGTCCAAGATTAAGAGGGCGTGTTGTAGGTTTCATTGAACATGGACCTTATTTCTAATCCTGGCCGACTCCATCTTTGTACTGCTTTATTTAAAGTTTGTATTGACAATGATTTTGATTGTCATTCGTGGTTGTTTCCTTGTGTTGTGATTAATAAACTCTGCTATATATTTTGTTAAAAATGTGTTTAAATTCTAATTTACATTAGGTTTCCCGCTCGACGGAGCTGCGCAGTGTAGTTTGCACCATACAACTTCCATATAAAATTGTGTCTAGTGGCGGTTCAGAAGCGGTTTCCCGCGGCGGGAGAACCGCCCGTGTAGTATGGGCCTAAGCAACGAGTTTTAAATAGCCCCTCGCGAATTATTCGGATAGGGTCAAGCACTTTAAATTAAAGTGAAATAATGAATCATTTTTATTGCTGTAAAAGTAGGGTTGGGCTCAATTCATAATTTTCCGTTACATGTAATGTGAAAATCCCACATTTCCTGCTGCTTGCAGCCTGTATCCAAATGAAAGAGAACTTTGATACATGTATTTCTGTAACTGCACTGCGGCATCGGAGCGATGCTAAAGCAAAAAAATCTACCGACGCGAGAGCCACTGTTTTCCATTACCGTAATGGAGTTACTATTCGGTAACATTTTAGAGACTAAATTTTAGGCCACGTTGCTGTGTGGCTTTTCGGTTCACACAAAAACCATACCGACACTCTTATGAAATCACTTTTCGGTTTACACGTGCTTGCACAGCACGGGCACGGGACCAGCATTGTAAAATTGTATAAGCAATCTCTCAAGATTGTTTTAAACCATTTTTCAACACATTACGAGGAAAAAAATCAAATAATAAAGTTATTTATAGATAGGTTAAAAGGCGAATTGATTCAAGTGCCATCCTGGTTGATATTGAATTATTATGCATTATGCTGATTAATTAGGGTTATAAGTTCAATATCGCCCAGGATGGCGCTTGAATCAATTTGCCTTTTAACCGTCGGTGCTCAAAGCAACAGTGAGCGAAAAACACTTTCAAACAAAGCGGATGACGACGATGTGGAGTAGCAAGGTAAATAAATGATTGTAGGTAGTTCGTAAGGAATGCTTTCATTGTTTTTGCTAATACCTTTTCAAAGTGCTTACTGTTATTAGGAGCAGAAGTTGATTAGTAGGAATCGATTCTACATTCCACTAAGTTGTTGAGATGTATTTTAGACGTGTATTGTATAGGCGACCTAAAAGTTTCTTTACCACTCTAACTAAGGTTCATTGTCATTTGTGCGGCTTAAGACCATTTTTACTTCGAAGACAATGTGACAATCACTTTTGTTGTTTTTTCTGATGTAGCTGTTTCTGGAGGTGCGTGCATGCGTGCATGTGTGTTTGTGTGATTGACACTCCTTTACGCTAAAACGACTGAACAGATTTGAATGAATGTGTGTAAATACTTTATTGTACACTAGCGACCCGCCCCGGCTTCGCACGGGTACAACTATATTATACATTGGTTAGCATTTTCATTAATGTTTAAAATGAAAAAAGTTGTTGTAGTGACATAACTACAATAGTTGGACATATGCTACCGCGGAGTTTTTTGTAGACATTATGATGTTCTTCAATATTGTTGTACATTATTTTGTTCTATCGCTAATAGTTTCGGCAGCGCATTCGACGAAAGACATTTTAAGACTCATTTTTCTACACCTTCGGTTACATTGTTCAAATTTTACCAAGGATCCCTAATTTTTTTCAAAATGAAATGTAGCCTATGTCAAATTGGAAGAATGTAGCATTCTATTGGTGAAAGAATTTTTTAAATCGGCCCAGTACTTTTTGAGCCTATTCATTACAAACATACAAAAATAGGTACAAATCTTTCCTCTTTATAATATTAGTGTAGAAGTGTAGATGTAGATGTAGATAAAACACAAAAATAATAATATCAAAACAAAAAGAGTGCAAAGGCGAATTTATCCCTAAAAGGGATCATTTCAAGCTAACCTGAAAATGCTACCCAAAAAATGAAATACCGATATTCCTACGAGATCGGAACGAATTCCTGAAATCTCACACGCTAGGCTTAGAGACATTAAATTTCGCACGGGTATTTTTATAAAACGCTAATGAAGATCACTTTTGAGATGATTTTTGAGAATTACAATTTAACTACCGTAGGTATTTAATGGTTAACGCGGGCAAAAATTATTCGGCAAATAAGTTAATTAAAATACCTTTCTTAGGTAAACCAATATGTAATACCGCAGTTTAATTCAAATCGTAATAATATATCACACGCATGGCTGCGAGTTGCGTTCGCTCAATTAGAATAAGTGTAACTAACCATGATTTAGTTGGAGTGACGACGAAGGTGTAAGTAAAAGGCTATAAATTAAAAGCTAATTACCGCCAGGTGTCAGAGCCAAACCGCGCGCGAACAACTTTGCTCCATAAGTCAGTCGCGGTATCGGGACGAGCATTACGGCGCGTACACATTCCCTTACACATTACATATTCTGTTTCAAAATCTGCCTAAATACAGTGTAGCATTTAATTTCATACATACTACTAGTTCGTGTCATTATAATGTTTATTCTTTGTGTTTAGTTTTTTAACTCGTGACACAAAAAGAGGGGTGTTATAAGTTTGACTTGACCGCTATGTGTATGTGTGTGTCTGTCTTTGGCATCATAACTCTAAAACGGGTGAACCGATTTGAAAGCAGGTTTCTTGGCGATGGTTCTTAGACATGTTTCATCAAAATTGGTTCAGCCGTTTCAAAGTTATCAGCTCTTTTGGTATGATGCATCAGGGATCTTAGACTTAATTGCGGTGGGGCTTTTTATTTTTTTTAATTTATAGTTATTTTTTAATCCCTCTTACTGAAAACCAGCGTTGTGCTGAGTGGGCCCAATTTATACTAATCGATGTTTTTTATTTGTATCTTTTCCTGCTAAATGTATTTTTTTCCTGTGTATGGAATATGTGTACATTTTCTGCCAAAAAACTGCTATACAGTTTGGTAGAGGTACGAGGTAGGAACGTTCCAAAACTCAACGATAGCTTGGTGCCAAGGAAAAAATGTCACTTCGCAATAATAGACATTTTTTGAAAATATCTACTCTGTTATCAAACGTTCCAAAACTCAAAGATAGGTTGGTGCCAAAAAAATGTCACTTCGCGATAATTGCCATTTTTCAACCGACGAAAACAAAAGGAGGAGGTTCTCAAGTCGACGTGTACCTATATTTGTTTTTTTTTTTTTATGTATGATCACGCATAACTTTTTACAGAGTAGTCCGATTTTGATGATTCTTTTTTTATTGGAAAGCGTATACCTTGAGGGTGGTGGGAAATAATATTCCTACTCTAAGGGTAGGAAAACAGGGGACGATTGATTGTTCAGTTACTGATTGTACTATATGACCACGCATAACTTATTACAGAGTAGTCGGATTTTAATGATTCTTTTTTTATTAGAAAGCGTATACCACCACCCATTTAAATTTGGAAATAATATTCCTACCCTAAGGGTAGGAAAACGGGGGATGATTGACTAACTTTTTACAGAGTAGTCTGATTTTCATAATTCTTTTTTATTGGATATGGATAGGGTATACCTTGAAGTTGGTATTATATAAATTTGGAAAAAAAAAATTACCCCAAGGATGGGAAAATAGGTATAAAATAAAAACTTTTTAATAAAAAAATTAAGCCGCCGAAATACAGAAAAGCAAAAAATAATACCTTTTTTGTTTGACCTTAATCTATGTACCAGTTTGAAGTCGGTGCCTCAGCACTAGCCAGGAGGAGTGGACCTATAATCGTTGATTGGTTTCTATCACTCCTCTTGGCTCGTGCTGAGGCACCGACTTCAAACTGGTACCTAGATTAAGGTCAAACAAAAAAGGTATTATTTTTTGCTTTTTAGTTTTTTCGGCGGTTTAATTTTTTTACTAAAAAGTTTTTTTCGAAAATATCTAATAGGTATCCACTCAAAGTGATATTTTATGCGATTCTATTATCGCTCGATTACAAGTTTTTTTCCAGAACTGGTATAACTTGACCTCCGCCCGGTACCAGGTTATCGCTGAGTCTTGGAACAGCCTGTATAGAGATAAATATTTCTTGTAATTCTTGTGTTTTAATTTAAGTAAAATAAATAATTTAAAAAATATATCATACTAATAATTATTAATGCGTAAGTTTGTGAATGCGTGGGTGTTAGTGTTTGTTATTTAACGCTAAATGGGCTGAAAAGAATTGGGTGAAATTTGTTTTGTAGGTTACTTTTTATTCCGATATTCCCACGGGTCTTCGTCAACCAACGTAAATGAAGACCAAGATAATTATAATTCAGTAAAATCTTGGAATTTCAATGTAATGGCTAGATGTGGTTTGAAGCTTTAGGTAGAATACAAGATAAGTTCTCATGTGGTAAGCGGTCAGCGTATAAAATTTCAACTATAAAGGCTAGCAATAAATTCTGAGAATTTCCAAAAACCTGAGGCCGTATTGTCTAACGCGCCCGCTTGCCTCCGTTTCACCATCTCTTTCTGTTACCATCTTATACCGTTTGACAGAAAGATATAGTGAATGCGATATATAGCATCCGCCGTTAGACAATACGGCCTCTGGAATTACCATTTAACTGTCAAATTTAATGGTTGACGCGAGCGAAGCCGCGATTAAAATCTAGTTATAAAATAAATCTACGAAAAAAACACATTTATTAACATAAGCTGTTTTTGAAACGACGATATCATGTTAAGTCAGTCTGTTTCCGATATTTAAACACATTTAACCCGGTTGCATTCAGAATTAATCTACTTGTGATTATTAATTAGAGCTTCAAATTGTGATTAATAGTAGATTGTTCAACAAGGGACTAAAACAAGCCATAATGACACGAGATATTTAGCCACCCGAGCGATAGCGAGGGAGTCTATAATTCGAGTTGTCATTATGGTAGTTTAGTCCCGCGTTAAACACTCTACTTTTCACTTTGAATGCGAGGAAAAAAACGACGTACAAAATTACTTTTTTACAACGTATGCTCAATACGAGCAATGGACATCTGTTCAAAATTCAAATAGCAAAAAAAATACCGCTGTCTTTTCTTTTCTTTTATATTTTTTTGTAAAGTGACGCTTTAAATGTTTGCATAATTAGCCAACAGATTCTAACTTAAAGACTATGTTAAAACTAATTGGACTATGCATGCAAGAATGATAATTGTTCATTCATTAGAATCGGCAAATAAATTAACCTAATTGATCTAAGTTCACACACAAAATATATTGTTAACTGAAACACTTACCCGTGAATAAAGAAACGACTTTTTAAGTTTATTTTCTGTATGCCAATTCTTTGTTAAATTATATCTAATTATACTTTCTATTTACTATTAAATGCAACTGACATCGCATTATTTTGAAGTCACGCCATATTAACATTCAAACGTAACTGCTCTATCTACCGTACACTCCAGAACTGCTTTGCCGACAGTCCGGATTGCTATTTTATCGACAGAGCAGGGAACTGCTTTGCCGACAGCGTTTAAAAAAAAAAAACAAATTAAAAACAGCTAAGCTAAAGGAAATCTTTCTTTACGTGCAAAATAAAATGAATTCTTCTTTAATATTTTATAATTAAATAGATTAATATTCGTAATTATTCAATGTGTTTCACGAAATTATTATTTTTTAAATATTTTTTATACAGTTGTCATTTTGAGGTTATTTCCACGCCCTAAAGGCTTCCACAGACCAAAGCGCAGGGCGCTACAGTGCGTCCGCAGCGCGCTTCGGTCTGTGGAAAGCTTTAAAATTGTCTATACCCAGTTACTGAAAATGGCGATAATCCTCCATTCACAAACACCGTGATTGGCAGTTTAGGGGTTTCCATAGTCAATTAAAAAAATTTTACTTTAATCCCTTGAGATCAAAAAAGAGCTTTAGTCCCGATATGCAGAGACTATAGTAACATTTTAAGAGCATGAGAAGTGAAAAAATTGTTAATACCTACTTGTACGTGTTTACCCGGTTATCCATAAACGTTTGAAGAGTATTGTAACTTTTTACAAGTTTTTATTTAGTTTACATGTAATCAAATCCTGAAAGTGAAGTTTAACTCACTTCTAGTGGTCGGGTTGGCCAGAAGTTTGGTATGGATAATATATGAAGGAAGATTGAATGACATTGCAGTACAGTCGACAAAAAGTACAATCGGCATAAAATATGCCAAAATTATTTGTTTAACGAAAACTCATTTACCGACCCTTATTATAAAGAGGGTTATATCTAACGTCATGTTTACATTCAGAACTTACGACGAATATGCGGAGTATCGAAACCAAATTGAATATTGATTGAGTTTAATTAGAAGTGTAAAGACCACAGCAACATGAAAAAAAAAAACAATTTATACAAAACAATTAACGGAAAACCCCTTGTTTTTTCCTACCGACCTCAAATTCACTACACGTAGGTTCTTATTGACTTATCTACTTAGTTACATACTTAACAGTTTTGTTAATTGTTCGAGCTCGTTGATTACCTTCTTCCAACTAGTAAATAAGGGGTCTACGATGTTACCGAGTCCTAATCTTGTCAGAGACTTTTGTATCATCATCATCATCATCATCATCATCTCAGCCTATATACACATAGGCCTCCTTTCAAATTTAGACTTTTGTATATATGTACCTATTTTTCTACTTTAAAACTGTGAAATGTTCCTTTGCTAACTGATGTCATTGCCAAATAAATGTCGTTGATATATATTTTGTTGTGATACCAAAAAGTTAACGCACAAATTAACTTCAACGAGCATTCTAGCATTCTAAACACACCACAAATATAAATTTTAGTTATAGGCGTATTTAAGTGATTCCGATAGCCGAAAAGGTTTTGATAAATGCCATGCATTTATTAAAGTATCACGTTCATACCGAAATAGACGCGAAACTAACGTTTGTCGATATTAATTTACAACCTCTAATCGCTGCAGATAAATCAATCGTCGAGCGATAAGCAGCCCTGTACGCCGAACAATGAAGGCGGATTCGCCGTAAGCATTAAGCAACATATTAATAGAGCTGGAAATCAGCCCGGCGCTCATTGATAGCTCCTCGAATGCGAAAGGTGACGTTAATCTTGCTGTCAGACTTGATTAAATCTAAAATACGAGCCGCCGCAGCAGCTATTGAGACAAGTAAATAAATAGCTGGCTTCAAAGTTGTCGCAATGTGCTAACGGGCCAAATATATCTTTAACCGGGACCAAAAGCCTCCCCACCTTTAAAACAAAAGAAATACAAATGACCGCCCTGGCGTGAAATTAATTCAAAGCGATGGGTCGACGAAATTGTATACAAAGCTAAGCGCGAAATAAAGCGACCGCCTGAAAAAACTCAAGGTCCTTGTTAGATAAAGACCGCAGCGAGCCTTAATTGTCAATTCATGTAGCGAACCGAACTGCGATCTATTTGCTGGGGTCACTTCGCCTTTTCTTGAGTTCGAGAGAGTCGAACATTTGACATGAATTAATTCCATTTTGTCGGCTAAATCAATTTAGTTCCCGAATCCAAAGCAAGAGTTCATTCCGTATAAATGTCCCTACTTAGAGCGTATAAATGGTCCGTTGGTGTTGACATAAATGTTGATAGCCTAGATATGAAGGGGCGAAATAGAAGCAGTTAAAAGGTCCCGCCTCATTAGAGAGTATTCTGCCCTGGCGCCCGGGCAGCACCTTACTGTTCACACAGTTTTAGGTACTTTTATCTCGTTTGTACTTACATTACTCGGGAAATGTAAAAAATGTCTGCAAACCCAATAAGAAATTGTTCAAAAATATGTACTAAGCAAAAACTGGTACTAAGTAGTACCACTATCTTTTAAAATTAAAATCTGCAGACTCAGCAGACTCAAGAAGTCATCGCGGGCTAGTTTTGCTTCATGCGAATCATACGAAAGTTCAAAACTATAGATAAAGTACAGAGGCTAAAATGTCAGCAACATGACACATCCCTAAAAAAAATGGCGGTAATTTTCGACGTGGGAAAATAAGCGCGACAGTTATGAGGACATGTTTTTGTCATTAGCCTGCGTGATCCTGCCGATAATGCTGTTGTTTATCCGCTAACCACAGCAGCTTAATGGCGTGGAAGCAAAGCCCACGGCGGTATTTTGTTTAAACCGAGGAGGTTAAAGTCGTTTACTCAAAGGCTTGAGGCTTCTCTTTAATAACCAGTAGCTATGAATTTTTAAAAAATGTCAAGCCGAGAACAATAATTAGTCGACGCTTAGTTATCAGACTATTTGAATGCTCTTCGTCTGCATCTATTTAAATAATTAACAAAAATGTTTATACCATTTTTTATAATTTATGCATAAAGTTATTTGAAAATAGTTTCTGAATAATGGAGGTTCGTTGTATTTTTGCTGCAATTAAGTGATGACATTTGACGGCTTTTAATTTGATATTAGTAGTAAACGGTGCCTTCGAAGTGTGAATCCCAGTTTCGGACTATTAGCAATAATCCCACTGTGATCACTATTTTTTCCGTAAAACTTTTATGTTACATGTTTCATTTACGGATTCCTTTTTATAAAAATAGCTCTCCAAGGCTGCCTGGCTGCACGAAAGGCTTCAACGTATTACTTTTATTAAATTTTTCAACATTAAACGATATTGGGACGAGACAGTAATTTTGTTTTGTGGCACTATTCATCCCTATTCAGCGGCATCAATGGGCGTAACAAATATCTTGTGATACATTTCGCACCGCGAATGTTGCTATCAGTGCCGCGCCGCATGCCTTAATAATTCAAATGTCTTGTGTAATTATTATTATCGTCACACAACGTGACTCGGCGGTGTCGTTGTATTATAATGTTGTGGGTGGTCTTGTTTGGCAAATACCTTAATTTCGTACACTCCTAAATCATGGTTTTGTTTGTGTGTGGCAGGCTTTTGTTTCGCGATGGCCGGGAGCGGCGATGTGTCTCGTTTTACCTTCGTGTACATTCGCTCGTAAGTAGTCAGAGTCAAGGTAAATGGGCCACTGACGAAATTGTATAATAACGCGCTAGATAATGTTTTTATGCTTACATCATGAAGTCAGGCAACAGCCAAAGCCGACGCTTTTAACGACCGCTTTAGCCTAGTTGGTAGTGACCCTGCCTACGAAGCAAGAGGTCCTGGGTTCAAATCCCGGTAAGGGCATTTATTTGTGTGATGAGCACGAATATTTGTTCCTGAGTTATGGATGTTTTCTATGTATTTAAGTATTTATTTATCTATATAAGTATGTTTATCGTCGACTAGTACCCATAGTACAAGCTTTGCTTAGTTTGGGACTATGTTGATTTGTGTAAGATTGTCCCCTAATATTTATTTATTTTATTTATTTTATTAAAGCTTAAACATAGACTTCCTAGAGTTAGTTTATACTCGTATGTCACGTTGTGATTTGAGACATGATCTCTTTTGTTAGTCAATTCTAAATAATTCTCTACCCTTAGTTTGCTACTAGACTGTGTTACCAAGCTCAATTTAAACAAGTAAGCAGCAAGTTAACGCTACTTTCGCGGTACAACTCGGGGCCAAAGTTTGTTTGCAGCACATGGGTTATTAATCAAGTTGATAACGGAATTGAGATTTAATCCGCAAATTCCAGTTTATCTGGCACAGCTGTCGCATCATAATCCTGAATTACGCAAGTCTCCAAGCAAATTTATTTTTAATGCAAATAAATACAGATTCGTCGCACCTGCCTGTCTTGATGTAGCGAATAATTAAAGCAGAACATGGAGCGAAATAATACAAATTACTTTGCGACTCAACTCGACTTTATTTTACGGGAACACATTATTTTGGGTAAATCGCGTGATATATTGCTAACTGTATGCGCACGATACGTTTGTTATTTAGTTAGCGAATATTTTGTTGGTTTGGAACAGATTATCCCAATTGATCGAATATTTAACGCTGTTCTGTAAACATCTATTGAATAATTTTATTACAAAACGAAAATTTGCATTATTTAGAGCTATTGCTGGAATAGAGATTATTTTGTAACATAATTAATTTAGAATAATGGCTCTAATAAATGTGAAATCATGGGAAAACATAGTTGTTGCGATTAAGTACACCAGTTTCAGGTGTAATTTTGAGGTAGCTTTGTGGCGATTCATCCACTTATTAAGAACAATAATTATTACGTAGTGTATCACCAACAGCGTCGTCCGTATAGTGTTGGAGAGTCCTGTTTGCGCTAGGGAATATGGATTCAGTGCATGTAAAAAATTCAAAGTCTCTGTTTTAATATTAATCGCACTTAAGACTTAATTAATACAGGATAAGGTGATGTAATGCAATACTGAATTAAACGTATTGAATTTAATTGGATTTAAGTCAATTATGAGCTAGGACGTATAAGTTATGACTTTTGCTTTTGTAGTTAGGCATACCCAAACAAAAATCTTTGTAATGAAATTCTTAAATACAATAAAATCAAGTTCGTGAGTGAAATAAAGAGGCTTTATGAACAAAGTGGATCCAGTATACTTAAAATGTGAAACCTACTAAACGTTTAGAGCCAAGCTCAAAGTAAAGTCGCCTATCTTCCAGATTGTTGAAGTAAGCCACCCTTTCATTCTGTAATGCCTAAATATGTCAGAAGACGAAAGTAGTACAGAAGCAGCACATTAGTGTGTAAATTAGAAGTTTATCATGCGGGTTTATTTCTTATTATTTTATTTGTGCACAGTGCCCGTTTTTAGCAAGACGTTCTTAGTTCTGAGTTGTGGCTACTGGCCACTATTGAGTTTCAAATACAAATAATTTGATCAGTTTCTTAAAACCTCTCTCCTATTTACAACCACCACATTTTCCGCTCTTTGTTAAGTACCTATTAACTTATGTAACGGATATCATTGATGCGTTTTTGTTTATTTTGTTCGATTACATAGAGACGACATAAGAAAATTAAATATCTGTTACATATTTAGAGCTTTTTTTTTTTTTTTAATAAATAAATAAATATTAGGGGACAATCTTACACCAATCGACCTAGTCCCAAACTAAGCAAAGCTTGTACTATGGGTACTAGACGACGATAAACATACTTATATAGATAAATAAATACTTAAATACATAGAAAACATCCATAACTCAGGAACAAATATTCGTGCTCACCACACAAATAAATGCCCTTACCGGGATTTGAACCCAGGACCTCTTGCTTCGTAGGCAGGGTCACTACCAACTAGGCTAAAGCGGTCGTTAGCGGGCGTTTCGTTTTGAAAACAAAGGCTATTAGTACAAGCTTTTTTGCTGTCCGCAATTCAAACTAACTATCCGAACCAAATTTCAGATCAATTGGGTAACAAGAACGAGGTAAAATTTCAATTACTAGATATGACCCACCAAGGCACAAACAAGGCAAACTTACTTAATAAAAGTTTAAAAAACTAACAGTAGCTTTACAAATAGACCTTAAATCCTCGTTAAATCTTAAGCAAGCTTACAATTGATTGTACCACGGATCTTTCTAGTAAATATGTAGACAAGATGTTAACGACCTTTATCAGCTACTGTCAGCGGCGAAAGAACAAATTTTACACAAAACCAACCAACTTTTCCCTTAAATCACCATAGAATTTCTTGCATCCAATAAATCTCTTCAAATGTAGCCGCGGAGCCATATTCGACGTTGCTGACCATACAAGTTAAGGGCGTATTTACCCACCGCAAACAGTCCTTCGGAGACAAAAACTCCCCACAATAATGTTCTGACGGAATAATGTATTAAATCCGGGCATTGGCATGGAACTGTTGTCTTCTCGGAAATACTCATCGTGATTGCAGACGAGGCGAAGCCGTAATTGCTTCTTCCGCCTCTTGACATCATTATCTTTGCCATTATGCACCCAGCTAAGCCGCGACTCCCGTCAGACACTTCCACAAACTTATTGTATAAATAAAGCCCGTGTCATATTATAGCAGTCGTAACTTCTGTTTGACCCCGATCGCATTATGTTTTAATTAAGTGCTCGTTTAAAACAATCTTCGCGCGTTCTATGGAGTGCTTAAGGTGGACCTGACTTTATGACAATTGAATATTTAAAATACATGCTTTAGCAGTATGATCGGGCTTTTACCGCGAAAATGGTTAATGATAGTTTTCACATTCTTGTTAGGGCAAGGTTTCTTCTTATAAATTGAATTTCTTTGAAAGTTACAGAACTAGTGCTTAATACAATTATTACAGTTTACCTACGTAATCTTAATAAAAACATTTTAAGTATGATTTATCTGAAAGTGCCTAACTCTTCTTAGGGTTCTGTAACCAAAGGCGAATTAATTATTGACAAATAGTCACCTTAATGAAGTATCTGTCCGGTCCATTCGTCGTCCATCCGGCTGTAAAACTATTGTATATTTTTAACCATAATAGGTAACACTGAAAATTTTCATAGAGATACAAAAACGTTATTTCGGGCGCTTTACACTCGATTTTAATAATGGCATTGTGCCGTGATGCTGAAAGTGCTGAAACCTTTACGTGAGAGCCCGACTCATACTTGACCTTTTTATGTTAGAGATAAAACCAACTAAGCATTTAAGTAACCAACCAACCATTTAAGTTTTAATGTACTTGTAAAATAAATACGTAGACCTCTCTCTCATTATTCATCAAACAATTTTAGTTTATTAGTTTTTACAAAATGAATAAAGGATAATTAATTAAGAGTTTGTTTATTATTATCCTAATTTTGCCCGCATTAGAAAAATAGCAGCTCTTTTGGGGCAGACACAATAGTACATTGTGCATCTAGGGCCGTAAGTAGGGGATTACTATTGAGGGTATATTAGAAGCCCGACGCCGAAAGCGCTTTAAATGACTCGAGTTTGTAATCCCCTTTCTATCCCCTTGTGATACACACAATGATTTTCTTCACATTGCGAAAAAAAAATAATAATTTGTCTCTAAACACTTAAATTGAATAAAATAATGGCTACCCGCCATTACAGATTGTCACTTTTTTCGAGTCACCTACCATAGATAATGTAAACTGTGTTTAGTTTAGAATTCGAAAGGTCATGGTCATACGGCCAGATTCTGCCAACATGTCTAAAAAAATATTTTTACTAAAATTATTGCAAAACTAATTGATATAAATTTAAAATATAAAAATAACTATTTTCATGAAGCGTAGATAAGTTTTGTGTTGTAAAATTTTGGTTATAGCTAAGTTTTAAAGATAATAAATAAAACGTTGGCTGACTTAAAACCTCCTTAGTCTGAAATTACTTGTTTGCAAATTTTAAAACTAAAGTTAGAACTCCCTTGGGTAGAAAAACTGTACGTAAATCTATAACTCCCTTAAGAACAATTTAGGCCATTGTCATTTAGTATACAAGCATGGAATAACACCATTGACGAGCAAGTGTGATGAAAAAAATATATACAATAGTTCATTTAATGACTTAAGCGGGTTTTTAAGATAAACAGTAATATTAATCACTAGCTATTTCCTGCGACTTCTGCTGCGGAGGTTTCGTGTAGCGTTATCCAATTAATTATGCAATTTCTTGGATAAAACTATCCTACGCCCTTACCAGGATGTCAACCTATTTCAACGCCGCCTTTCATCAAATCAGTTTAAGTGTAAAATGGTAACAGACAGTTGCTTTCGGATTTATAAAGGTTTTCCACACTGGATGCGTTCTGCGGTCGCGGTCAGGTCAAATTGAACGCAGCCCGCATTTTGTATGAACAACATTGTCGGTCTCTATACATTGCGCGTGCCTGCGATGTGACCGTACCGCACGCTCAGATCGTTTATTTATACAAAATATATAGAGACCGACAATGTTGTTCATACATAATGCGGGCTGCGTTCAATTTGACCTGACCGCGACCGCAGAACGCTTTCAGTGTAACAAATCCTTAATAATTAAGTACAGACAGTCACCGAGCTCTGGTGATGACGTAATCAAAAAAAGATAAAATTCTTAAGATCTCACTGCAGCACAAGTCTCACTGCAGCTTTTAGAATTATGAGCACTTTTTGAACGAGTTTCAACGATCCCGCTGTTAGAGAAACTTACTTCGGAATTCTTAAGAATCGACATTTAAATTTAATGATTTGCATTATTAAGGAAAAGCGTAAAATTTGGGGTTGTTACGAAGTTAAAATCGTAAAAATTGGGCACGATATGGCCCGGTGATAAATTGGGGAGGGAAGCGTAACCACATTAATGGATTATAGCTTCGCACATTTGTGTAGGTTTCCTCGCGACTTTTCACTTCACCGAAAAGCTCACGATAAAAATATTTTAGAAAACTTGAATAATGGCAATTATACCTAATTGTACGTGATACGGAACACTTCAAGTATGAACTCCACTCACACTTGATCGGTTTTTGACATAAAATTTGGAATTAAAATTATCGTGAAATGCTGACATAGGTAATTAAATTAATAAAATAAGAAAAACAGAATACATACGAGTATTAGTAATCAAGGTATGCCCGATGTTTCGTACCCATCCGAGGTTTTTTTTCAAGGTTGCTTTGAATGGAAAGCCAACTGTGAACTTCGAACCACGCTTGAAAAATAACGCATAAATTTTTTACACATAATTCATCATTTAGCATATTAGGTACATCATACCGCATAACTTCTTTTTCTCAGAAACCATTAATTATTCAGAATTGTTATAAAATAAACCTTACCTAGCCTATAGATTCCTACAGGATAACCATTTCGAAATACCTGAATAATTAGTGGGTTCAGACAAAAAGAGTTATACTAAATGATGGATTATGCTAAATGAAGAATTACGCGTAAAAATTTAATGCCTACAGATTGGGTCCCATTCGAAACATGTCCCGTTTGACCTATGGCCTCTCAAGCAGAGGACCGTGGGTTCAAATCCCGGCTCGCACCTCTGAGTTTTTCGGAATTTATGTGCGAAATTAAATTTGAAATTTACCATGAGCTTTACGGTGAAGGAAAACATCGTGAGAAAACCTGCATACACCTGCGAAGAAATCCAATGGTGTGTGTGAAGTTCCCAATCCGTACTGGGCCCGCGTGGGAACTACAGCCCAAGCCCTTTCATTCTGAGAGGAGGCCTGTGCCCTGTACTGGGACGTATATAGGCTGGGATGATGATGATGATACGTTAGTGAGTGTTTCATATTTTATTAATAAAATTTCGAAATTTTATAATGGATGTTAAGGATCAAAAGTGTTTTAGGAGTTGGTAAATTTAATACCGAGACAGTAAATATTAATACACTATGTTAGAGTTCTTGGCTAATTCGAATAGTTTTCCTTTTAGCGTCATCGGCGAAGTTTCCCCGGTCCTCCATAAGTTATAACAGTCGACATACGAGGCGTGATCTTTGAACTTTAACACTTCCTGTTTCAAAGCGAATAAAGTGTTGTATTCTCAAACGTCTTTGACTTTAAAGTTTTAAAAATGCACAGTAAACTTTCGTGATTTTCACTCAAAATTATTATACTAAACGGGACTTATCACGCAAACAATATTTACTTCGACGTTTCACTTCCTGTTTCAAAGCTAATAAAGTGTTGTATGTCTTGCGAAAGTGAGTTTGTGGGTACATTCATGTTAAAGTGCGATATATACTTTTTTATTTTCTGTCATTCATTAGTGCAGGGTTCGTAGAAATAACCTTATGTATGTCTTACCTCATTGTATGTCTTAAACGTCTTTGACTTTAAAGTTTTAAAAATGCACGGTATTTTATTTTTATTTCTCCAATTGTCAGCTATTTACTAAATGGTTAAGCGCGATAAACCTCTCACTAATATATAATGAATACAGTAAACTAATACATTATACTGTTTTTCTACTCGTTGATTTTAATCTGTCAATTATGTGTTTATAGACAAAATTGCAATCACATACTTTTTAATCTTGGATAGTCTATGGCACTTCGGACTCAACTATAATGATTACAACGCTCTAGACGACTATAATAATTTCAAAATTAGAACTTAGTACTTCAATTGAGCGTCGTGAGCGCTTAGTGGAACGCACCCAATGTATTTACCTCGACGTTTCGGTCACATTGCAGCAGCCATGGTCAACTCGTGACCGTAACGTAATGTGGCCGAAACGTCGAGGTAAATATTGTTTTCATCACACTTGCTCGTCAATGGTGTTATTCCATGCCTGTATACTAAATGACAATGGCCTAAATTGTTCGTAAGGGAGTTATGGATTTACATACAGTTTTTCTACCCAAGGGAGTTCTAACTTTAGTTTTAAAATTTGCAAACAAGTCATTACAGATTAAGGAGGTTTCAAGTCAGCTAACGTTTTATTTATTATCTTTAAAACTTAGCTATAACCCAAATTTTACAACACAAAACTTATCTACGCTTCATGAAAATATGTTATTTTTATATTTTAAATTTATATCAAATAGTTTTGCAATAATTTTAGTAAAAATATTTTTTTAAACATGTTGGCAGAATCTGGCCGTATGACCTTTCGAATTCTAAACTAAACACAGTTTACATTATCTATGGTAGATGACTCGAAAAAAAGTGACAATCTATATTGGCGGGTAGCCATTATTTTATTGAATTTAGGTGTTTAGAGACAAAATAATTTTATTTTTGGATTTTTTTTCTCGCAATGTGATGAAAATCATTGTGTGTATCACGAGCAGTAAGGGGATTACAAACTCGAGTCATTAAAAGCCCTCCGCCTTCGGCGTCGGGCTTCTAATAGACTCTCGTTAGTAATCCCCTACTTACGGCCCTAGATGCACAATGTACTATTGCGTGATAAGTCCCGTTTAGTATCTTCTTCTTCTTCTTCTTTAGCCATTCTCAACCTATAAGGTGTAGGCCTCCTTCAGTTTATGCCATCTGTTCCGGTCTTGAGCAGTTTCCAACCACTTTGTTCCCGCCAGTCTTTTGATATCATCGTACCAACGCATCTGCGGTCTTCCTCTCGGGCGTTTCTCGCCCCACGGTCTCCACTCTACCACTGTCCTGCACCACGAGCCATGCTTACGGGTGCCATGACCAGCCCACTCCCATTTCAATAATCCCCCGTTAAGTATAATAATTATGAAAGTAATGCATATCAACATAAAAAGACTACATAAAAACTACATACCTATTTATTAATATAAGCATACACAAGAAACAGAACACACAACCTCTAATTATCGTCTGGTCCAATATTTCTCAGTAGCAACGACACAATCTGTTAAACAAGTCTGTATACGAGTAAAATAGTCCGAATTAGTGATTAGTGGCTTAAAGTTTTACAATGCCGCCTGTCAGTTATCGTTGTAACTAAAAGGAAAGTTTCCTGCTTACTCCCACATTGTTTCTACCACGTGTCTCTACAGGTGTTGATTGGAATTGACAGACGGACACTTTGCCAGACGAAGTCCGAAACAATATCTAATACCTTTAAACGAGCATTTCTTGTATATCTTATCTTCTTAATCTTATGTTCTTGTAATCAGAATCTCAGAAACGGCTCCAACGATTTCGATGAAATATGGTATATGGGGGTTTTCGGGGATGAAAAATTGATCTAGCTTGGTCTTATCTCTGGGAAAACGCTTGGTACCGAGTTTCAGCCCGAGCGGAGCTCGGTCGCCCAGGTACTTTATTTATAACAAGGGTACTGAATGAGAAATAATAATTAATTTAAATTAAACTCATCACCATCATCACTTAAGCCAAAAGACGTCTACTGCAATACATAGGCCTTCGTCAAACAGACCAGGTCTGCGCCATCCGCATCCAATGCGTTCCCGCAATTTTAATCAGGTCATTGCCCAATCTGCGTCTTTCGGTTCATGGGTGCCATTCGAGAACCTTTTGGCCCCATTGGCCATCAGTTCTACGAGCGATGTGCGCTGCCCACTGCCAATTGAGTTTGGCGATTCTTCGGGCTATGTCGGCGACTTTAGTTCTTGCACAGATTTCTTCATTTTGAATGTAATCCCGCAAAGAAACTCCGGATTAAACTATCTAGAGGTAAACTGGAAGTTTTATAAGTACCTACGTCAAAATGAATGTTTGTAACCTAATCTATGTCTGACTCGGTACCAATCGTACAATTTTAATTCCAGCCTTCTAAGGCCAAGGGTTTGAGCAGACCGTTGATGAGTTGGTCAATCACTCAGGACCTTTCTTTTTACATATACCAGTATATATAGATTCCGCGACTGTACACTGAGACTGTAGTAGTTCATTACCAATTTCGAATGGTATTATTGAGTGGTGTGATTTGATTTCAAATACCAGGCCCATGGACGAAATCATAAATAATACAATCCTCGATTTTAAGCTTAACGTTTTGCTAACGAAGACATTAACCATTAACAGGTTTTCAGTGGCGCAGCATTATCCTAGCTGAAACCAGTTTGAGTGACGTACTGCGCGGCTGAAACCACGTTTTATATTCAAACAAACTCAGAACGGAACTCACGAGACAAGGCAAACTTGTGGTAGTAATTAAGACATCTGGAACTTGCACATTCACTGGAATCCTCACGTTCGCTCTCTAATTATGACTGATGTTCTATACCTATTCATTTTACAGTTAGTGTTTAGACGTGTGTTGTGTGTTAGCTTAGACGTGTTTATTACTGCAAGCGAATGCGCAGCGATATTGATGATCTTTTAATCTAGTTTTATAGATTCATGTTGACACGCTAAGTATATTTTTCTTTGCGGTATTTTAATAATATTTAACAAATACTTGTCATTTTACAATTATATTTATTTATTCAGCTGAAAGACGTCCACTGATGTAATGCTTTTAAAATAATGAATCCTTTCATTTTCCCAATTCCAATTGTAGTTTTCTTGCAATGAGCAAATTTTTACCGCTTCCGAATAGCATTTTCGAGTGATGTGATTTAAAAAATCGGTCGCCTGGCCCAGAGGTGAAACGAATGAACGCTGGAAACAGAAACACCACGAATAACAAATACGTAATTTGTAAAGCAGTAGGTATTTTTCTTATTACCAAGAAGCCGTAACGTCAACACATATAGCAAACTTTTTAAACACAAGCAACATTATGCTGCGGCTACATTAATTTGCATTTCTGATAGGCGTACTTGTTAAGAAAGACGATGAAATTACAAGGACCTGCGGAGCTTGTGTATATTTTTCCTGGCGAACATTATGAACTTTCGACGAGGTAATTTCCCTTTAAATATTTACGTAAAGCATTGATTTACAGCGTTATGGTTCAACAGCGGCGACCCGTGTCATTACACCGCGGCCCCCCTAAAGTTCAACAATTGACATTTGCGACGACACCATTACGCCAGCATTTCAAAGCTTTATTACTCATCATTTTGATTATCGTAACAAGTGTTTATCATTATCCTCCTTTAAAAAGCCTGGTATAATAAGCGAGTACTTAAATGGCAATTTGAGAAGCGAAAAGAGAATAGATTTGATTTTATGTGGATGTCAATGGGGTGCAATGTCAGAAACGGAAAGTCGCTGTCATTTGGGGGTTTTATGTTTATAAGTACGCAAAAAATGGACGATCTCCGGTTCATTTTTTAATTGATGTACTTTACTGTGTGGTCTTTTTATTCGCGTCATAATGGCGGATGGATTTTTTACGTAAATTGGTAATTTAATGGTGTAAATTCACTAAATATCTTTAATAAGCCCTACCTATTTAATTTAGGGTGTCCATGGGTACGTATCAAAATATATAAAGTTTAAAAATAATTATGAACGAAATACATAATAGTCATTTCATTTAATCTAATTTTCTTGGAAAATCTCAACTTTACAGCATTTTCATAAAATAACGTAACCTTACCTAACTGTAAATTACATGATTAAATTTACCTATAGGTATTTTGATACGTTCCCGTGTCCATACTTTGAGTTAGCTATTTAATTTTAATAAAGTATATAAAGATCTTAAATGAAATCCGACTATTTGAAACAGTTTTTTTATGTATTACATTGTCCCGCACTAAAATTACCTCGATCGACGTTTCAACCCCATTGCAGCGGCCGTGGTCACAAGTAGATCTTTGTGATAATATTTTAAGTACTATATCTACAAACTTACATGTTAATACCCAGTACAGTATGTCTTTCTCTACTCATGCAATATCCAAAAATTAATCATAGCCCGTGCGCACATTCTCATAACCATAATTGTAGCCAAAAGCACAGTGGGAGTGTGTAGCATTGTTCGTAGGCTGTATACAGGGTGCCCGGCGGAAGGGTAGCGAAGGCGGCGTTCGTGATTGCTGACATTTATCTTGTGGCTGGCTAATTAGCTAGCGTACGGCACTGACTGCGGACGCACGGAGGGCTCATTTACCAGAACTTGGGGACAAAATTAAAAAAGTAGCTGCCATCAAATTGTGCAATGTAAGTGGACGAACTTACGAGTATGGTGGAAGGACATGTCCATTTAAAACGAGGCGAGTTTACATTTTGATACAGATGTATAAAATATCCGACAGTCTAAATTAGTCGTATTACCGAACTTTGTTCTATTTATACTTAAGTACACTTATAAATAATGAAAGTTAAATAATAGTTCACCTTACCTAAATTGGGTTAATTTGTTTACGAGCGGGTTACATAAAACATAATGATTCGTTTCCATTTAATCTAGGTGACCTTAGTCAGACATGATCTATCTTCCATCTACTTCTATCAACGTCTACCGCACTAGATACTGTCAAAAATGAGTATAATTTAAAAGGAATTTTAAAATAACAATAAAATTAGCATTGCAATAAAAATAATAGCAAATTTCCGTTTTATATTCATATCACGGATGCTGCGTGTAAATAGAATTCTGCTCTTGATATCACAATGAAAAGGAGTCTGATTGAATGAGCTCAAATTATGAGAGGTTCGGTTTTGTCCAGAGCGCGCGTAGGTGCCGGCCGGTCCAGTGGGCGGATGTACTGCTCGTAAATACTAGTCCGTTTCGTTTTTCCGCTTCCGCTCCAGTGTTGCCATTATTCTACACTACATGTCTTACTTAAACTGTATAAGTATTCACTTAATTTCAACTCGGTAAGGTGTTTAAATCACTGTTTGGAGTAATCAAGGCGGCCAATAGCAGAACCACATGACGTTATCAACTACTTTATCTATTTTATTGGAGCTCCTGTTTTAAGTTGGAAATGTGTTTTATATTGGGATTTTAAAAATAGGGTCACAGAATTTGAATTGAATGGCCAGCTACACATTCTGTATTGTATTGATACCATCAGATATATTTTTTCTTTAAAAAAGTAGACTTAAAAATATATATTGTATAAACACCGTCGTCGTTGATTTAAAAAAAGATACAAAGGAACGTACTGGTAAATGTTTAAAAACTAGGGATAGGATAAAAGAGGATATTTTAATAAAAATAGAAATCTCAAAGTATTACTTAGATTTACGAGCTTTACCGACCTAATTTTTTAATAGCCAGGGATCTCACACGGTCCACAATTTTTATAGCCACGTCGCCGCATCAGGTTCTAGAAGCTATTTGCCTTTTCAGGTTTAGACCTCACTTGGCTGTAAAAGGTAATGCTTCACGCTAGAGTGCTTTGCTCTTAGTTCATTGCAGTCTAAGGCAGGTGTCCAAAGCAATGCTAGTAGCGAGTAGTAGAACTGATTTACAATCAAAATTTGTCAAGCCTTGTGAGTTTTAGCACCAAGTATTACCAGTATCCTTATCTTACTAATAATATTATATACTCCATTTAATTTGGAATTATAAACCACCACAACAACATTATATTGCGGCTCGTGAACTGTAATATCTTTACAATTTGTACTTGAGTAACAATTGACGACACGCAAATAAAGTGACATTAAAACAATTTTATTTTGCGGCTCCCAGACTATTGTACTATACTATTTGCTAGGTAAGAAATAGTTGACGAGCCGCAATATAATGATGTTGTGGTTTTCAATTCTAAATTAAATGAAGTATAGTTTGCAAAAGTTGGTGCGCCTCCATGGATGAGCCCATGGTGGCGCACCTTGGTTTCCCATAATTTAATAAGTCATAATGTATGTAAGTAAGTAATATTCTTATGTTTGTCACAAAGTGATATAATTCTGAAGCAGGATTTTTTGAAATGCCATCTTATAGAGTGCAGTAGGTTAGATTAGAATTGTTTTATAAAAATTCCGAAGAAAATACTGTTTTAAAAATAAATCACCTTATGACTAACGTTAATTATGGAGAACGATACATTATGACTTGTTAAATTATGTGAAACCGTAGAGAACCGTCTATGGATGTATGTTACTCTTTCACGCTAAAACGGTTTGACGGGTTCTGATGAAATTTAGCGCACATAGTTTATAGCCTAGCTAGATTAACATATTATAGGATACTTTTTGTCCCGGAAAATTGCGTAGTTCCCGCGGGAAAGCTATAAACGAATTCTTCGCAGACTCAGCCGCTGGTAACAGCTAGTAATAAATGAAGGTGTTTTTTTTTTGTCCCTGGTTCGATTCCCGTATCGGGGCAGATATTTGTATGAAAAATACGAATGTTTGCTCTCGGGTCTTGGGTGTTTAATATATATTTAAGTATGTATCTATCTATATAAGTATGTTTATCCATTGCCTAGTATCCATAACACAAGCTTTGCTTAGCTTACTTAGGGACTAGGTCAATAGGTGTGAATTGTACCGTGATATTTATTTATTTATAGGCACATTAATGTAAATAAGCATACTTTAAAACAAAATTACATGTCCACAAAAAAATAACGAAAAGCATTAAAACACTAGTACCGCAGGCAGTTTTTCAAATTTGCTTTAACCTTATTTCATAATTTGTCTGGCTGCCATCGCCAAATTTCAATCAAACTCCTGTTGTCAACCAAAGTGACCTATAAAATCAATTGCTTTGAAATGAAGACGCAGATATTTAAATACGTAAAACACATTTAGAAATAAGATCTATTCATACTAGTTGTTGCCAGCGACTCCACTTGCGAATTATTCGTTTATCGGTATCCTGTGGGAACTATGGAATTTTCCGGGATAAAAAGTATACTATAAATTTAATACTGGTCATAAACTATCTGTATACCAAATTCCATAAGAATCCGTCAAACCGTTTTAAAGTGAAACAGTAACAAACATCCATTCGTAAAAACTTTCGCATTAATAATATTAGTCAGATTCATGTTCGTAGGTGAATAAGTTGAGGAGGAGTTAGCCCCCCTCGCTTAGAATCCATTGTAACTTTAAAAAGTGACATTCATGTTTTTTTTCTAAATTCATAAAAAAATAACAGAATGTCACTGGCCAGTGAAATTTGCCTTTAAATGATAAAACTATTTTTGGACCGGCTCTCGTATACTTTTTAATTTATCCTGTTCTTTCGCCCTCCCGTCTTGTACTGCGTCGCGGTTTTGGGCCAAAACAAAAAACAAAAATATAAATGTTTGTTTGTGGATCTTTCATATTTATCTATGTAAGTATGTTTGACAATCTTTGGAACTCATAGTTACTATTCTTATACACTATCCGTCATTGTTCCTTGTCAGGGTAGTCCATGATCCCACCAAAAACATAAATATGAAAAGTGTTAGCCAAGTTCAATCCTAAAGATATGTTTCATTGTGGACTACGCCGACAAAAGGACCGATAAATGAGTACAAAGTTCTGCAGATTGTCTTGAAATCTATTTATTGAACAAATAATATCATAAACAAATATTAAACTCTATTTTTTTTTATTGTGAGAGGGAGGCAAACGAGCAAGCGAGTCATCTGAAGGAAAATGATTACCACCGCCCATAAATATCAACAACTCAAAGAGAGTCACTGATCTGTTGCCGGCCTTTAAAAAGGAGAGGGAGGGGAGAGGTATTGGGGCCCCGGCGCTATCACTGACCGTACAAAACGCAGCAGGATCACTGCTGCTTCACGCTGGTGTTCTGTGAGAGGGTGGTACTGTCCCGGACGAGCCGGCCCATTCGTGATGCAGCGGCTAGCTACAACATGGCTCTACCACTACAAAATATAAATATTTCTTTGTTTTCTCAGCTACTAACAGTGTTTGATGTCTATATATTCTATTACATAATATAATAAATCTGTAACAAGTCGGTATCTGTACGTCCATACTAATATTATAAATGCGAAAGTGTGTCTGTCTGTCTGTTAACCTCTTCACGCTTAAACCGCCGAAACGATTTTGATGAAATTTGATAGTTTTTATGTCAGAAATCACCATTATATATAAAATAGTTTATAAGCAGATTGGTTAAAGAATAAGCTACCCAAATTACTAATTCCACGCGGACGAAGTCGCGGGAAAAAGCTACTTTAAAAATTCTGAAATTGAACTGTCAAATAATTTACATAGAGTAGATAACTTATGCTAATTTTAAGCTTTATATATTTGACTTGGCTACTTTTCACATACACGTATATTTGATTTGCTGGTAAAAACCATTATATACGTCAGATATTTACTTTTCGTCTTTTTTTTTCTATTTCAAGGTTGTAGACAATTTCAGCAAACTAAAGGATTATTGAATGAAATAAAGGAAAATAAATAGTTGGGACTAGACTGATTTATTTAGGATCAGATTCGAAACGGGGATAAAATAAAAATAAACATGAAAATAAAGTAAGTTGTAGTAATCTTTGATCTGCTCAGAGAGCACTTAGTAGGTAGGTACTTTCTAAAAATGTTAATTTAGGTCTAGTAAAGGTGAAATCTTGAAGAAGAAACGCAAATACAAAATATCTCGAATAAGTCCTTATTAAGTACCACGAGTTTGTGCAAAAGCTGGATATATAATAATATTATACATCATATAGATGGAGCTGAAGAAGTTCTACTTCAGTCGTGTGGTCTAAACACTCGGTTTGTAGGGTTCCGTAGTCAACTAGGAACCCTTATAGTTTCGCCATGTCTGTCCGTCTGTCTGTCCGTCCGCGGCTAAGCTCAAAGACTGTTAGTACTAGAAAGCTGTAATTTGGCATGAATATATATATCAGTCACGCTGAAAAAGTGATAAATAAAAAAAAAATTTTTTAGGGTACCTTCCATAGACGTAAAGTGGGGTGATTTTTTTTTCTCGACTAACCTATAGTGTGGGGTATCATTGGATAGGTATTTGAAAATAAATAGGGGTTTACTAAAACCATTTTTTGATAAAGTGAATATTTTAGGAGATATTCGCTCCGAAAGTTCAAAATAATGTGCCCCCTCTAACTTTTGAACCGCACGTCTAAAAAATATGAAAAATATCACGTAAGTTAAACTTAATAAAAAATTTCTAGGAAAATTATTTTCAACTTAAGCAGTTTTTAAGTTTTTGTAAAAAAATATTTCTAAACTAAAATTGTAATTTAACCACCAATGCAAGCATTTTTTTTCTTTAAGTACCTATAAGATCACGCTAACAGTATCTTCTTTCAAATAAAAAAAATACATTACATCTGAAAAACAATCAACATACATACTAGTTCTAGTAGACTGCAGTTAGATTAGTTACCCAATTCGCTGATAGAGGGCGCTTTACCGCCGACGTTGGGACCAAAACAACCACATTAATAAAGTATGCAAAGATTATTTCGTACCTGCTACGGAACCCTATCTTGGGCGTGTCCGACACGCTCATGGCTGGTTTTTTTTAAATTTTATTTTTATATCTGTGTTATTTTTGAAATGGTTTGAAATCAAGAATAAATGTTTTCTTTCTTTCTTCTAGCTCGTAGGCTATTGTTTAGTACCCCTAATATGTCAAACCGAAGTTTGCCGGGTCAGGTAGTGTTTGTATAATTAACATTTACACTTATAAACTTTCGCATTCATAATATTAGTAGGACATAATACTTAAAGTTCCCTCAGCCCTTGTAACTTCTCTGCATATGATTTGTACAGCACGGCACACTCAGGAATAAGCCGCTATTCCAAGCCGGCACATTAGCGTACTTAACATTGCATGTTACCACACTTTGAAGTTTAACTTCGGAATGTATTCCGGTCGCCGGAATCTCGCTTCGATCTGAGCCAATTTGAATAATTCTTTAACTGATTCCACCTGAAATTTTCGAGAGAGCTGACGTTTTTTGCTAATGAAATGAGTAATGTTATCATGCGAATTTAAATATGCAGCAGTAGTATAGTAGATTGATAACCAAGGGTGGAAAGTGTCCCATTGAAAAGTGAGAGCGCCAATAGTTCGAAGGGAAATGGGTAATTTCACCCGAGTTAGATACTCTACTTTTCATTTCGACTGTGAAGAAAGTAAAATACTACAAAAAAATGAGAATAATAATAAATTGAATTTACTTATAGCCAACCTCGAACCTTTTCGCCCTGGCCACTTACCACGTCCGAAAAATCGAGTTGGTCACGACCAAGGAGCTTATATACAAAACTGGAGGTTGAACACCAAACGAAGAAGTTTTGACCTTTATTACTTATTTATATTTTTCTTTCACATTTTCACGAATGACTTCCATCTCTTTCTTAACCTAACTTAATTAAGAGATGGAATATTTTCGTGACGTAATAAAGATCAAATTTCTTGTTTCAAACGGATGTTCGGTGTACAACCTCCAGTGTTGCATATGAGCTCCATAGTCACGACGTGCATCTAGATGGTCATGCCGAAACGTGAAAAAAAGTGTCACTGACGTAACTGAATTATCTTCGACTCCGAGGCTAATCGTAAAATTAAAAAAAAAAAATACTTTCCACCTCAGAGATGAAAACGCAATTTTCCACTCGGCTATCTACCCAAGAAAATTTAACTTTCCGAACAGGAGAGATGAAAACTAATTAGAAGTAAGAGTACCTATAGTAGTATAAAATTGGGCATTTTAAACCAACTTACTTCGGGGTAGCTTCAGCTACCCCTTAGTTGCGTTGTTTTAAAACACCCAATTTTGAATTACTGCTCATTTTTAAAAATTTGAATCAATACCTTATTAATATCGGATATCGACGTATCGAACGGTACTCCGTTCAGCGTTCCGTTCAAAACCACTTCGATTGCGTTCGCGTTACGTATCGGGCGGTACTCCGTTCAGCGTTCCGTTCAAAACCACTTCGATTGCGTTCGCGTTACGTATCGGGCGGTACTCCGTTCAGCGTTCCGTTCAAAACAACTTCGATTGCGTTCGCGTTACGTATCGGGCGGTACTCCGTTCAGCGTTCCGTTCAAAACAACTTCGATTGCGTTCGCGTTACGTATCGGGCGGTACTCCGTTCAGCGTTCCGTTCAGCATTCCGTTTAAAAACCATTTCGATTGCGACTCTTTCGATCATCCAAATTTTTCATTCTCACTCACTCGGGGCAATCCAAATACCTAACATTGATGTTAAGTTCAAACCATTTCGAGTAAGACTTTCATGCTTGTAACACGCGCGCATTGGTTGCATTGATCTTAAAGAAGTATGAAGTTTGTAAAACAAGCTCAGAGGTTGCAGTTGGATGCCGTTTGTTCAGATCGCAACAATCGTACTTTTCGTCATGGTGAACTCTTACCTGACACAATTCGTTGTATAATTTGCGGTCCTTCTAATTGTGGGAAAACTAATTTAATTGTTGGTCTTTTAATGCATGAACAAGGGCTACGCTTCCAAAATGTTTATGTATATTCAAAAACACTGTTCCAACCTATGTACCAGTTTTTGGAAAAAATATTGATGATGATTCCATCAGTTAAATTTCAAAAATATCGCGAAAATGATGAAATACTGAGCCCGAATGAAGCTAAGAATAATTCAGTTATCATATTTGATGACGTTGCATGCGAAAATCAAAACAATATAAGGGATTACTTCGCAATGGGAAGACATAAAAATATAGACAGCTTCTACTTGAATCAAACTTACAGCAAAGTACCTAAACAATTAATAAGAGACAATGCTAATTTAATAATTCTTTTTAAACAAGATGATGTTAATTTACGCCATGTTTATGACGAACATGTTGGAACCGATATGTCTTGGTCGCAGTTCCGGGAAATGTGCGCAAAAATATGGACCGTACCTTTTAGTTACTTGGTTATAAACAAGGATTGTGCCAGAAATTCGGGATGTTATAGAATGGGATTTGATACATTTATCGTCTTGGATTAAGTGTGATACTTAATGTGTTCCATTTTCAAGAAACTTTTATTTCTTCATATGAGACCATCAAGATCGGACATGAATCTTAAAATAAATGAAGAGAAAACATTAAAAAGAAAAGTGCTTCAGTATGCCGAGGCAGTCAAAAAGAAGGTGAAACTGCTTCGTGACATGAAAACTAATAATAACATGATATTGGAATCAGTGTTGAAGCCAATAACGGAACCGCTTAATGAAATGGTTAAAACTAACGATAATAACAACTTTCACTCCAACGATACCGATTTTGACGACAGTGAATTTAAATGGCAGAAGGCCGCAAAAACATTAAAATTTAGTCCTGGTGATGGCAAGAGAAGTAGCTTTTATAATCGGACAATTGTACAAAAATCTCCTGAATCTAATAATGATGATGAGATATCAAATGATTGCGAGTACGATCAAGATGATGACAGTGAACACAAAGATGACGAGGAAAGTGACGACAAGGATGACTTGGAAATAACAAATGATATGTCATTTAAGACATCTGACTCGTATACTTCTCCTCGCGAAGATCCTGCATGGCAAAAGCAATACGATGTTAACTTGAACATTCCTTTTGGCATAAGAACAGAGCGTGATAAGCTAATGCTAGGATCTTATTCAGTTTCCGTGAGTAACGAGAAACTTAAAGTAAATGGACATACTTACGATTTGACACCGGGCTTATACGATTTGCTATTTAAGAAATTGCCTGATTTAAATATAATAACTGAAGTCGACAAACGTAATTATAAAATGCTGCTATTAGAAACGAATGCTCATAGGCGAGATTTTAATCCCCATAAACCAATAAAAAGTAACAAGGGCATGAAATATTTGTATATTATAAAACCGCTTTTCAAATTAACCAAAGAACGTGAAATAAGCGAAGAAGTATGTACTCAAGGCAAAGGATTACCAGTAATGAAAAGAGTTAAAAGAAATGTTTCGTATGTATATTGGGATAACCCGAACGAATTAGTGGAAAGATTGAAATTACTCATAGCTTCCCGTGATGCTGGTAACACAGGATTAGATAATGAAATCATATCTATTATTGAAGAACTGCAAGAAGCTGGTTTGGTTAATTAATAATATATAAAACTGTTGTTTTACTTTTACCGTCAGTCGAAGCCGGGCTTTTGTCAACAAATATTAAAAATGAATATAGACAAATTCGGTCATCATGTTCATAAACGTTTGCGTGTATCTGATGTTTCTGAAGTTACATATAAGGCTTTGCTGCGTTCAGATAATGGCGCTTTTGATTTACAGTCAACGAGATTGAAGGGGGTAGCAGATCCTTCATCACCTGATGATGCGGTTAATAAGAAGTATGTCGATCAGCTTTTCCAGAATATTTACGAGAAGAAGCATCTGGATTCTTTGTTTGACATTATAAATTCTCAAATCTATCAGCTTGCGAATCAGTTGAAAATAAACTTTTATACTAAAAAGGACATAGATAATATTTTAAATAATTTCAAACATGGCAAAGGAACAAGTCGTGAATGAGATACACAGATCGGCAAGAAGAAATTTCAAGCGTCGTGCAGTTATATTAAAAGGAATTGACGATTTGTGGCAAGCAGATTTGATTGATTTACAGAATTTACAAACGATTAACAAGGGGAATAAATACATTTTAGTTGTTATTGACACTTTTTCAAAGTACACGTGGTGTACTCCAACAAAATCTAAAACCAAAACCGAAATAAAAAATGCATTTGAACAAATTATAATATCAGCAAAAAGAATACCTAGAAACTTACAGACAGACTTTGGAAAAGAGTTTTACAATAATGAATTTGATTCTTACTTAAAATCCTTAAAAATAAACCATTATTCCACGTATTCAATTAAAAAGGCATCAATTGTTGAAAGGGTAATAAAGACTCTCAAGAACAAACTTTACAAATATTTTAGTTTCATTGGAAATTATAAATGGGTTGGAAAACCTTTAGATAACATAATCCAATCTTATAATCAAACTGTGCATAGCACAACCAAATTTAGACCAAATGATGTTAATTTTGGCAATGAAGTCGAAGTAAAGAAAAACATAGAAAAAAGACAATCCAATCTACGTTATAAATTAAACAAATTTAATGTAGGAGACCGTGTGCGTATAAGCAAGTACAAAAGTGTGTTTCGGAAAGGTTACATGCCAAATTGGTCTACAGAGTTATTTATTATTAAAAAAGTTAATCACACTCGTCCGGTAACTTATCATATTGAAGACCAACGAAAAAACACTATACTCGGTACATTTTACGAACAAGAACTTCAGAAAACTAAGTATCCAGACGTTTACCTTATAGAAAAGGTAATCAAAAAAAAGGGAGAAAAGTTTTATGTTAAGTGGTTAGGACTTGATGATAGCGAAAACAGCTGGATTGAGAGAAATGCCATTGTATAAATATATTTATAAACATTCTCGCTCGAAGCCATTAGCATATAGAACATGAAAGGAAGAGGACTTCTAAATAATATTATTAATCACTTACCATTTGAATTGCACTTACCTGGGTACAATTATTGCGGACCTGGCACAAAATTGCATAAACGGTTGCAAAGAGGTGATAAAGGAGTTAATGAACTGGACAACGCGTGTATGCAACACGACATAGCTTACGATAAATATTCTAACCTAGCAGACCGACACCGTGCAGATTTAGAACTTTATAAAATGGCTAAGCAAAGATTGAAGTCAAAAGCTGCTGGAAAAGGAGAAAAACTTGCATCATGGTTAGTTAGTAAACTGATGAAATCTAAAATCAAAGCTGGTGCGGGGATAAAATCATTTAAACATTTTGTTTCTAAAATACGCACTGAATTGAAAAAAACAAAATCTAAAAATAAAGGCACTGCAATCGGCCAAGCTTTTGCTGCCGCAAAAAAAGTATTCCTTAACAACAATACGAGTAAAATCAGAGTTCCTCGTTTAATACCGATCCCGAAAACTGGTGGCATATTACCACTGATACCTATTTTCGCCGGACTTTCTGCCTTAGGATCATTGGCAGGAGGAGCTGCTGGAATCGCTAAAGCTGTTGGTGATTATAAAGCTGCAAGGAAAAACTTAGCTGAATCAGAACGTCATAATAAGATGATGGAATCTATTGCATTAGGCAAAGGATTACACATTAAACCTTATAAAAATGGAAAGGGATTGTGTTTAGAACGCTCAAAAAACTAAATAAAAGGCTACCCAGACGTGCTCTTACGAATATTGATATTTTAGAACACTCAGCAGATATTCCGTATTTTCGCGGTGTTTACATGAGAGATAGTTTGCCGAAGCGCCCAAAAAGAGTAGAATGTGCAATCATAAATTTAGATAGTTCTAAAAACCAAGGGACTCACTGGGTAGCCTATGTCAAAGATAATGATTATTGCGAATATTTCAATAGTTATGGCGATCTTCAACCACCGCTAGAATTAATAAAGTATTTAAAAAATGACATTTCATATAATTATAAGACTTACCAAAAATTTAATACTGTTAATTGCGGACATTTATGCTTAAAATATTTAAAACATTTTTGGAATAACCGTTTAAATACGTATGATCAATAAAAAGCTTATCATTCTCACGATGTCTTTCACTTTGTCAATAACGGGATCCTCCTCCACCCTGATTACGAACCATTCACCAGCTCTACAACTAGATGGTGAATATGAATGCGGTCTGCTATACATGTCAACTTTTAACTCGATACCTAATATAGACTATAGAAATAATAAGTTTTATTATGGTGAAAACGAAGTAGTACAAATTCCTGAAGGGTCGTATGAACTTCAAGATCTTGATGATTATCTTAAAAAACACCTCCACGGATGTAACTTTACACTAACATGCAATAATAATACGTTAAAGACATCAATATTGTGTACTAAAAGTGTGTATTTTAATAAACCAAATTCGATTGGCAAGTTACTTGGTTTCGGGGAAGAAAATGTTCGGGCGAATATATTAACAGAATCCCCTTTTCCTGTATCCATTCTGTCTACAACCATAGTGCGAGTTGAATGTGACATCGTGAGCGGATCATTTGTAAACGGAAAACCTAGCCATATAATTCATGAGTTTGTTCCTAATGTGCCTCCTGGTTACCGGATTATTGAAACACCCAAAAACGTTATTTATTTTCCCGTTACTCAAAACAGCTTAAACTCACTCAAAATAAGAATATTGGATATAAACGACAATTTGGTTAATTTACGTGGTGAAGAGATTCAAATATATTTACATCTTAGAAAAAAATGATAGATTTCAATAAAAGTGTGGTATCGCACACCAAAAGCATTAGTGCACATTGTGCTATCAAGAAAAGAAGACCTAAAGAGCAACTTACAAAGGAAAATAAACAATTCTTAAAAAACATAGGTTTATTAAAATGAGCATACTAAACTTATCTGATGCTTTAAACTTCGATAACACGATCGAAAGTTTCGAATATCACTCTTATAAACCGTACGTAACAAGTTTCAATTTAAACGATGAAATCCGTATACCTATTAACCAGCAAGATCTGTACGTACTACCATCAGCGAGTGCTTTATACATAGAAGGTACAATTGCAGTATTCAACTGAGAAACAAAAGCACAAGCGAACAGTGTTCTTTTCACAAATAACCCTATACTTCATTTATTTCAAGATATTCGTTATGAACTGAATGGTATCGAAATAGATAAAATTAAAAACGCTGGGGTCACAACAACAATGAAATCTCTTGTGTCAATGAATGGACTCGAATCATCTATGTCAAAGTTATGGGGTTGGGACGTTAACGGCACAAAAATTACGCATGGGTCATTTTCTGTATCTATTCCTTTAAATAAAGTTCTAGGCTTCGCGGAGGATTATAACAAAATTATTATTAACTGCAAGCATGAACTTATTCTTTTACGAGCCAATACTAATTTAAATAGTGTAAAACTGAATGCAAATGAGTATATAGATAACATAACTATATCGAATATAGTATGGCGTATGCCACACATCAAGGTTTCTGACCGTGAAAGATTAAGTTTGCTCAAATATTTGGAAAAAGATCGAGCTATTCAGATAGCATTCAGAAATTGGGATCTGTACGAGTATCCGCTTTTACCTAAAACGTCAAAACATTCTTGGGCTGTTAAAACTTCATCTCAAATAGAGAAACCACGATATGTTATAATTGGATTAAAAACACACAGAAGAAATGTTTCTGACAAAGATATATCATGTTTTGATCATTGTAATTTACGAGATGTCAAAGTTTTTTAAACTCTTGCTATTTTCCATACGAAAATATGAACGTCAGTTTTTCGGCTCAAAAATTTGCTATATTATATGAGCAGTACGCCAAATTCCAGCAGTCTTATTATAACCGTAGCCAAGCACCTTTGCTGAGTCCGATAGATTTTAAAGATAAAGCACCTCTGTTTGTTATCGACTGTTCCCGTCAAAACGAAACCCTCAAAACAGGATCAGTAGATGTGCGGGTTGAATTAGAGTGTGAAGCAGATATACCTGAAGATACCGCAGCTTATTGTCTTATTTTGAATGATAGTATTGTAGAATATAGACCGTTGACCAATATAACCAAGAAAGTATCATGAAACTAGACTTTCTAATCGTTGATCTTCAGGGGTTTAAATCATCTCAAAATGAATTTATTGTTAAAGAATTTGCCTACAGTACAAATGAACACACGCAAACGTTTTTAATAAAACCTCCATATTCATTTTCTACATTATCGGAAAATGAAAAGATGCAAGTGAAATGGATAGAGAAAAACCTAGGCATTATGTGGCGCGAAGGATATATCGATTATAGAGAATTTAAAAGAGTGATTCATAAGTACTTGGTGGGCAAGAAAATATTTGTAAAAGGTTTAGAAAAAATTGAATGGGTAAAAGATTTGTGTGCTAATTGCACTGTAACAGACATAGGTGAAACAGGCTGTCCTAATTTTCAATCTATGTATAATAAATATTGTGTCAATGACAGCTCGTACAACTGTTTACATCATAAAAAAGCTTGTGCGTTAAAAAATGTCCTATGTCTCCAAAAGTGTTATTTAAGTAATCCTCATTATTTTAATTTTAAATAAAATCGCAATAACTGATTATTTGAATTTTTATTTTACCCAGTTATAGTTCAGTAAAAAATCTCTAAATATCTACGAAATAAAACAAATATCTGTGTTTATTACTTATATTTTGTCCTATTTATTATAATTAACATAATTTAATTATTTGTAAATAAAGTTCTAAAAGTTCTAAAGTTCAAAAACTAACACTGTAGCCACTGATTTTTTTTGAAATTTTATTTATAACTCCTTCAGCACCGTCTATGACCTCGTCATAACCATCGTCCGCCACATATTGTGCACTTAGGATGACGTTTTCCTCGTCGTCACTACTGCCTTTCTTCAAATCTAATATCTGTATTTTTATCAGCCTTGTGCCAATCTCCGCTTTATTATTTATGACGAATGAAGAGAGACTGTTATGACCACTTTTTTTAAATACTTTGTTTTCTAAGTTTAGTTTTGCTCTTTTTTCTTTATTTTTTTTCTGGTTTCCGCTTCTAATTTTCTTCACTAACTCGTTTTCCTCTTCGGGAAATTGCACTTGGCCGTAGTGGAAAAACAGGTCTTCAGATGTTTCAGTAATTTCGTTGACGTTATCCATTTTCTGTAACAAAAATATAATTATTACAAATAAATGAAATAACTATCCATGTTATTATTTAGGAAATGTTCCCAAAAAATAAATAACTTGAAATCCACAGTTAAAAATCAGTCCTAAATTATAAAACTTAATATAAAGTTGACTTACCAAACTATGGGTACGGCTCGGTTTGAGTTAATTTGAAGAAACGTACTACTGTATTGTACTCAAATGAACGTAGTTCGATATGAATGAGTAGTGATTTATGATAGCAGCTTATATATTAACTGGACTTCTTGTGTTAGCAAAATTACCTTAAGCACGTGTCGTGAATATGCGATAAGCAAATTTCATTTAAAGTATCGTCATGCGGTCATTGCTGACTCGACAATGTAGGTGAGGTGATCGACATAAGGTCGTGAAGAACACGTAACAACGTGTTTTAATCCTACTCAATAATGTTAACAATGCGACGTATGCATTTAGAGCAATTAGTTGTTTACGTAGTAAAACACAAATATTCATCTATATATCTTTATTTCAGACTTCGATATTTTACAACACAGTATATGTTATCTTATAGGTACCTATTTAAATTGCTGATTAAAATTAATTACATTAAATTAAGCTTAAAATAAATTTATACAAAGAAAAATTTATAATATTGAACTATGACCCCATGCTTTAGTTGAAACCTTGTCTGCTAATGTAAGTCGCTTATCGTCTTTGCTGGACAACGCAATTTTATTAACCGTTTGCGTAAAGATCTCATGCTTAATGGATTTAAACAATATGTTTTTTTTCCTTATAATTGTATTCTTGTACAAAACATCTCTGTAGTTATCTAATGTTAATTCCTGGACAGCAGGTTTTTTTATTCCTTTTGCTTTTTTAAGTATCAAGTCCTCGCTTTTAATACAGTACAGTTTAGAACGTAGCCCTACAAACTCTGAGATAATTTTACCGCCTAACTCGTCTTTAAATAATCCAGGAATCTTTTTATTTATTAGAGGAATCTGAAATTCATTTAAAATGTTATAATTACTTGTATCAAAATATTGCATGAATTGATTTTTCAAATCATCGTAAAAGTCTTTCGATTCTATTTTATAAATAAAACTATCAGTGTCTGTATAACATAGAGAAACGCGATCATCATAGTAAGGTTTTATTACTGAATAGTGAAATTGATACATATGGCTTTTAGAAAGTTCAAGTATCGTGAATCCTACGTATATTGGCTTGTCTAAAACAACCTTTTCCGGTTTCATTTGCACAGCGACAAAATTATCTGAAAATATAGTGGCGCTGTGAAAATTTGGACGAGCAATTAATTTACTAGCACTAACAAACCTATTTGTTGAGTTTCTGTCATCACGCCAATAATTTACTAATTTAACATCTACGCGTCGTTCATTGTCTTCCAGAGTTTTACCAAATACTGCGTTATTTTTTAACTTGAATAGATCCTGTTGAAATGGAGTTTCTGCATTTTTCCTCAGCTCTGTATTTAAATCTATGTATTTTTTCAGAAAAGGACTTTGTCGGAACGTGATTACTCGGTGAATTTTCTTTAGAATCAAGCCATTCCGCAAACACGTTTTCAAGTGTACGTAATGAATGACATATTCATATTTATCGTACAAATTTGGAATTAATTTAGAATTTTTCCCTCCTGGAGGTACAAATTTTTCAGCGCAGAATGGATAATCATTATGCAAAGTATGTAATTCCTCAGGATACAACAAGTCAACCTCAAGAATAAATCCAAATTCTGCGTCATCTGAAACTGACATAATGTCTAAATGCTCTATTTCAACAGGATCTAGAAAGCGGAAATCGGATACGGGTAATGATTGGCTCATACTATAACCATATAAGTTGTTACAATCAATATATACTAGAAAGGCGTCGGGCTTACTGTTATCGTAACTTTCCATATACCTATTATTAGCAAGAGCATGTCTGGTTGAGCACATACAAATACCACCTCGAATGCCTTTTTGAATAAGACGAATTGTTTCTAAGTCAGATATTAACTCTAATTTAACTCCAGTTTTCAATAGCATTGCGTCAAACGATAGACTTGGCAAAGTTAAATAAAAAGCCGGATCCAATTGGTAATGAATCTTACAAATTTTTCGGAAATTTTCAAAAATGTCAGACAAAAGCAAAACATCAGTTTTTATATACAGATCTGTGTATTCGCCCATGTCCTTTAATTGGAAAGTATCCCATACATTTTGGGCGTGCTTGTAATCTGTATCACTGATATGTTCTGCAGAAAGAGAGTTAAAAAACAAGCTCTTTTCGGGTAACTCAGTTTCTGTAAATTTTTCCCAACTAGACATGTAATCGTAAGGATAAACTCCTTTGCGTATTAATAAATCAAATTTGGCTTGTTGAGGGAAAAAATTACTCAGGTGTAAAAAATCTGCTTTACATAAGCCCTTTGCTAACTTTTCTAAACTCGTCCCTAAAAATTTAAATGAGTCTACAAATCGTATTTGCGCATACTGATTATTGGATAACCTCAAAAATTTTGTAAATGAAATATAGTTTTCTTTGTTCTTAGGTATTACTTTTATAGGTCCTGAACATTGTCCCAGTTCCTTGATAAATAAATGGCAATCGTACCCTGACAAGTTGTGAAAGAATACAGGAATGAGTTTCGGCACACGAAAAATCAAGTTACAGTATTGATGCGCCGCACCGCGGTATGCTCCTGTTAAATGGCAGTGGTCTCTTACTTTATCCCAAAACAGGGCGGTATGACAAATGTGACAAGTTGTAGCGTTGTTATATGCTAATAAGTTTTCATGGGTAAAACTCATAGGGACTTCGTTATTTAACACTTCATAGATTTCATTTACATGTCTATACAAATATTTTAAAAACTTAGAAACGCAATCAGGTCCACGATACTGGACAAAACGATTTAGGCTTTTGTCGTAAGAACAAACTATATGATAAGCAAAAGCTGAAGGTAAATGAACTTGATTTTTCGAGGTAAAACTAGCCGTTGACGCCTGTTCACAACCATGGTAGGGTATAAGAATGGTTTCAAAGTCAGCATACACTACGAAGGGCACGTCTTGTTTGCGGTCAAAATGTTTAAATTCAAGAAATGTACCCTTATCTGGGAGCACAGTGGCTATCCCGCTGCAAGTATGTCTTATATATCCGTGTTCTGTAGCAAAAAATATGAGACAGTCTTCGCAAAAATAAAGTTTACCATGATGTTTAGTAATTTGAGAACGAACGAGTCGCGGTAAATTATTTATTAAAACGTAGTGTGATTTAGAACCGTTCTCAATTAAAAGTAAATTAATTTTTTTACGTCTAGTGTACTCTGATCTGAAAACTGGTCCGACAACTGTACGATTGTTTTTTAAAGAATACACATTGATGCTTAAATCAATATTATTCTGCTCGAAAGTAGCAATATCTGAAAAGGTTACTGGAAAACACATGTTATCAACATTCAACACACTATTAAAGTGTGGGTATGAAGTCGTACGCTCTTTATGGGATTTAGTCGGATAGAGCGCAGCAACAATACTCCAAAGAAAGCAATAACTATCTTTATTATGTATGTTGGTGCAGGCTCTTTTATTTTTAATAAACTTTGGCAACTCTATGTAAGAAGAACCTTTTAATGGTTCGTACTTGTTGATATTTACCTCTAAATATAAATTGGATAAAAATGTCCAACCACTATCGCGTTCTTGAAATTCTTCGATCTTTTTTTTTAAACCGTTCATTACATTTTGATACAGTTCTTTAAAATTATAGTACACAGTTCTTTGAAAGATTTAATTTCCTCTTTGTCGTCTTTAAATAAAAGAAAGTTGCAAAAATATTCAAAGTTGATTTTTAAACAATCGTACTTTTGCAGACGTGTGTTTATAATACTTTCTAATTTAGGCGCTAAAGTAATCAGAAACATTTCGGGTAAAACACATTTCAACTCATCAGATCCAAATACTCTGTAAGACGATATGCGACCTCTAAATGCAGACGATAGTTCCACCGCGCAATCAGTTGTTGTAATCACAGTATTATTTTTGTGTTTAGTACTTCTTAAATGTCCCACCCATTTATTTTTTTCTACTTCGAGTGAACATGCAGTGCAGAAAGGCATAGTTAATTAATCGTATCTTATGTAATGTAGCTACTTTAAAAATATAATAGCAATAATAATATATAGGTAATCAATAAAAGTTTAAAAAACCGAACGACATGTTAAAGGACCGGTTTCACCACACAATGTTAAATATTATCGACTGATTACTGCTGTTAATGTCTACCACCTGACAAGCTAAATCAGGCTTTAACGTGGTGTTAGCAACTAACAAAGGTTGGTGTAATCGGTACTTAAGAAGTGAATGTTATACTTTATAAATATAAATTTACAATTTAACACATTTAACATTTACTGAACAACTATTTGTAGGTAGTGAACTTAACGTCTACTTTTTCAAAAAGCGTTTTCAAATCCTTTACACAATTTTGTAAAGATTCCCATTCTGGAGTGTCTACATCTATTTGGGCTTTCAATGATAGAAGGGCCTTTTTCCACCTATCTAGGGGTGACTCACGGCGAATGTCGTCTGTACTGTAAACCCGCAGTTCCACGAAGTACGCTCCGTTGAGGCTGCAAGCTCGCTTCGACACTCCATTTGCAACGCGATTTGTGATCGATGAGCCAAGGTGGTCCACAACAGACTGGAGTTGGTTTGAAGAGTTTGACTCGGGGAATAAATCGAAAACATCGAAAGGATTCTTTACTTCTTTTTTATTCTTCGGTACAGAAACGTGCCTGCAAACAAAAATATTAACTTATAAATTAAGAGAATATAGTGCCTACACGTATTAAAATACAACTTTGAACGACCGGATAGCCTAGTGGTTAGTTGCCCTGACTACGAAGCTAGATGATCCGGGTTCGATTCCCGGTAGGGGAAAATGTTTGTATGATGATTATCCGTTGCCCATTACTCATAACACAAGCCTTGCTTAGCTTGGGAAACGGGTCAATTGATGTAATTTATCCCAAGATATTATTATTACCTACTATTATTAAATTTAATGAATTATTACCTGCTCGTTTTTGCTCGCTTCACTTTTGCTTTTTCAACTGATTCCTGGTTCTCGAATTCTGAATCCGACCTGAAATTAAATGTAAGAAGTAAATAAGGATTTTAGCTATTATTTATATTTATACACCTGCAAAATATATTGCAATTTCCCATCGGCGTAAACAGGTTTTAATGGTATTTAATAAAAACGAAAATATAATTTTACCTTAAGTTATCCGCTTTTCTCTTTTGGGTTGTTTTCTTCGATTTATCACCACCAGCCTTGCTGCTTGCAATTAAGATGCTTTCAAATTCAGAGTCAGACCTGAAAGTAAATACCGTGTCAATATATTATGAATCTGAAACAAGACATGGTAGTGTTTTAACGGTGAGTAGTTACTTACATTATAATGTTATGCTGTAATACTGTTGATTAAAGAGTCAGCTGCAGCGTTACCTCAGATCAGCGTGGAAAATGGTGAGGGTCAACAACTGTCAGAACTTCTTCTATGCACTACGATGTCCAAAGTCGAAAAGGAGAGAATAATCAGAAAGACGGTAAATTAATAGCCAAATATTGTTGATTCCTCTAAATGTTTTAGGGCTGTCACGTTTCATAATCTGCTGGTTATACATGCAAACAAGAACGAAATATCTCCTCTTCAAATCTGCATAAATCAATAAACGATAGTTTGATTCACAATTGATAATTAACGAAACGATGTGATTTACTTAAGTTTTTGTAAGAAAATTAGTACTTACAGGTCGATGGGCGTAACTATTTGAATGTAGCTTGATGGTAAAATTATTATAAATTTAATCTAATATATAAAAATCTCGTGTCACGGTGTTTGTTATCGAACTCCTCCGAAACGGCTTGACCGATTTTTATGAAACTTTTTCTCTACACTCGGTCGGTAGGTCTGAGAATAGGTCGCAGGCTATTTTTTATACCCCTATTCTTCGCGGGCGGAGTCGCGGGCAACGGCTAGTATATTTATAATAGTTTTACCATTAAATATAGACTATTATATATTGATATAACAAGTTGCAACAAGATGGAGCGACGACCTGGTGAGGGTAGCGGGAACGCATTGGATGCGGATGGCGCAGGGCCGATCTGTTTGGCGAGCCTTGGATTAGGCCTATGTTCAGCAGTGGACGTCTTTCAGCTGAAATGATGATAACAAGTTGCATGCCCTAAGCAAATATTTTATATCGCTGTTACGTAAATTATTTACAATATTAGTGTTAATGCCAGCCCTGAAAAATGTTTTACTTGCACATTATTAATGAGTTCGATTCGGAAGTTCATTCACCAGCTAACTTGCAACGTTGCGCAATACGAATTACAATAAACACGTTGCGCAATCGAGCAATACCTAGTAAATCGATAATTTTGTATGATATTTAAATTAATTAAAACTCCCTACAAAAACACTTAACTGAAAAGTAGTTTTCAGTTCAACTAACCTTATGTTCTTATCTTATGTCATGTTTAACCTTATGTCACGGCTTTCATTGAGGTCTAATGACATAACATGTTAAAAACCATCAAACCGTTTACAGAACTTGCTAATAGACAAACATACATACATACATACATACTAATAACGGTTCCGATAACATTAATTAAAGATTATAGTTTTTTACTGATTACAGCGCCACCTGTTAGCAAAGTCGAGAACTCATTACAATACTGTCAACATCAATCAATTAGTTTAGCCACCTAGTTCCTAACATCTATGGTTCCGAACAATTTCGATAGAGGTCGTCCCATCTCTGAATATAGCATGCTATGTAATCTGACACCCACATGTCTTCGAGTTTAAATGACTGAAGAACATAAACATGTATATCACTTTACAACGCCTTTTTGATTAAACCTTATGTTGTAAGCCAGCAAGACAATTTTTACGTCTACGCGATAAAGTGAGATACGACATTTAAAAAGTGTAATAAAATACTGACAATACATAGATGGAGCAACGGTGCTTTAAACACCAATAAAATCACAATTTCACTTAGTTTTTCGCAATACCGATTTTAAAACATATTTTGGTAGTCACTACTGTAGTGAGATACACATTTGTATACTTTCGTAATTTAAATAATTTATACTTCACGGTTAATTTCGGCGTAAATTAGTTTAAACCTAACTCACGCTAACGATGTTTTTAGATTGTTCGGTATAAATAAACCCGACATCCTCATCATTGTACACGTAAAAAGCAGCCATATAGAAACGTCCACAGAGGACGCCGGGAATGTTATCGTCCCGGGTGGCTCATGCTTGACTGCGAAGTCTGATCAGCTTTGCGGACGAGTTGTGTAAAGCCTCGGTGGGAGGCACCAAAACCACCATGCACGCCAAAAGCGGGGTCATATCGACATGCTCAAAAAGAGCACCAGGAACTCAGCATCCTGGGTGGCCTTCAATCTTGGTTGTGGAGTCTGATCAGCTTCGCAGTCAAGTTGTGCAAACACCTGAGCAAACCTAACGTCAGCTTGCGAGCAGACCGTGATGCGCTCAGTGGCTTAGGCCTCATACACATCGGACTTGATCAACCCGGTGTGTGTGGTGTGTACTTTTGTTTTTGAAACATATAAATTCCACTAATTTGGAAATCAAACTAACTCGGAGTAGCGATGCATTATGTTTGATGCAAGTGAAAATGGTATCTGCACTTTGCATCGAAAGAAAAACATCGCATAAAAGCAATACGATGAAGTCATGTTGTTTATCGATTCCTCGACATGAGTTATGACAGAAGTGCCTGATCATGGTTTGCGGGCAATTTAGCTCGCATCGAACTTGGTAGGCGTCGATACTTAAAACTCAAGATCGTAAATCGAATCGTAGATTTAAAGTAAAGTAACCTATCGAGTTTGGTAGTAACGGTTGTGAAAAATGTAATTGAACATTCAACTCACTGCGAGATCGTGAGGGCGAAAGCTATTTGGATATTTATGGTATTGATTCAAATTTTTAAAAATGAGTAGTAATTCGAAATTGGGTGTTTTAAATCAACGCGACTAAGGGGTAGCTAAAGCTACCCCGAAGTAAGTTGGTTTAAAATGCCCAATTTCCTACTACTACCTATTTATCGGTTAGACGCTATGTCTGACTCACACTCGGTTTACCGGCAGGGCAATTGTGTAACTTTTTGACACTTGGCATCGGATTGAAATGACGGTTTTTGTATGGCTGTGTCAGCTGGCTGTTTCCGATACCAATAAAATTGTCAGCCCATACTGAGAACTGTCATAATGAACGCGATGGCGATTGCGAGGGAGTTCTTTAGACAATTAGCCTGCCGGTGTTACATTTAGATCGGTCAGTATGGGCAAGTCTGTAGCTATAACACATACAAAAATCTGTTCCAAGGAACCATGTCATCGATTTTGGTGACAAGAAAAACTGCACATTTGAAATTTTATGTACCTGGCTTCTGAGGGGCTTTTAAAACTGGTAGTCCATCATCGTTTTATAGGTACATTTTTAGTCTCTTGTGTGCAAATTATTTGTACCATAAGTTATAAATAATAATTTCTATACTTAGTTCGTTCCATGAATAGAATAAAAACCGGCCAAGTGCGAGTCGGACTCGCGCACGAAGGGTTCCGTACAATTATCTATAAAAATCACGTTTGTTGTATGGGAGCCCCCTTAAATATTTTTTTATTTTAATTTAATGATTTATTTTTAAAGCCAATATATAATTAAATATTCTGTGAATATTTCAAGCGTCTACCTGTTGCCGTTATCAATATCGAGCAAAAACGAGCAAAAAAATCACGTTTGTTGTATCGGAGCCCCCTTAAATATTTATTTTATTCCATTTTTTAGTATTTGTTGCAATAGCGGCAACCGAAATACATCATTTGTGAAAATTTCATTTCTCTAGCTATCACGAATCCCGAGATACAGCCTGGTGACTGACGGACAGACGGACAGCGGAGCCTCAGTAATAGGGTTCCCGTTTTTACCCTTTGGGTACGGAACCCTAAAAACACTGTTTTGTGTGTTACGTTAACGTTTCAAGGGTGATGCTTATGCCATGTCAATAATAGGGCGATGCTGTGCATCACCGGGGGGATCATTAAATTTGTATGGAACGTGAGAGCAACACTTTAGGTGAAGTTTGATGGGCAGCCAACGTGTTAGTTGTAGTTTTATTTTATTTATTTTAAGGATAACTAATTACAGTGCGATGGGCGCTAGAATAAAAATACTTAATGTATTAACATATTATTATAATGTACCTACTAGTAGTACAGTCAACGACATTATCCACAAAATATCAGTTGTAAAGATTGAAAATGTTGTCCTGTGTGGAAATATAGTCATAGCAGCGGTTTGCTCATAAAAACCTACCCATAATAAAATTATGCCAAAAAATAGCAATGGTAAAATATCACCGGGTAATACCGCTTTAGTACCATCAGCCAAAAATATGGTCTACCTCCCTACGGTTGAAGTTCATTTGCACGTTCTAATACAACGAGGTTGATTTTCCCTTGAAATAATTGGGTAACGATATTTAGATGTCACAGAAACTTTTGTCAAAACTGGTAGACCACTTTCTTGGCCAATCGTACCAGTATATTTTTACCAGTTTCAAGCCCTAGTGAAAAAGTACGGATAATTCGCTCTACATGATACGAGCTAAACTCGATCATAGACGTGAGTTATCCGTACTTTTCCACTATGAGTGAGTCTCACGGTAGTTTTATGTTCAGTTTCAAGCCCTAAAAGCCTTTGACAATAATCCAAAAATATTATTTAAAGCAATCTAGAAGCATTATCTAGATAAATATCAAGTATTAAATTCAAACAGTCTCAATGCGAAACGTAATTGAACGGATTGATTAAATCAACAAAGATGGATAATCTGTAATTAGTGAACGCTTATTAGTGTACGTTGATTGTGAGACTTAGTTAATACCTAGAATTTTACGAAAACATATAACTAAGTGCCTAAAACTAATCTCGCAGTTTGGTTGCTACTAATCCTTAAGGTTAGTCTAAACTTTGCAGTTACAGACATGAAACTTTTTTGTTATAAATTGATTGGGAATTCTGGAAATGATTCTGTCACTCGCTCTATGTATGACTTTCTCCCTTTTTAACTCGAGAAACCCATACATGAAGTTTTACACTTGTTACAAGGAAATACAGTTTTCAAAGCAAACTTTTACATTAAGTATTATCTGGAATGATTAATTATTGACTGTTCAAACAGAGGTGCAGAATATTTGGAAATAAAATAAAATCATAACGATAGTGCTTAAACTTCAAGTTTATGACTTATGACTTAAGGCGATGTTTAGGCAGTTTGGTTAAATTAAATTTTATTAGGTACTCATAATTAATGTATATTAAATAAGTTTCTGAATATATTTTCAAATTAAAGTCGCGTTAAGTACAGTAAAATTTGCGATCATGTATGCTAAATTTTTGGTATTTTTTTCCTGTAAAATAATCGATTTTCAATACGTACTATTGTAGGTAGGAGATGAGTGGATGTTTTCGTAATTGACTATTCTAAGAGCTATTCTATGAATTAATAATGGGACTCTTAGATGATTTTATGCTTAACTTTTAAAAAAAACAACTAAATTGGCATATACAGCTAAACGAGTAAGGCAGGTAAATGGAATCAGCGTCACGAATATCAATATTGTCGCGAAAGTATGTATATATGTGAAATAGTTTCCCCTTTTCATTATTTAGACGATCCAAAAGAAATTTTTGTATGAATTCTTGCCGAATTAACTTATTTGAGCATTTAGTATTCGTATTTATTATTTAAATTTTACAAGATTAATGAGCAAGTATACGTTAGAAATTAGAAAAGAGTACATACACGCGGGCTTAAACATCAAACGAAATTAATACTTGGAATATGTCTAGCAAATAACTAAACAGTCTGCTATAATTTCTAGGGTATACTAAAGGAGACTATTTAATAAAGGCTTAACTTAAATTACTCGGAATTTTACCAAACGTGAAAGAAGGTAGGTATGTATAATGCAAAAGGAAAAAACAAGGCAACATTCATTTCGAGAAAGACGGCTGGCTCACTGTCTAGTTTTTTGACGTAGGTCTTAACGTCTAATCACGCGGCCGAATATACGCGACTAACTTTAAATCACAGCCATAAATGTGGAAATAACGTTATATACAGAAATGTTTTCAATTACTAGCAATACATTTAGTGAAATCGCAACTGACATTAGCTCTGTCTTTAACCGAAGTTCCACGGTGGATCACGCCAGAATATGACGTAATTTTGGTGTTGCTAGTAATTGAAACAGCATTGCAAGCGTAATCACGTCAAAATTCGGTCGCGTATGCTAATCAAAGTGGGCTTAGACCTTATGTTAGTTGACAGTGTAGATATATTGGGTGTATTTGTAACAAAAGGATATTTGAACTACTTATTTATTTTATTTATAAAGTAATATTTAAAATCAGCCGCTGCGACATGTAGTAGCGATTATGTCGTATGTGTATGTATCGCGTGGGCGGCCTTTCTATTTATAATTATAATATACCTATTGTGCCTACATGTTCAAGTCTAAAGTAAATTAAACTTAAAATTTTGCTATAACTTAGTCCTAAGAATTTTATGACACCATAGATTAAGTAAGCAATGGCTAGCTGTTATTCCTTAGGGCCGGCGCTCACTGACGGCATGACACGGCTTGGCATTTTATTACTATCAAGTTATTTTGAATCTTATTTCAATGAGTTTAGAATTTAATCTTAAGTCTTAGCATATACTACTTGTTTACTTCTAAAACCGGCCCGGCAACAGCCGCGGTTCGGTTGTATTAATGGTCATAGAAGTCTTGTCTATCTTGTCGTTAACTATATACCCACTTATTTAAATTATTGTTACCTTAAATACTTATGAAGGAATATAGTTTAAAAATACGTTATAAGTTTATAACTAAGTGAGTGCATGCTCTAATTAAAACTAAAGTGGTAAGGACGGTGAATCTTGATCCCCCGTGATACAGTTTACACTAGTACGGGGGTCAGTTGACGCTTAATCTGCCTTTGTTTTTTTTTTTACCATAATAATAAAACATGTAAGTAGAAATAAGCATTTTTTTGGCTAAATAAAATATTTGTATTTGTATTTGTATTTGTATGTTACTTTATTTCGATACCAGGATGCCGCGACGTGCCAAAGGAAGACGCAACGCATAACCAATAAAGTAACATGAATTCTAAACTCATTTAAATAAGATTCAAAATAACTTGATAGTAATAAAATGCCATGCCGTGCCATGCCGTCAGTGAGCGCCGGCCCTTAGCTGTTGTTAGCTTGTGCCAAATTTCTTGAGTCTAGGCTGAGTGGTTGAGAATTCGGAATTTTACACCCGATCATAAATATCACCCGGTAAATCCCGATTCCATGTGAATTCCAGCATGTATTGTTCAAGAGATCCATCAATACACATACTAACGGTAGGTCTGAGAATAAGTTGTAAGCTAATTTTTATACCCCTATTTTTCGCGGACGGAGTCGCGGGCATTAGCTAGTCGTAATTTAATTTTATATACAGTTGTGGCCATATAATTAAGAACGATTATTTATTGAGATGATTTTTTCAAAGTAACAAGTATAACTAATTGCCCGTATTTTTTTTATTTCTCTCGGTATTGCGAAACTTTTCCGTACTACCGGTACATTCATTTATGCAACATAGTTGGTTAAAAAATTAATAGAGAAACTTTATACATTCGATCTGAACCTAGTATTAGTACTTACTGGCTGGTCACGTAATTAAGAACGCTGGAATAGTTTATTATTTTTTCAAATTTAAATAGAGAACACTGTGTGGCTCTGTGGTTGTAGATTATTATTCGTATAATTTTGGCGCCATTTCGTGCTGTTAAAGTCTTAAAAGTGATTACTTCGTATAAAAACAATGGGGAAAAATAAAAGTTGTGATAAATCTACAAGAGAAGTAATAATAAAACTTCGCGAGAAGAATTGGTCGTATAAAAAGATAGCCGACTATCTGCAATGTTCAAAAACAATGGTTTTCCATGCCGTAAAGCATTTTTCCACGTATCAAACTACTTCAAACGTTCCACGTGGACCTAGACAAAGAAAGTCATCTCGTCGAGATGATCGAAATATCGTTCGTTTGGCAAAACAAAATCCTTTTAAAGGGTCTAATGAGTTGAGAAAAGAATATTTTGGCGAAAACAACCCTTCAGCAATCTCTGCACGCACTATTCGAAGGCGTTTGGTAGAAAATAAGTTGAACGGAAGGATAGCAAGGAAGGTGCCTATGTTGAAACGATGTCATAGGCAAGCCCGACTTGCATTTGCAAGAAGGTATGAAAACTGGACAGTCAGACAGTGGAAAAACGTTCTTTTTTCTGACGAGACAAAAATAAATAGGGTATGTTCTGATGGAAAACGATATGTACGATGCCCTCCGAATAAAGCATTCGACCCAAAGTACACAAAAGTGACATTAAAGCATGGCGGGGGAAATGTGAAAATTTGGGGGTGCTTTTCTGGACATGGCGTTGGACCTGTTAGGCTGATAGAAGGAAACATGGATCAATTCCAATACAAAAATATACTGCAAGAAACAATGTTACCATATGCCGAAGACGTGCTTCCGGTTATTTGGACATTCCAGCACGACAATGATCCAAAGCATACTGCACGCACCGTTAAGGAATTCCTCACATCACAATCAGTTTCTGTCTTAGATTGGCCAGCCAACAGCCCAGATCTTAACCCAATAGAGCATCTTTGGTGCGAAGTCAAGAAAAAGGTTTCATACCGACAGTGTGGCAATTTGAGAGAGCTGTACGACGTTTTCTTAGAAGAATGGAACTCTATTTCTCTTGCGAAATGTCAAAAATTGATAGATTCAATGCCTCGCCGGTGTAAAGCCGTAATTAAAAGCCGTGGACATGCTACTAACTATTAATTTTAATTCAAATGTATTAAATTGCTTTTTTTTTCTATACCAACTTCACATTAATATGATTTATTTAATCTAAGTTTCATATAAAACAACTCTCGAGCAGTTTAATAAATCGTTCTTAATTATTTGTCCAGCTTCATTACTATTTGAATTTATTAGTATAGAGAACAAATAAAATTTGTAAAAAAAAATGTTAGCAATTATACACTATTATTCTTAATCCCGTTTGCTCTATCCATGTGGCTATTTTATAACATAACTTGTTACTTCTAAGAAGGAACACAACTAGACATATGACATGATTTAGATAAAAAAAAATCGGAAACTTCAAATCGTTCTTAATTGTATGACCACCACTGTAGTTTCTAAGTACATTTCCATTCACACAGAAGGGCGTACTGCATTTGTTCATCTAAAATTGATCAGCTCACGGTCAGTATTTGTCAGGAGACGCTGCACACGTAATGGCGGACGTGATGTCCAGTTTATTGCCGGCGTGGCCTGTTGATTGGCTGCTTCGGCCCGAGGGCGACACGAGACGAGGCAAACCATGATTGTGGAAAATAGTTAGAACTTCTATTCAAGTTGACGTCAAGGCCCTTATAAGATGCTACCGTTGGTACAGTCGTCTACTGTAACTGATGAGCCTCTAAGGAAAGAACACTGTCATATTAGAACAACATCTTACAATGTGTTTGTTAAGAATAACCAGCAATTTCATTAATACAATAATTACGTTTAAAAACTAAGATGTTTTCGGGTTAGCTAAACATCGTGACGGCACCTGCAAACACCTGTCAACCAGTTCAATAGTGTTTGTGAAGTTCTAAACTCGCACTGGGTCCGCGTGGGAACTACAACCCATGCCACCTTATTCTGACAGAAGGCTAGTATCCAGCAGTGGGACGTATAAACAGGAGATGATGATGAACAATTTCATTTGATGGCCGTATATTTTCACCGCCATGTAAACGCCGTGAAGTCGTGGTGGCCTAGTGGTTTGACCTATGGTATCTCAAGCAGAGGGTCGTGGGTTCGAGTACGGGATCGCACCTCTGAGTTTTTCGGAATTTATGTGCGAAATTACATTTGTAATTTACCATGAGCTTTACGGTGAAGGAAAACATCGTGAGGAAACCTGCATACACTTGAGAAGAAATTCAATGGTGTATGTGAAGTTCCCAATCCGAACTGGGCCCGCGTGGGAACTACGGTCCAAGCCAAGCAAGCGGAGCAAGCATTCTGAGAGGAGGCCTGTGCCCTGCAGTGGGACGTATATAGGCTGGGATGATGATGATGATGATATTTTCACCACTATTGAGTCATACACATTTTATTGTTCGCACCTCGCCTGTGGACATTGCATAAGTTAAGGGTCTATAGCCAATATTTTTTAGTCAAGTCTACATCGGCATGTGAGAGGCCTGGCCAACTTGCGCGTCATTTAAACAAATCTCAAGTTTGCTGACTCGGAGTCGCTAATTTTATGTCCTCAGGAGAGACAACTTTTAATTCTTACGCTGTGCATGTGGTCTAAGAACACTGTTAGATTTGATATTATGTAGATATTTACATGCTAAACAATCAACGAGTTGGGACACAGTACGAGTATGCTCTTAACAGGGGGCAGCAATCCAACGCTATAACTAAACATTTGCAAACTTAGCGCAATACATAACTTAAACAGAACAACTTGAGCTCAAAGTTATTGCGCCAATGTTTAAGTTAACAGAATTTTTATATAGCTCACAAGAGAAACGTAAAAATGCAGTGTTCGTTTTCTTTTTGTTTAATTCTGCCAGTTTGCACGCGGCGGGTACTGTGCACAAATAATAAGGAGTTAGCACGTACAATTCTCCTTATCGTGGGTAGGGTTGCCATTACACCAAATCCCTAACCGAGGTCAAAGAGCTTTAAAATCCTGCACTCTACCGCGCATAAGCGAGACAAGTCACACTTTTTTATCTAAAGAACTGGTCATATTTTCTACAACTTACGAGTAATGCTATCTCGCAGCATATTTTATGAAATATTAACGGGCGCATACCTAAGTACAAATTTTAAACCGACTGAATAAAATTTACTGGGTTAAATTGGCATGAATTGGTATAATGTGAAATCACAAATATTTAGATTAACTTTGTGTTAAATTGTTACTTGGCTCATGCCTGTGATATACTTTTGAGATATATATAAGGTTTTTATTAGCCAGAGATAGGTATTGGTAGGTAGTATGTCTCTTTCAGAAAAGAAACTTATTAGAATTATCCCAAACTTAACAAACCAAAAAAAATCGAAAACTAAAAACGTGTTATGAATAGGACAAGAATTAGCCAAGAATCCAAAGATACTGGCAGCGTTCTCTCTGCCAACGGCCAGCTTTTCGATCCCCTGTGACGTTGACTACTCTCTTTGCAATTTCCAAAATCTCAAAGCGCTAGGATCCCATCGACACCGAATGAGACAAAGTCGTATTGGGAGCCTTTGAAAGTTGTGAACTAGAAATAATGTCGATCAAATATAATTACTTGTGAATATAAATCGCTAACGTACTCGTAGAATGTATTTTAATTCTAAATTTGGAACGGTTCATGCTTGGCATAATATTTAAATACCACAAACATAACGCTTTATCTGTCGCTGATTGTAGCACGCTTCCAGCTCATCATCAACATCATATAGCTACATACATATTTATATTAAGGTGTTATTCTATGGTCTCACAAACAACACATACTGTTCTAAACTACCTACCTACTACTGTCTATTCATTTTATTATTTGTTTACTGTTTAGTGGGTTATTTGCTAGGTTCTCACAAACGTTATCAGGCCATTCATTAAGAATGTGTGGAACTAGGTATCTCCAGGTTCGTTTTCCATACATATTAGTACTACATGGAAGCAGGATACATTTTGACAGGTACAATACCTTTCGTAGGTTTTGAGCTCTAGTTCAATTTTTTAATAATGGCAAATTTTAATTTCGTCACATATGTTCATCATTTTGCACTTATCATATGAACATTCATCATTTTGCATAACCAAAAAGATTTTCACTATCATTTTCGTGTTTTTTTTTCTCACCCAGTTCGGTACAATTATTTTTATCATACTTAGCTGTAGTTTACATAATGCTTAAAAAGTTCTTCCGTAGCTACTAATACCATACTAACAATCGACTCACTCAACGACATGTGTAGCATTCTCCGTGTACTAAATGGTATTTTATGTTTTAATAACGTAAGTTTGGCCATAATGGCTGTGTGTTTGTTACAAACATTTTGTATGTGGGGTCTCCAATTAAAGTTATTATCAATAATAAAACCAAGGTAGGTATATGCTTGTCCACTTGCTCCAATGAGTTACAATCACAGTTGTTTATGTTGCTATGTATGTATGTATATGAATAATATTGTTTTTGTTTAGAAAATCATTTATATGTTTACCAAAGAAATTCTCGATAATTTTGTCTATGCAAAATAGTATCGTAATTGGTTTATAATTATTTGTATCACAGTGGCTTCCTTTTTAGGGTTCCGTACCCAAAGGGTAGAAACGGAAACCCTATTACTGAGGCTCCGCTGTCCGTCCGTCTGTCACCAGGCTGTATCTCGGGAACCGTGATAGCTAGAGAGTTGAAATTTTCACTGATGATGTATTGCGGTTGCCGCTATAACAACAAATACTAAAAAATTGAATAAAATAAATATTTAAGGGGGCTCCCATACAACAAACATGATTTTTTTGCTCGTTTTTGCTCGATATTGATAACGGCAACAGGTAAACACTTGAAATATTCACAGAATATTTAATTATATATTGACTTTAAAAATAAATCATTAAATTAAAATAAAAAAATATTTAAGGGGGCTCCCATAGAACAAACGTGATTTTTATAGATAATTGTACGGAACCCTTCGTGCGCGAGTCCGACTCGCACTTGGCCGGTTTTTATAAATCGGTCTTATTACCCACTTTTAATTTGTCCGGAAAGTGCGAGGTAATAATACAAGTATTAATTAGGTGCGTTATTATTAGTGTTATTTCTGTATTTATATATTTGATGTCACATGCACGGATTCCATCCGGACCTGGACTTTTGTTCTGGTTAAGTTTTTTAATTATATTGGAAACGGTCTTTTCTCGGGCTTTGTTTATTTTAAGGGAAAGATTTGGGTTATTAAGGTATAGGCATTCATCTAGTATTGATTTATTACATTTAGAGCAAATTTTGTTTTCACACCACCTGCTCGACAATGCCTTATTATATATCATGCAAACCTCTCTCAAAGTAAATCATTATAGCCCTTGGCTTTCGCCGGGGCGTAATGTTGAACTGAATTTCATTATAACCCGCCGGGCAGTAATGTGATTCTCACTTCTCGTAGTTCTTATTGTATGCACTTAAAGTCTAATTTCAAAATCGCCGGCGTGCAGGCCGGCGCGCAGCTCTTGCTGTGCTGGTGCTGGTGCTCAACGTGGCCAGCTCCGCGGGGGCCGCGCCGCGCCTCATTTATTTGCAGTTCCGCGGCCGAACGAAAACAAAGTCAAATACTTAAACAAAAGCCGCGAATGTTTCAATACGCTGCAATTTTAAGTATCAAAACAGCAAAAGAAGATAAAACATTAAGAAAATATCGAGTGACGAAAGTGATTTGACTCCTGATTCCATTAAATTAGACGCCTTAGGACCACTTGCACAGTTCAGGGTAAAAAAATTAAATCGGTAACCCTGGGTTAAGAATGACAGTTCCATACATTTTGACACTTGTTAACCCTGGGTTAGCAGTTAACTCGCTCGGAGTTAAGTAGCTAACCCAGGTCTGCGCAAGCCGGCCTTAGAAATTGTTAATAATGTACTCCCAGAGAAGTCGAAGGAAAAATACTTAAAAGCTTACAAAGATTTCGACAAATGGAAAACTGCGAAAGGCGCAAAGTCAGTGTCAGAATCAGTGCTTCTGGGTCTATTTCGAGTATTTTTCTAGTAGCCTTGGTTTTTATTGTCTCGCAAAAGGTGAGAAAAGTAGAGTATATTCCTCGGGGATAAAACTGATTTTGCCTTGGGTGCGCTTAAATCCTTCACTGCTCTCAGGACTCCATCTTAATTCCCTCGATTCGCTCAAGAATCAACTAAAAACCCCCTCGCTACGCTCGGGAGTTAAATCTGGAGTCCCTCGATACGCTCAGGATTCAATATTGCGCCCGTGACATAATGCAGTGCTTTATCCCCTCGGTGTACAATCTACTATTACATTATGCCTAAAGTCGGTGGCAAATTTATTGTATTTTGAAAACTTTTGATTATTGTTTTATCTATTAATTTCGTTATTTTACCATAAAGTCTGTTTACGATTTCCCAGACTTTTTTTTGGTTTTTAAAATGATTACATATTTATTTCCTGTCTAATGCAGTTATTTTTAACTATGTTTTTGTTTCTAAGTTAAGCTCTGTATTTTTATTTGTTTTTTTGTAGACCTCAGTATTTGTGTGCTTTTGCTGTTTCGACCACTTCAGATGCTCCATTAACTATTGTAAGTTATATTAGAGATGGAGAGAAAAACTATTTTTTAGCTATTTCTAGTTACAATAAAACCATCATCCCTAGTTGGCGTATTCAGTTTGAAGCCTTCTTTATTGCCGCGCCTCTGCCGGCTGCAACGCTTCACATCATTGCACCCAACATTCCATTTTAATTGGAAATCTCAAATCAAAAACATACAGAGACATACCGATAAATCCATTCAAGCATTCGCCGTCGAGGCTGGTTTTATTATGAATGGGATACTCAACTGGATTGGTTCGCAATTGGTATGTAAACTGTATTATAATATGCATAACTATTGAGGAAACCGAATAGGTAGAGTACGGACTAAACTTATCATCTGGCAAATTTTGTTATTTTTTTGTCTAACGAATACATGAAGTTAACACACACGCAAATAAAAATGGAAATTGATAAAAGTACATAAGAGCATAAACTAAATTAAAATCATGATCTTACTAATATTATAAATGCAAAAGTATTTATGGATGTTTGGTACCTGGGTGAATCAACTTTTAAGTGCCAGCCGTTGTTATGGTTATGTAGGACTTACGTGAGGTAATCTCGGATGAGTATGAAATCCAAAGTCACTTTTTATAATAGTTTATTACTATTTGTACAGCACAGAAGGAGTGATTGAAGAAGCACACACAAGGAGAAACAGTTCGAAAGAATAGAAAGCGTATCACAACAAGTATAACAATAAAATCAATAAATAAATTAGCGAGCCGCGAGAGTAAACAATGCACGGGTAGGCGTTCGTATTAACTCTCTGACGGAGTACGGTAGATCGACTCCGTGCGCGCTACGTCACGCGCCTGTTGCGCGTGCGCAGCCGACGGACTGCATTCGATTGCGCGGTTGCATTGTACCGCGACCAGTTAGCACGTCAACGATAATCGGTGACGATGATGATGATGATGACTCATGTTAAAGTACTTAGATAATTATAGTGTGTTAGTGTTACTAAGTGTTTATGTCTTAGGCTAAGTAATATTAAATGTAAGTAGCCTACATCACTCCCCTCCAGAGACCTGGTTAGGGGCGATAATAATTCGGGAAACGCACTTGCCTTCCCGAGCGTGTAGTTCTAAGTACCTTTCCTGAATCATGGTCGTATGTACATTCTGGTTTTGTGTTTTGCGGCACCTTAGCTACTTTAGTACTTATAGTGGTGGGAGGTACTATGGGGGATTGAGTAGCTAAAGGCCAATCATCGGCCAAGCGGTAGGCCGGTTTTAGACGGTCAATAGTCACAGTGACTATTTTACCTTTTACCAGAAGTTTAAAATATTTCTCGCTTCTCTCCAAGACTTTGTGTGGGCCAGAATATACGGGCGTTAGAGGGGCTCGTGAAGCGTCATCGCGAAGGAAGACGTATTCAGCGGTTGCCAGTTCTTTAAACACAAAAATCTTTTTGTTGCCGTGATGGGAGGTGGGAACCGGTTTAATTTTTGAGGCGAATGAGCGTAACCTCGCGGTAAAATCTGTCATGTCAGTGGTACCGGGTATGCTAGGATCGAAAAATTCTCCACAAAGGCGTAACGGTTCACCGTATAGTAGTTCGGCAGGAGAGGCTTGCAAGTCTTCTTTGAAGGCGCATCTTATGCCTAGGAGGACTTGAGGTAGCGTGTCAGTCCAGTTGGTATCGGCGTGGCATGTAATGGCGGCCTTGAGCTGCCTGTGAAACCTTTCAATAAGGCCATTACATGCTGGATGGTAAGCCGTTGTCCGCATGTGGCGGAAACCAATGGACTTAGAGAGATATTGAAACAGCGCGGACTCAAATTGCCGGCCGCGATCTGTGACAATATCTACTGGACAACCGAATCTGGCTATCCAACCAGTGATTAGTGCCTTGGCCACCGTTTCTGCCGTGATGTCCGCTATAGGTATGACTTCAGGCCATCGCGTAAAGCGGTCAATAGCTGTCAAGCAATAACGGTAGCCGTGAGAGACCGGAAGGGGACCGATAAGGTCGATGTGCACTTGCTGGAAACGGGCGCGTGGTAAGTCGTAGCTGCCTACGGGTGCAGACACGTGCCGACTTACTTTAGTTCGCTGACAAGCTAGGCAAGATCTTGCCCACTCCCTGCAGTCTTTCCTTACACTGGGCCAAACAAAACGCTGAGCTACTAGTTTTGCAGTTGCGTTAGCCCCTGGGTGACTTAAGGAATGCAGAGTGTTGAAGACTGTCCTGCGGAAGCTCTTAGTTACAAAGGGTCTGGGAGTTGACGTACTAACGTCGCAATATAATAAGTAACGGCTTCCTGGCAGTTCCATCTTTTTTAGTCGTAGAGATGACGAGTCGATGTACTCGGCTAATTCAGCATCGGACACTTGAGACTTAGCCAACATAGACAGATCGATTGGTGCTTCAAGTTCAGCAACCCGCGACAAGGTATCGGCCACAACATTGTTTTTGCCGGAGATATGGCGTATGTCGGTTGTGAACTGTGATATGTAGTCCAGGTGTCTGTACTGCCTAGGCGAACAGTTATGTTTCCTTTCGTGGAAAGCAAAACTGATCGGCTTGTGGTCGGTATAGATGGTAAAGTGCCTAGCTTCTAACATGTGCCGGAAGTACTTGATGGCCTCATAAATTGCTAGCAGTTCACGATCGTATGGTGAATATTTGGTTTGGGACGGACTCAATTTATGGGAGAAGAAGGCTAAGGGCTGCCATGCATTGTCCTTGCCTAGTTGTTGTAGAACTCCGCCTATTGATGTGTCCGACGCATCTGTCACCAACGCTAGTTTGGCTCGGCAATCCGGGTGGGCGAGCAATGCTGCGTTGGATAAGCTTTCTTTTGTGTCTTCGAAAGCTTTCAGAGCGTAACCTGTAAGTTTAATAGGCGTTGAACCTTTTACTGCCCCCGTTAGAAGGGAATTAAGAGGCGCTTGTGTCTGTGCGGCGTTAGGCAGGAATCGCCTATAAAAGTTGGCCATGCCTAAAAATCGACGCAGTTGCCTAACATCCTCAGGAGGGGGAAAGTTCTGTATGGCTCCGACTTTTGAGTCCAATGGCTTGGTACCGCTCTCCGAAATCAAATAACCCAAGAAGGTTACCTGGGGAGCTCCAAAGACACATTTGGACACGTTAATCACCATGCCGTAGTCTCGAAGTCTGGTGAAGATTTCGCGAAGGTGATTTCGGTGCTGGTCTGCGTCCCTTGAAAATATTAAGAAATCATCCAAGTAGCAATAGACGAAGTCTAGACCACGGGTAATCTCATCTACAAACCTTTGAAACGTTTGGCCGGCGTTACGCAGACCAAACGTCATAAATGGGAATTCGAACATACCAAAGGGGGTTGTAATAGCCGTCTTTGGTATGTCCTCAGTGCATACGGGTATCTGGTTGTAAGCCTTCACAAGATCGATAGTACTGAAAACCTTACAGCCAGATATGCTATGAGCGAAGTCGTGCAAATGACGGATGGGGTATCTATCCGGGATAGTGCGAGCATTTAGTTGGCGATAGTCACCGCAAGGACGCCAACCGTTATCTTTCTTCGGAGCTAAGTGTAACGGCGACGACCACGGGCTCTCAGAAGGTCTAGCTGTTCCGCTCGCCAACATGTCCTCAAATTCCCGCTTGGCTACCTTCAGCTTATCCGGAGCAAGGCGCCGCGGGGCACAGGATACGGGTGGACCTGGGGTAGTTCGTATGTGGTGTTGTGTGTTGTGTGGTATTGTGCGTTGCGTGCCAGCTGGTCGTGTGATAACAGGAAATTCCTGGGAAAGCAAACGATGATAGCTGGTATCACCGGTGTACAATACTTTAACAGAAGAAATATCATTACTAGTAGCAGAAATAGCAGAAGTACTTAAGCTAGTGGAATTATCAACTAATTTCTGGTTTCTACAATCTACTATCAAATGATAATGTGATAAAAAATCTACACCTATAATTGGCTTGGTAACATTAGCAACAACAAAACGCCAAGGATATTCACGACGAAGTCCAAAATCTAAACTAATATGTGTGTAACCGAAGGTGTCAATGGTCGTCCCGTTGGCTGCTGTTAACTGGTAGCTTGTCGGTGATCGTCGCTCACGCAGCTGAGACTTGGGGAAGACGCAGAGGTCGCTACCGGTGTCGACCAGAAACTGCATCTTCGACCTTCTGTCGATGACGAACAGGCGACCAGAGGAAGTTGGGCTGTCAGTTGCCGCCATTACCGACTGCCCGATGCGTTTCCCGGCTTCTCGAAGTCGCAGGGCTTTACACATATGTGCGCGTTAATGCCATGCCGCGCATGGTACCAACAGGTGGGGTATTTCCTGTAGCTGGACTGCGATCTGGTGTTGGAACGGCTCCGCTTATTGGATTTGGAACGACTTTGCTTCCCTGACTTGAAATGGCCACGACTATGGGCGCGAGATTGACGACTGTTGTTCATTGTCAATGCGTGGACCTGCTTCCTGAGTTCCGCGATCTCCTTGACCACGGCATCCAGACTGGAACCTGGGGTATGGCTCGTAGAGGCGACTTGCGGTGTCGACTTGACCACAGCATGGATTCTGTCCGCGAGGTCTACCAGAAGACTCATCTCTGCGTTAGGTTGTGCCGCTAGCACAGTCTGTATGTTCCACGGTAGCCGGCTGATCCACATGGTGCGAAGGAATTCTTCGGAGACTTGATTCCCAGCTAGGTCCTGAAGATGCCGCCAGAATTGGGAGGGCTTGCGGTTTCCGAGCTCCTCATGCATAAGGAGTTGCTGTGACTTCTCCTCACTGGTATCACCGAGACGTTTGATCAACACTTCCTTGATCTTCCCGTACTTGTTACTCGCCGGTGGATGCGTAATAATGTCCTTGACCTCCTTGGAGAATTGACGATCAAGTTGACTAATGACGTAATAAAATTTCGTCTGATCATTGGTAATGCCGGCAATAGCAAACTGGCCCTCAATTTGCGAAAACCAAATTTCAGGTTCTTCAGGCCAAAAGGGTGGGACGCGCACTCCGACTTTAAAAATATCCGATGACGATGGTGTAGTGGAAACGCGCCCACCGCTTTGCTCTTCACCACGGTCGCCTTGATTTCCGTTTGGTTGGTTTCCTTGCTCAGGATTCGGCATAGTGGGAACTTGTTGGTTACGTACGGTTCTCCCGGTGCTCTTCGTCTAGAGTAGTGTTCTCCCTGGGGTCACCAGTGTAGGACTTACGTGAGGTAATCTCGGATGAGTATGAAATCCAAAGTCACTTTTTATAATAGTTTATTACTATTTGTACAGCACAGAAGGAGTGATTGAAGAAGCACACACAAGGAGAAACAGTTCGAAAGAATAGAAAGCGTATCACAACAAGTATAACAATAAAATCAATAAATAAATTAGCGAGCCGCGAGAGTAAACAATGCACGGGTAGGCGTTCGTATTAACTCTCTGACGGAGTGCGGTAGATCGACTCCGTGCGCGCTACGTCACGCGCCTGTTGCGCGTGCGCAGCCGACGGACTGCATTCGATTGCGCGGTTGCATTGTACCGCGACCAGTTAGCACGTCAACGATAATCGGTGACGATGATGATGATGATGACTCATGTTAAAGTACTTAGATAATTATAGTGTGTTAGTGTTACTAAGTGTTTATGTCTTAGGCTAAGTAATATTAAATGTAAGTAGCCTACAGTTACACAAATTATGTCCCTTGGACAACCTAAGCATTTTTCTATGAAACAGTATGAAGCGTAACTGGACAACTGGGGACAGAGTAAACAACACAAAAAAGTTGATTCATCCACCTACCCTTTCACGCTAAAATGGTTTGACAGATTCTGATAATAAGTTAGATGGATTAATATGTATGATACTTTTTAACCCGGAAAATTTTATAAATAGTATCCGCGGGAGAACGACAAATTCTACGCAGACAGAGTCGCAGGCAACAGCTAGTTAAAAATAGAAGAATTTTTATTACCTGCCAATATGGAGATTTTTTAGTTATAACATAACCTTTATTTAATCTACCGTAAGCTTATGTTTAACTTTTAGATTTTCGAAAAAGTTTACGGAATAACAGATAATAAGGATTTGTCTAGTGATGATTTTGTGAAATCATGCATTTATCAAACGTTGGTCGATCAACTGACTGGATCCCAGTATCATATCAACATACAGACTACACGAGCACTACAGTGGAATTTTTCGAAAACAGAAAACGAAACAGTTTATAATGGCTTGCCGAGTAATTCGTAGTGTCATTTATATCAAAATTGCGCAGTGATACGCGACTACGCGATTTTTCCCCTGGCAGTTACGGGACAGCTCTAAAAACTACCAAATTTTGTCCGCTGGTTGTTACTTAAGTTTTTTTTTACTTAAGACTGCAATTTACATTTAATTATTTTGTTCCTTAATCTTAGCTTGCTAACTCCAATATTTGCGGTGAAAATTATTATTAAAAAGGGTAGGTAAGGTACACATCCCGGTGCTCGACACTGACCCAATACATGGCATCTTCAATCCTATGTCATAGTAACACAGGTGACAGATGGGTGTTAGGTATCTACTGGGCGTTGAGGTGTTGAGCATTGGTACGTTTACCTTACTCATACTTTCCGTGGATATTGAAATTTCGGTGAAACGTACCTAAGGCCTAATAACAGTAATAAAATATAACTTTATCTACTTGCCTTTACGCGCGAGTTCAACTTGAACTTGGCCAATTTTGTTTTGTTATGAGTCTTCGATTTGATTCGCGTCAATTTTGTTTGGTTTGCAACTGTTAAGTAGTTTGTTTAAAAACGAACCTTCAACTTCATGGAATTGTCTTCTCGTAATGCCTAGTTGCTACTATTGGGGTAAGACTGGTAAAAGTAAAAGTTGCAGCAACGCCGGTTGGAGGTGATCCCATCCGCAAACCAATCACGTTCGAGCGTCGCGCAGTTTACCCGCCAGTCCGACTGATTGAAGACGAAAGAACGTTTGAGCCACGCACGGTAGCATTTTTCTCTACTCTCATTTCATTTGTGCGCGAATTTAATACTGCAGCCCGAAATAAAAAAGAATACGTTACAATAAGATGAAACGAAATAAGCCTTTTCTTTCGTATGTAAGATCATGATTCAGATTCAGTGTTTCGCTTAAAACATTTCTGCCATTGCGGATATTTTTCGTCATTTGATCTTCCAGTCTTTTTAATTGCAAAAATCCTCTTTAACCGGATATTTCACGATAAAATTTTCTTTGTTTTTCCTTTGAATGATGCGGGAAATTATTAAAGATCTGGAAAATCGGCTTACTCGTTAAATACACAGACACTGCGAATGTATTTGTAACTGAGAATTAATGAGCAATGTAGGGCAATGGAGAGTTATTACGATGCCAGTTTACCAAGCTCAATCATTTATTCAGCAAATAGGACGCAAATGGTCCATTTTACAAGTTAGATAACTGCCGACGCCGAGTGCCGGAGAACAGAGGAGTAAACAAGAGATAGGTCACATACAGGTTTAATTATGTGGGAGACCTATTTATTTAGGGAGAAATGGCCAACGTAGAGTGCTTCACTAACTGGCAGAAGGTATTATTTCAAATTAGTCATTGGAATACAACTTTCTACTTCTTTGTTACCAAACTGAACTCCTCCGAGACGGCTTGACCGATTTTTATGAAACTTTTTTCGCTGTTTTCGGTAGGTCTGAGAATAGGTCGTAGGCTACTATTCATCGCGGACGGAGTCGCGGGCAACAGCTAGTAATATATAAAAATCTCGTGTCACGGTGTTTGTTATTGAACTCCTCCGAAATGGCTTGACCGATTTTTATGAAACTTTTTTCTGTGTATTTGTTAGGTCTCAGAAAAGGTCGTAGGCTATTTTTTTTATACCTACCCCTATTCTTCGCGGACGGAGTCGCGGGCAACAGCTAGTAGTTCTATAGAATTTAGATTATGTCTACCTAACTAAGTAACGAGTTAGGTTGTATTTGCTTTTGAATCACGATATTTTCCGTCATCGAAAACCTCATGGTTTTGTACTGTTACTTCACACATAAATTCTGAATCATACATCTATTAGCTAAGTAGTACTTAACTGTACCTAATACAAATACAAGTGTACCCAATAGTTATTATAAGACCCGGGACTTTTTACTAAACTAAGTGGCCATAGTCACGAGTAGACTGCCCACTGTTGTGTTGTGACCACGGCCGTTGCAATGTGGTCGTAATGTCAGTTTTAACAGTAAATTGAAACTATAACTTGTAACTGTTTGGAATTAGCATGGGTACGTATAGGGAGCAAGGTGTGTTCCTATAGACCTTGTCCTCCTAGATTGCGAACTACGAGTACATTCATACTTCCATACTAACATTATAAATGCGAAAGTAACGATGTACAGACAGCGTTACTCTGTGTCTGTCTGTTACCTCTTTACGGTCAAACTGCTCAACTTTAGATGAAATTAGGAATAGAGATAGTTCAAGATCCTGGACAGCTTTATATTAGAAAGTTGCATAGTTCCCGTGGGATAGGGATAAACAAATTCTTCTTATCGTTTTTTTATTTCATTATGTCTATTTCGTATAATATTGCGAAGTAGCTGCTAACTTAACATACATTCGTCGGTAATTGCAACCGTTAATAATGTAGAACCGTATTCTCATTCTCCTCCTAATGGAGTACTGCACGCGAACAAAATGTGAAAATAAGTTTTAATTACCGAGACATTCGCTCGACTGTTTCATCGTTAGTTGTCTGCGAGTTTGTGGATATGTGCCTTTATTTCATTCACACACCCACACGACACCACCTCAGAAGATGTAAAGCATGTGTTGAAGTATTAGACAGCTGACATTGAGAAGTGACATGAATACAGCCTTGTACATGAAATAGGCACACCAAATTAGTTACTTATTCCAGGATCCCAGAATTGCTTTTAGGGTAGGTATTTATTACACGTGTGCCTGTGACTTCGCGTAAAATTCGTAAAAACACAAAATTCGCCCAAATAAAAGAACAAACTAAAAATAAACTTGTCCAGGTGACTCTATTGGTCAATGTATTGGCATTGCCATAAAATGACAAAACGCAGCCGGCCTTAGGGACACCCTGCCCATCAGCAACGATCTGGGGGATATTTGTTTTATATTAGGTTTTTAAGTTTAGATTAAGTTAGTTAAATTATTTTCTTTTTTAATAAATTTTTGTGTAAAAATATGCATATTTTGTGTGAATAAATATCCATATTATTGTTTTTCCCCAAAGAACATCGAGTTTTGATATTGTTTTGTATGTATGGGTAGAATTCAAAAAGTTGGACACTTTAATGACGGTAGTTAAATTTTGTGTGCAAGTTTTCCGTTGTGAAATGAAAATTAACCGTATAATTGAACTAGCTTTTGCCCGCGACTCCGTCCGCGTGGAATTAGTAATTTGGGCAGCTTATTTTTTTTATCCAATTTGCTTTTTCATCATTTATGGCTTTCCTTAGTTCCTTCCGGAAGAAGTGAAACTTCATAATAAACCAACCCAACCCGCTCCCAATCCGCCCCCAACCCGCTCCCAACCCGCTCCCAACCCGCCCCCAACCCGCTCCTAACCCGCCCCCAACCCGTCCCCACCCACTCCCAACCCGCCCCCAACCCGCTCTCAACCCGCTCCCAACCCGCTCCCAACCCGCCCCCAACCCGCCCCCAACTCGCTAACAACCCGCTCCCAACCCTCTCCCAATCCGCTCCCAACCCGCTCCCAACCCGCCCCCAACCCGCTACCAACCCGCCCCCAACCCGCCCTATTTAACTGGGCTATCTAACACTGAAAGAATTTTTCAAATCGGAGCAGTAGTTCCTGAGATAAGCAAAAACCCCCGATTTTGAAACATTCTTCTGCTCCGCTCCGCTCCTAATGGTGTTAGCGTGATGATATATAGCCTATATAGCCTTCCTCGATAAATGGGCTATCTGACACCGAAAGAATTTTTCAAATCGGAGCAGTAGTTCCTGAGATTAGCGCCTATAGAAATTTTACTTCAAAACTCCCGATTTTGAAACATTCTTCCGCTCCGCTCCGCTCCTATTGGTGTTAGCGTAATAATATATAGCCTATAACCTTCCTCGATAAATGGGCTATCTAACACTGAAAGAATTTTTCAAATCGGAGCAGTAGTTCCTGAGATTAGCGCGTTCAAACAAACAAACAAACAAACAAGCTCTTCAGCTTTATAATATTAGTATAGACTAGCTTTTGCCCGCGACTTCGTCCGCGTAGAATTCCAATTTGTGGTTAAGCTTCTTCATCTCTTTCATTGTATAAAACAAAAATCCGGCACCGGCAACATCCATCATTATTATCATTTCATCATGAGTACCTATCAGTTAGTGAATATTATAAATCCCGTTTATTCCCTATCCCGCGGGAATTTCAACAAATTTGTCCTTATTCTTTGCAAAATTACACTTATTTTTATCCCGCGGGTATTTTGCATTTTCCCCGAGAAAAGTAGCCTATGTCCTTAAAGCTTTCTACCGATAAAAGAACTTTTAAAATCAGCCGCGTAGTTGAGTTCACTTATTTTTTTCCCGTGGGAATTTTGATTTTTCACGGAGAAAATAGTCTATGTAAGTAAGGGTTAGTGTAGCTACTCACTAATAGGTGAAAGAAATTTTCAAATCAGCCCTGAAGTGAAATTCACTTCTTAATATCCCAGGGGAATTTTGCATTTTACCGAATAAATAGTAGGTAGCCTTCACCAATAAAGGATAGTGAAGCTTTCTATTGGTGATTTTTTTTTTAAACTCAGCCCCGAAGTTAATTTTACTATTTTCTATACCGCGGGAATTTTGCATTTATCCGGAAAAAAGCATCCTATGTTAACCAAGGACAGTGTATCTTTTCTATTGGTGTAAGACATTTTAAAATGAGCTCCGAAGTTGAATTTTCTTTTTTCTATCCCTTGGGAATTTTGCATTTCCCCGGAAAAAAGTAGCCTATGTCAATAAAGGATAGTGTAACTTTTTATTGGTAAAAGTTTTTTTTTAATCGGCTCGGAAGTTTCAGAGATTATCTATCCCACAGGAATTTCCAAAAATCCTGCAATAAGTTTTTTTGTTGTTATGGTCATTTTCGTTAATACTGTATTTGAAAAGATTAGTAATTGTAGTTACGGAGATATGGTCCAGTTGATTTGAGTACCTACATATATAAATCCTGATTTAACTTTATCCCGTGGAAATTTTCAAAATTCTTTATATTCGCTTTATATTCTAATAGTCTAATTGCATGCCCAATTTGTACAGTTTAGTAATCTTCGTTATGGGCATAGGGTCACTCTTGATGAAATATATAAATCCCGATTATTCCTTATCCCGTGGAAATTCCGGAAAATCCTTTCTTATCGGATGCCTACGTCATACAAAGAACACACCCTCCACGTTTTAGATCTCTACATACAGCGGTTTAGGCTGTGCGTTAATCCGGCAGTCAGTCATTTAGGACTTCAGGACAAAGCATTTTATATGTATTTGCATTGCACCAAGCTTTTATGCGAGTTCAACAATGATATTTGAATACTCAATTCGATTTTATTCGAAAAAGGTTGAACTCGCATAAAAGCTTCATCATCATCATCATTTCAGCCGTAGGACGTCCACTGCTGGACATAGGCCTCCCTTATTGACGTCCAATCATTACGGTTGGAAGCGACTTGCATCCACCCTGAACCTGCGGCCTTCACCAAAACGTCCGTCCATCTCGTTGGTGGACGTCCCACGCTGCGCTTGTAAAAGCAAAAGCTTGGTGAAATGCAAATACTTAATACATATAATTAGCTATTATCAGAGATCAGATCAAGACGTGGTTGACAAACGTAGACAAAAATGGTTTGCAATATTTGAAGTTTCGTTTCGTTTACAATGTGTCAAAATAAAATGTAATTTAAATCAAAAGCACTAAGGAGTATTGATATCAACTTCGAAGCAAATCACCCCCAAAATAACTTTCTACTACTTTTTGACCCCGTCAAGGGATGAATTTCAATAAAATACGAAACACGTCTTCCATCAATTTTGTTAAAGAATGTTTATGCAAAATTTGAAGTAGATTGGACCAAGGAATCACGATGTCTCATACAAACTTTGCCCCCCTTTTTTACCCCCTTAGAAGTTGGACTACGGAAAATCCTTTCTTATCGGATGCCTACGTCATACAAAGAACACACCCTCCAAGTTTCAGGTCTCTACGATCAGCGGTTTAGGCTGTGCGTTGATCCGTCAGTCAGGACAAAGGATTTTATATGTATAGACTAGCTTTTGCCCGCGACTTCGTCCGCGTAGAATTCCAATTTGTGGTAAAGCTTCTTCATCTCTTTCATTGTATAAAACAAAAATCCGGCAACGGCAAGATCCATCATTATTATCATTTCATCATCATCAGTATCAGTTAGTGAATATTATAAATCCCGTTTATTCTCTATCCCGTGGGAATTTCAACAAATTTGTCCTTATTCTATGCAAATTTTCGCTTATTTTTGTCCCGCGGGAATTTTGCATTTTCCCCGAGAAAAAGTAGCCTATGTCCTTAAAGGTGTAGCTTTGTACCGGTAAAAGAAGTTTTAAAATCAGCCCCGTAGTTGAATTCACTTATTTTTTTCCCGTGGGAATTTTGCTTTTTCACGGAGAAAAGTAGTCTATGTAAATAATGGTTGGTGTAGCTTCCTATTGGTGAAAGAAATTTTCAAATCAGCCCTCAAGTGATACTTATTGACTTCTTTCTATCCCACGGGAATTTCGCATTTTACCGAATAAATAGTAGGTAGCCTAGCCTATACCAATGAAGGATAGTGTAGCTTTCTATTGGTAATTTTTTTTAAACTCAGCCCCGAAGTTAAATTTACTATTTTCTATACCGCGGGAGTTTGCATTTATCCGGAAAATAGCATCCTATGTTAATCAAGGACACTGTATCTTTTCTATTGGTGAAAGACATTTTAAAATGAGCTCCGAAGTTGATTTTTTTTCTATCCCTTGGGAATTTTGCATTTTTGAATTTTTGGACATAGGCCTCCCTCATTTACGCCCAATCATTACGGTTGGAAGCGACTTGCATCCACCCTGAACCTGCGGCCTTCACCAAAACGTCCGTCCATCTTGTTGGTGGACGTCCCACGCTGCGCTTGTAAAAGCAAAAGCTTGGTGAAATGCAAATACTTATATGTACATATAATTAGTTATTATCAGACGTAGACAAAATGGTTTGCAAAATTTGAAGTTTCGTTTCGTTTACAATGTCGGTAATTCGTGTATATATTCGCAAATATTCGCTAAGTAGGTAATCTAAGAGATTTCCAAGGAATTTTCTAAAGAAAATCTAGGTATAAGGTAAGTTTTTCATTCAAATATCCAAGAAAAAATAAAATTGAAATTTCGAATTCTAAACCGATTTAAATATTGTTTTTTTTGAATATGGAATGATTTGTATGTTTTATAAAGCTGCGTTTTCACTGAGGGCCGATTTTTCAATCAACGCATAAATGTCATCAACTGGTTAAATTATAGAATAAGTTGACTAAATAAGTTGACTGACAGCACTGCGTCAGTTGCACTGTATGCATGACGCTACAATTTAGCCGCTTTACACGTTATCCGTCAGATAATATTTATTCGATGATTGAAAAATCAGCCCAGTGTCCTGAACAGTTCTGAGCGAGCGAACGTGTTTATTCAGTGATAATCGGCTGGACGCGGGTCGCTCACTCATTCGTCCAGTGAAAACGACGTCTGTGGCGAGCGAGCTGTTGCTCTGTGCATTCGCTCGACATTGTACGTGTTCGGTGGGTCTCCAATCTTTGTTTACGATTTTGTTATAAACAACTGTTCTCTTTCCTCGTTGAATGAAAACGGACATTTTCTATTCAAAGTCAAAGTCAAAGTCAAAATTTTTTATTCAATTTAGGCATCGATTGATGCTCCTATGAACGTCGAAGAATCTACCACCGGTTCGGAAAAAACCCTGTTGAGAAGAAACCGGCAAGAAACTCAACAAGGTATATTTTTTTCAATCAGATCTACATTGTTATTAAATTACATACATCTTAAGTATTTAATAAAATTATTATTTTTTAACACAGTAGATACGCTACATTGATGCTATTTTGAGCGAACATCGGCAAAACCGCAATCATATTTGCTCTAAACAAATGTTTGTTCAGAACACTAAGTGAAAACGCGGCTTAACCAAGATGTCTAGTCCTTACCATTTCAAATTTCGAACTCTACGTTCCTATGAAGCCGTGTCTTCGGATCGAGTATTCAAACATGTGTCAAAATAAAATGTAATTTAAATCAAAAGCACTAAGGAGTATTGATATCAACTTCGAAGCAAATCACCCCCAAAATAACTTTCTACTCCTTTTTAACCCCGTCAAGTGATGAATTTCAATAAAATACGAAACACGTCTTCCATCAATTCTGTTAAAGAATGTTTATGCAAAATTTGAAGTAGATTGGACCAAGGAATCACGTTGTCCCATACAAACTTTGCCCCCCCTTTTTACCCCCTTCGGAGTAGAACTACGAAAAATCCTTTCTTATCGGATGCCTACGTCATACAAAGAACACACCCTCCAAGTTTCAGGTCTCTACGATCAGCGGTTTAGGCTGTGCGTTGATCCGTCAGTCAGGACAAAGGATTTTATATGTATAGATGAGTAACAACAAAACTTTTTAATCTGTATGGCCAGTCTGTATGGTATGGCTAACTACGATTTAACGTGATCCTGCTTTTGGTCTCCACCCGTACGTCCATCACTATGACAACGTTTAGCCAATCCGCTGACAGTACGCGAAAATATGAAGTACCCAAACAAATGTACTTATAATAATTATCTTCATAATAGATTTTTCTTACTAAATGTGAAATACGCTTAATACAAATAAGCATTTTCATATTACTGTTATTAGATAACGTTTATTACTATTCTTCTTCTTCTTGCCGAACTCACTAGTTCGGCGATCATTAGAGCTTTAGGTAACGCCACCAGAGTTGAGGCCACGCACACAACCACATCTCATGTAATAACAGCGGGATTTTGACGTTGTGTTGACGTTTAACGACAACACAACGTCAAAATCCCGCTGTCATTACATGAGATGTGGTTGTGTGCGTGGCCTCAACTCTGGTGGCGTTACCTTTATCTTAATTTTAGGGACTGCCACCTGGATTACTATTGCCCACTGGTAAATACCTAAGAAATGGCTATGTTGTTGTTCTACCTATATTAGGGCGTCAAAATTCTTTGCTGATGTCCCATTTATTGTTTTACCAACGCTCCTTAATAAATATCTACTAAACGAATACCGATCCGCGTTAATTTGTAGTTCATTAAATTAAAACAAAAGAATCAAATAGTCTTCTGCTAGATTTAATTAATTTCCAATAAAGATTCTGCTCGAACCATCCAATAAATATAGCAGGTACCTACATAGCACGGGAATCTGTCCCGGACCATTTTTAAAAATAAAGTTCGACTAACAGAGTGGTCCTTACAGTAGGTTTATTGTAAAACGTTTATTAGCTTCCTTACCTCTTTATAGAAACTAGTCCCAAGACGCTGCTCGAAAGTAATAAAGCAATATATTACTTTCAGGAAAATTTTCACACCTTGTAAACAAAATAGTCGAGCAGACCTCTAGTGTGGCTCACATCTAGTCTGCACGTGAAATGTTAACGCGACTCCCTACGAATTCTTAGCACGAATATTTTGAAGTTTTGTACCAACAGCGCTTGCCATTGTGGGCTAGATTTACATTTTACAAGTTTATTACTCTTTAACAAGAAACCGGCCAAGCGCGAATCGGACTCTCGGACTGAGGGTTCCGTTTAAAAAAGTCTATATAAAAGTTTGTGCTCAAAAATAAGATTATTTGTTGTAGGAATTACTATGAAATATATAGTTATTTTTTGCTAATCAGTAGGTTTCGGACTTTTTTCTTTACTTGTCATGTGAGGCCTTGCCATATCTCATAGTTATAGGCTAAGAAGAAGTACTTATAGTTTTTGTATAAAACTCACTCTAGAAATGTTTCATTCTTTATTGCGTGAACTCAGAAACTTATTTTTTTTCCATTCCTAAGAGATCGCAGACTTAATTGATATTAATTTGAATTTGATAGCTAACTGATACTTACAAAAACGATAAGTACTTCAAATAATTTATTGAATCAGGCGTTACTTTGCGGAAGTTCATAATAATATTAATGAAATGAAACAATTACTTTGCTCACCCGCGACCTTAATTAATTGTTTCAGTTCAATCATAAGTACTTCTTCTTAGCATAGATGTTTTTGACGACTGATTAACAAACATACTTGATTTAATATATAAATATGACTTTGTCTAACAGATAGACGAACAACGAAGGCATCCTATAAGGGTTCATTTTTTCTTTTTGAGGTACGGAATCCTAAAAAACTAGTAACTTTGGAGTGAAAGACCGTACTTATTATTATTCCATAATTAATCTTAGGAAAGTTCGAAACTAAATTTTAATGCTTATCGAATCCAATTTAAAACGCAGACGTATTGTAGTCGGTTAACCAAGTATTTAAATAAAAACTTTTTGAATCTTTTAAGGACCATTGTTTTGAGCAGCAAAGTTCTCCTACGTCCAATATTAACTGTTGGCAAATTTTGACTAGTTATAACCCGCGACTTCGGACACGTGTGTCGATGTGTCAGATAAGACGATTGAATTGAAATTCTGGGATTGTACCTACTTATTTTCAACGAGAGTTCCCAAAAATCGCGTTGTGGTCTTTTAAGTCGCATCAAGAAGACCTAAGAATTTTGTGATTTTATAAGCATAATAAGTATATAAGCATCAATAAGCCTAATAATTCCTAAGAATAATTCCTATCCCGTGGGAACATCTAAATAAAAAGTAGCCTATGTGTTATTCCAAGAGAGCTGTTTTTGCGTGAAAGTGTAACTAAACACACACACACACGCACTCCCACATTTTCATACTCACTTTTTTTCATACTAGTAGAATTAATTTATTCTGTGAACGCGTAGAGTGTAGATTAGGTATGTGGCAAAGACGATTTTGCTGATCACTTTTATTACCTGGTAATCCTGAATTATAGAAAGCCAGTTTATTCTTCAATTTCTTTTTCGGTTTACTTGGTGCTCCTGACGGGTTACCTAGTTGGTGTTCGTGCGTGTCCAATATAATTTCATTAAGTGTTGGGGGTTAATGGCGTCGCCAAATTGTAACGATTTAGTCAAATAACCGACGGTTTGCCGTTAATTTCCACGCGTCGGTGCCATATAAAATTGAAATCGTGATGTTAACGAGTTACAAAATATCATATCGCAATCCATAATCTTATTAGTGCCAGTTAGGTACGTGTTCGTACAAAAATGAACTAGTTTTTTAAAATTCACGTAAAATATCGAGTTCTAATGCATGAAACAAGATATTTCGAGACTTTGCGCCAACTACTCTTGAATTTAAACGGTTTTCTGTCATATTTGTACAGTAACGAAAACTAGCCTGGAAGATGGAAGTTGAAAGTTAGAGCTTAATCGGAGCATAAAAAATTTCAATGAAGTTGTTCAACGAATTTTTTCTTTTAAAAGTGACAATACAAAGATTTTTTAAAGTACTCAACATAAAGCCCAATGTCGCGAAAATTCAATCGTAATAGCGTAACTGTAAAATATACGCAATTCCTAGCACTTACCTAAAGGGAAAGCAATCGCGTTTACACTCTACAGACATTAAGTTAATGAAACCTAGTTAACCTGGAGTCAGATACTGTTAGTGAAAATGGAACGGTGCGCTCCATGGACTGCACATATTGTTCTTACACAATTACTTTATATTATATAGCATACGATAATTGTGTTCAATAATATTTTATAGGTTTCCTTTAATCTGGTGCAAGTCTCTCCTGTGGTCATGGTAAAAGTTAAGGGTGTATAACCAATATTTTTTAGTCAAGTCTACATCGGCGTATGGGACGCCTGGCCAACTTATAGCAAATTTAATTTAAATAAATCTTAAGTTTGCTGACTCAGAGTCGCTAATTTTATTTATTTATTTATGGAGAACCAACAGCTTGTACATATACATACATGTTTGAAATTACAGTAAATACATCAAGCCAATTACAGGTTCTCGCCGACAATTACAGTCCAAAGGAGAGACTACTTTTGTTTCTTATGCTGTGTGCGACCCATTTACATCGTTAAACATACATAAAAAACCAGTAAAATAGTTTTTTCGGTATGAAGATTTCTACAAGAGCGGAAAAAGAAGAGAGTACCTACTTAAGTAGTCTTCTGTAGGTACCTAAGTTAAAAAAGTATCTCCTTACTTTTAAATCCGTATTTGCTTTGGAATAACCTTATTCAGTCGTATTCCGCTCTCCTCGTAGGTTGTTGCGAAGCCAAACAAAAAGTTGCGGCTTCAACTTCCTAAGACAAAGATCTCGAGTTTACCTCTGTTTCGGTCAACAAGCGAGTTGGTTTTCATTAACCCCCAATTACTAGGGTTCGTCCGTTTTTCTAAGGTGTAAGATTTCAGATCACGGAGGGACCGTGTCTGATTCAAAGCGAATGCCCGTTTGTGCTCCACTGGGTGCATCCGGACCCTTGGTTCGTGACGGACCCTTTGCTTCTCTGTCCACCTGTCTAAGGCTTGGTACAATTTTCTATTTTGGTAATTACTTAGTGTTCGGTAAAATGTAGGTTTAACGTCAGAAAAAGACTTCCACTAAAAATGATTTGCAGAAATATTCTATTGTATTTACAGTGGATATTAACGGAAGTATACTAACTGGTAAAGTATACTATTTGAGAAAGTGTACCTATTGAGATATACATATTTTGGCAAACTTGCACTAACTAATTTTTTTTTAATCATAAAAATAAACTGTTGCGTTAAGATAAAAGATAACCAAATAGGTAAGCTAGCATGTTTATTATAACATAAAACTATATATAAATAAATTATAGACTTAATCATCTTTGATTGAAGTAAACCTCTTGGGTAGAGACTCGTACTTTAATTACTTGGAAAGTAATCGTTCGTCTCCCACGCGAACGAAACGGCGGGCAAAGCTAATATGAAACTATTCATCTTAATGCCTGAGAAGTACCTAACTCTAAAGTTGAAGAAATTGAAACTGTACTTTGAATTTACGTCTCTTGTATTTTTTGCACATTTTTTGTTAATGAAAATTTTGAAAGTCGGAGTGAATTTGCTGTTATTGAACCAGTAATCTTCGCCTCCGGCCTCATAAGCACTCACCATCAGACGAGATGGAGGTCAATCGCTGGTCGTCATCGTTACAGCCTGAAGACGTCCATCGTCAACATAGGCCTCTCCCAAGGTTTACCGAACAGACCGATCCTCTGCGTCATTCGCATCTAACACGTTCCCGCAACCTTACCCAGGTCGTGGCTCCATCTTATTGGAGGCCTACCTACGCTGCGTCTTCCGATCCGTGGACGGCATTAGCCGCGTACTGACTGAGCGAGCAGCCTCGGCGAGGCAGCCTCGCGAAGCAAATGCTGGGGAAGTCAGGACGTGCCTCGCCCGAGGCAAACGCATGCTCCGCCTCGGGCGAGCTCAAAGGCGCCTCGCGTTTGCCTCGCTCACGCAAGACGGTTGAGTTTTGCCTCGCTTGTTTGTCGCGTGTCAGCGTTAAATTAATATAACATTATAACAGTTTTATTCAAAAACGTTTAGGTTTCTATTTTTAACCCCCGGCACAAAAAGAGGGGTGTTATAAGTTTGACCACTATGTGTGTGTGTCTGTTTGTCTGTCTGTGGCATCATAGCTCTTAAACGGGTGAACCGATTTGGATGCGGTTTTTTTTTAAAAGAAAGCTGGTTTATTGGCGGACGCATAATGGGCATTGACTTAATGTTCAAACGTCATACGAGAGACATAATTGCGTTGGGGGTTTTTAAATTTTTAATTTATAGTTATCTTTTTTTTACAATAATTATTAGAAAGGCAGTGATGGCGATATCTTTCCGAACGTGCAGCCTCATGGCGATCATGAGCAAAAGTGGCTCGGCTTTTCCTCGCGCGGCAAATGTATATTTAATTTTACTACCCGAGGCTGCCTCGCCGCGGCAAATACTGGGCGAGGCAAACGCCCGAGGCTGCCTCGCCGAGGCTGCTCGCCAGTCAGTACGCGGCTACTCGAGAAATTTTGGCCCCATTGGCCATCAGTTTTACGAGCGATGTGCCCTGCCCTCAGCTACTTGAGTCGGGCGATTCTTCGAGCTATGTCGGAGACTTTAAGCGCTGGTAGAAAAACAACATCAAATCAATTGAGATAAGGCCGTATTCATAATGTCTTGAGAACTATGCTTAGAAACTATTCCCTTACATATAACGTTTTATACACATGCATATTTTAAACCCACGCGTAGTAAACTTGGTTTTCCTTTTCAAGATAGTCAGTAATAAATCAGTTCTCTTCAGGAAATACAACGTTGCCTTTGGCTTCCACATTCACGTATTATTATTCGTCATATTCGACCCTAAGCAAACAGAATAGAGATATCGTATCACCATAGTACTCAAATTCAACAGTTGCACTCATTTTATTATTTTAGTGATAGATTTGTTCTTTCGCAATATACAGGGTGGAAAAAAAAGTCGGGCCCTGGAGGGAAACGACCTTAAATCGTTAAGTTGGCTCATTTTACTTAAAGGAGACATTCCTTTATTTTTCAAAAGAAACAAAACTGCATTCAAAGATTTTCTAAAACTCGTTACAATTAATCAGTTAAACAATTTAAGTGTAACAAATTGATTGATAATAAAATAAGTCACGATTTTACGATAATTTTTATTTTTAAAACCAAATGTTTGTTAGAGAAATTTTATCCTGAATAATAACCCTATAAATAGCGAGTCTTAGTTTTTTTAAATTTTAATTGGTTCGAGTCCCGGGCGAGGCAAGCGAGTTTGCGAAAATCTTTGAATGCAGTTTTGTTTCTTTTTAAAAATAAAGGAATGTCTCCATTAAGTAAAATGAGCCAACTTAAGGATTTAAGGGAGTTTCCCTCCAGGGCCCGACTTTTTTTTCCACCCTGTATATGGTATATATATATATTTTCCCGGAATTCCCGTGGGAACGGGAATTATACAGGCAGGATTTTTCATCTAGCATTGAAATTAAAGTTATTTATTTTTAAAACTACTCTTTATTTTTATAACAGAATAAGGGACGCTGTCCAGGAACAATGAGATAGGCGCACCAGTCGGGGTAAAAAAAGGTTCGTCACCTTAAGGTTGACATTTGCTTGCAGCGAGGCAATTGTCAGTCCGGCCAATATTTTATTTCAACGAAACAATACCGCACTAAAGTTTCTATTTTGCAAAAGGTACTACTAATAAGAGTCTATAACTTGATAACGGAATCAATTTAATAACTAATGACGTAGAAGGTTTTCGTACTCCGGCTGTACTTCGGCTTTCAAGATGCTATTGCAATCAAAAGATGCCGATATTCGAGGGAACGTTCGACTTTAAAAAAATTGCCGATATTTATTTTTCAGTCTAATCTCTAAGACTCGTGAAAGTATTTTTAACGCAAGCGAAGCTAGTTATGTTGGGTAAGATACCCAGTAGTCAGCCGGGCATCGGTATAGTCGGCCGTATAATGAGTACGAAGAGTCCGAAAGATATTTCTCTTGCTCTTCCCACGTACGAAAGATAGGCAGAGTCTGACTGCTTGGCTATATTATAAAAAGGCTGGGCACTGGGAGTTTTACCCGATATGAGAAATACAAATGTCCATACTTACGGTAACTGCTTTTATTCAAGCGGTAGGTGTTTGCCGCTGACGTAGTATAAAACAGTCACTTGATTAAGAACAAGTTCAAAGAACTGGATTCAATTACCTTGTTACACTATGACAACATAGGCAACACTGCTATGTTTTTAAGACACGTATATTTTCACGCACCAACACATAAAATATATTACCTACATGTATCACACAGCATAAGCACTTAACACGTTTCAAATTCCATTATAGTGTTTTCAGAAACAAAGAACACAACTTTATGGTTCATCACCGCAGCGGTTGATGTAATAACTGTAATAGTTACATATGTGTAAATTCAGACTACCGACTTTATTTTTATAAAGAAATAAAGAACTAGCGACGTCTCTTTACCGTGCTTTTGCCCGACTGTGGCTCGGATCGGGTTACTTTGTAAAAACGTCGGAATTTCAAAATGCCGGGTAATCTAAGTACTAGACCTCGACCTAAATACGTCCCACTGCAGAGCACAAGCCTCCTCCCAGAATGAAATGGCTTGGGCCGATATTTCCATGCGGGCCCAGTGCGGATTGAGAACTTACACTAGCCATTAAACTTCTTCACAAGTGTGAGCAGGTTTCCTCACGATGTTTTCCTTCACTATAAAGCCCATGGTAAATTTTAAATGTAATTTCACATAAATTACTTTGCTCACCCGCGACCTTACGATAGCTACGTTTATGTAAAAAATTCGAGTTCGATGCACTGCGTGTGTGTTTGTTCTAACATTTGGTAGCACAGTGAACGGTTGCTGTACTCTGAAGATGAGCTCTGGTTGAGTTCGAAACGTGTCAGTGTAGTTTGGTGGTGGTGATAGTTGGATTTGTGTGTGTTCATACAGTGTAGAGGTGGAGGAACTGCATGAACACGCATTTTTTACATAAACGAAGCTATCGTAAGGTCGCGGGTGAGCAAATTAATTGTTTCAGTTCATTTGCGTAGTTTGTTTAATAAAAAAATGTATTCAGCGTCAAGCAAGTACCTTCGTAGATACGGACTATCCGTATCATTGCATGTAATCGCCCCAATAACGATACTCCAAGATACCCCGTGATACGGAGTCGTACCGTTCATTACATTAATCTCGAGTCAAGTGTTGGCCTCTTATGAAGGAAGTGTTCATTAAGGCTACGCCCTGGGGTGGAATGTTACCTCGAGCATCTATTAGAGCATTTATGAAAATATACCTTGTATCTACAAATATATATCTATTTAAGGCAGTTACGTTTTAATTACCAATGTTCTTAATTTTTAATTTGTTGCTTTGGGAATGTTAGCAAGGGGAAATGTTACGGAATCTAATTTACGACACGATGTTTAGGTGGCTTTTTTAACGGCTACGATATTTTGAACTTTCATTTTAATTCAGTAGACGTGGACTAGTTAGCAAAGTAAAAACTACAAGACTAGGACTAGCAAGGTTCCGTATGCTTAGTATAAGTTTTACTTCACCAAATACTTCTCGATCGCGTTTACGTAAAAAACGTATTTTTACGTAAACGCGATCGAGAAGTATTTGGTGGCGTAAAACTAATACTAAGCATACAGTTCATTGATATGAATCTCCGCAAAGTAGCGCCTGAATTTAATTTCACCATAACTTTTGTACTTACAATTAGTTACGAGAATTCTATAGGCAACTTTATGATAGACATTTAATTAACGTCTTTGATCAGTGTTCATTTAACTTTAAAAATAAATAATCAATTTCCTCGGTACGTTCCTTTACCTATTTCATCCATCTCAGCCTATATACGTCCTGCTGCAGGGCACAAGCCTCTTCCCAGTACGAGAGGGCTTAGACCGTAGTTCGCACGGTGGCCTTGTGCGGACTGGGAAGTTCATACCCACCATTGAATACCATTTACTATTTAAAAATTTTACCATTGAATTTTTAGTTTTGTTAGTAAAATATTTAGTAAAAATAATATTTTACCTTTATCTTTATACGGGTCAGTTGTAATAAATTGGGAGAAGACGCTGACAACTGAGATAGGTACAGGTTTATACCTAGTTCAGTAGTCAGAGACTTCATAAAATATGTTTATCTCTATTTGGTCAATAAAGTATTATTATTATTGAATTTCTTAGCAGGTGTGTGCAGCAATCCTCACGAGGTTTTTCCTTCGTCGTAAAGCTCACAGTTGACTCCAAATGTAACATCTACATATTTAATAAACCTAACGTTATACCTAGTAAAGTAAAGCCTGCCGTACTGTAAGTATTCTGCCAGTCACGGCAGGAACGGCTCTATAACAGCACTATAAGTGAGATAACGGTCGTCACGTGACACCGCTGGATGGCATGTGACAAATTTACATTCAACTCGCGAAACCTCGGGAAGCAGTGTAGTGGAGCCCGGACGCAGGTGCTGGCTTTCCCGGCGTCAACGACGTACATGAAATATAGAAGCGGAACTCAGCATGATATATGACTATAGTGACGGCTCCGCGGCGACTCAACGTCTCTGTATTTAGAAAATCTGTTTGTGTCACATTATAAGACAAAACCAAATGAAAATGGTTACTTAATTTTAAGGGCTGCCGTACACGCGATATTTTTCGTATCGATGTGGTATCGTGACTTAAAATATCGCGTGTGTAGGAACCCTAAACGTCATTTACGTGATGTGTTTGATTAGAGTTTTAAGCCGTTATTCATTACCTTCGGAATGACTCGGGTTTTCTTATTTGATTTATTTGTAAATATCGCGAACTTGTTAGCCATACAAGTATTTTATTAGTTAGTTGTTAAAGAAAAGTAAACACGTTTACAAGGGGCTTGTAAGCTTGTTTTGGCTGAAATAATTAAAATAATAGAAAGTTTTGCAATTATTTTTCATTGGCTTCAAGAAAAGAAGGAGCTTTATTCACTACTATACATAAAACGTGTCCTTCAATTAAGTTTTTCATCTATAGTTATTTCTTGCACTATCACTCTTGTTGCGGTGTGGTAATGGCTAGTTTAATTTTATAATGTTTTCAACATCTGCGATTTAAATAATTTCTATTTTATTCGGAGTTTAACCAATTTTTTTTTAAATCGAGTGAGTGTACTTCGATCACGTCGCAGTGGCGTTAAACTATGCAGTGAAATGAAAATGAAACAACGAAAAAAATATTACAGTAACAATATATTTGGTATATACAAAGTAGCATTATAACGTGAGAAGCAGCAGCAAGAGCAGGGCTCTCGCGCGGAAGGCTGCGCAGGCGCCGCTGCGCTTGAGCGCCTCGAGCTCACTCACGTCGGGCGCTTCGTCCTCGCCCACCTCGTTGTATTGCGCTTCATCGAACTTGCCCGATAACGCTGTTTAAACAAAACAAGGCTTAGTAAAATAACCTTAAAATTACCTATAAAGCTAAGGCGTGCAGTTTTTGGCTATACAAACTGTCAGCCGTCATCATCCAAAATTTCATATGTGATTCGGTATCAATAAAAGAACATATTCTTCATCGAATTATAAACACTATGTGTCGTATATCTGTGTATCTATTTGTAACTATTTTATACTGAGAATGTGATTATTTATGTAGTGGCCCTATACGTTGTAAATTACATTGCCTGTGTTAATATAATTATGTATTCCTGTTGTAAAGATTGCCTGGAAGAGATCGCTGTGATGCGATAAAGCCTACTATTGCTTACTCTTTTAACTGTTGTTTGTACCTATTGTGATGGTAGTTAGTTGATTGTTATGATTATGTTATATGGTAGGTACGTATAGATTTTATTTATATATCTCGCAATTAACGTTTACAGACTAGCCACACATGTTAATAAATTATATAAAAATCTCGTGTCACGGTGTTTGTTATCGAACTCCTCCGAGACGGCTTGACCGATTTTTATGAAACTTTTTGTCTATATTCGGAAGGTCTGAGGGTTACCTATCATATTCTCGAAAAGCTCATTTCCGAATATTAAAATTCCGAAAACGAAACTCCTTTTTTTCATTTTCCAAATTATTGTTTGTCAGAAATTTTATTTACCATTTTTTTCTTTTGCCGAATGCTTTAAAATCCATTTTTTTTATTTGACAAATGATTCAAAACCCAACTTTATTAAATTCCGTAGGATCATTTGCCCCGCTACGCTCCCGCATTAGCCTTTGAACCTAATCTATCCGAGTCGCTTCCGCTTCGTACCGTCTTGCTCGCTCGCTTCGCTCGCTCGCTGTAAATTAGGCAATGTTGTCTTACTCTAATGTTAGGTTAGGTAGGTAATAAAAACATACTTTCGGCTTTTCGTAACATTTAAATTATGAAAAGATGGCAACTGATTAAGTTGGCAAATAGAGAAAATGGATATTGTTTTTCGGGATTTTAAATTTGTTGGCAAATAACACTGTGATTAAATGAATCTGTGGCATTGTGAAGTTGTGGAAAAACAAAACATATGGATTTCAAAAAGTCGGTGAACCGTTTTCGGATAAATGAAATTCGATAAACATCGATAGGTTCCCAGATAAGTATATAAAAGGAGAAGTGAATATAAATACTCACGAAAAAAGTAAATCATGCATTTATAGTTCTCAAAGTGCAAATTTTATACGAGCAGGCTCGCTTTACTTTATTGGATGTCCAAAAACAAAATGAGGTAAAGTTTATCTGGCTTATGATTTAACACCTTCCCTGTCTTGGTGCCCCAAATGTGGGGTCAAGAAGTTTTTCCAGGAGTTCGTGGTTCACAAGCAAGTTATGTGTAATGGGTAAAGTGGAAGCATTCCCCGCCGTGTGACTTTGTTAAATCATTTTGTAAGGCGACAGTTAACGTGTTAAGTAATTTCTTAATTTAACATAACGAACGTTGAGAGCAACGGTTATAGAGCGTATACCACTATTATCTTGAAAACTCATCATCAGTAAATCAACTTGTGACCTTTTTGCAATCCCTATCAAGTCACAGATTTTATTGTTATTGTGGCAACATTGTAAATTAAGTAGTCCAATAAGAACTCTAAAAATACCAAGGGCTTTATCTACATAAAACAAGGAAATTGTAACTATAAACCCGGTTCTCAAATGAGCTTTTATTTTGACACCCACGCTTTTATTTTGTTACACTTTTAAGAAAAGAGGGGAGAGCAGTCGAAATAGCGTAGGCGTTGACGTTCAATAAGGTTTTGATCGGACATGCATAGATTAAAACGTTCTGCTGTTTTTCGGGAAGAAAACGGCAATCGCAATGGTTCAATGAATCGGAACGGAAATTTCAACGTCCATTATCTTTTGGGCAGCGTAGCGAATGGACCATGTCGCCTCGAGGATATAAAATATACAGTTAAATGTAGTCGTGAATTCGGGAACGAGAAATCAATTACATAATGGACACGTGTATACGTGTATTCTAAATTTTTTTCTTCCTGGTATCCGATTGTCAATTGTTTCTATTGTTCTTATTTTATGTGTATTTGTCTATTTTATCTTTGTTTCAGTTTGGCCGTTTATTTGTTTGTTTATTTGTTAATTCAACTTTGTGACTAGGAAAATTAGATATCTGGTAAATTCTTGCTGGTGATGCTTGTATCTTACAAGCATTTACCCGAGAGAATAAAAGAAAAGAATTGAGGATGGCTATAACTGAGGAACGATATAATGTAAACAAATTAAAGCGTGTCGGCATTGGAGTGACTTTCGATAGGTGTGTGACTGTATCCAATTGCTATACCTTGACAAGCTCGTGCGCGGCGCTCGGCGGAACCCTGTGGCAGGGAGCCTCTGCTGTCCTTAACAAGATTGTTTTTAAGTGCGGCAAACGCTGACTGCGACAGGTACGCTTAGTATAAGTTTTACTTCACCAAAATACTTCTCGATCGCACTATACGAAATTCGCATTATACGAAAAATTTCAATTCTAAGGAAACATGGACGCGTGCGCGCGGAGGCGCTGTCCATGTTTCCATAGAATTGAAATTTTTACGTAAACGCGATCGAGAAGTATTATGGTGAAGTAAAACTTATACTAAGCGTAAGGGTTCCGCGGAGGGTCACGCACGAGCTTGTCGGACTATAGTACGTTTTTTAGAACGAAGGATGCTTTGATACTTACAGTACAATTTAATTGTCCCGTCTGTGTCGCCGAGCGAGTTCTTCGATATGCAACTGTAAGTGCCGAATGTCGATCGGATCACCTTCTTGATCTTCAACCGCATGTCTACTTCGTAGCCTCTCTCCACTGCGGTGATCTCGAATCTTTTGTCCGCTGTGCAAATATAAAAGGTACATTAAGACCCGGCTAGAAGAGAAAAGATGTACAGTTTAGTTAATGAAAGTGAAAAACAATGCCATGTTTAATTCAATATCAGTAGGTGCTTAACGATAGTAAACTACAATACGATAGAAAATACGATTCTAAATTCAAAGCTTACGGGAAACGATTGAAACAAATGCCATCTTTTGATTGTTAAATTACATTCATGTATCAACTTAGAGTAAAATGTTAGTACATAAATTATGCATTCAAATTAAATAATTACATTGTACTGTATACCTACACGTGTAAGCGAAAAGAGTAGCTATGGAGATATGGCACGTTTCTTGCGACTTCGCCAATGTTTAAATGTGAACAAAGAACCATTCTCAATTTAGAAACAGCTTTTTTGTGTTTAGAATAATAAAACATTTCTTTAGAAATCAGTATACCGTAAGCACGGGATGGCTTTAAAGAGTATAAAGAGAAAAAGACACTTACACTGTGATATGATTTGGTCGTTTATCGTCCAATAGTTAATAGATCTAGGGAAAGCTTCTGAGTGGCAGTCTAGGTGCACGGTGTCGCTCTCCTTAGCACCTACCAACTGGTTTTGTATTGTCATAATTGGTGGAACTGGAACAAAAGGTTTGGTTTATTTTCGAATGGCCTAATTAAGTTCATTGAGGAAACATGGTACGGTCAATATAGGAAATGAATCTCAAGTTTAACGCAAGTCAATGATGCAAGGCCTCTTACTGATATTTCTATAACTACAGAAAATTTTCCAACTAATTTTAAACAACTACTGTTCTTAAATAACTTGTACCTACTATCTACGGAACTAACAAGAAGATTAGAAATGTAACGCGAGCAAAAAAACTCTACGCGCATATGTCGCCTAAAAGCCGGCAAGTATATTTATTTTCCTAGCTCAGTCTGTAATTCTTCTGTCTGTAGTTCTGTGGGTTATTGTAGAGATTGTGGTTTAGAAAAGATTAGGTAAATTTCACTGAAAAGTGCCGTAATTCACTAAAATCTATGAAAATGCAAAAATTAGCGCATTAAAGCAAATAAAATTATTATTATTAGCATCTAATTCTTATTATCGACAGTAGGGGAGGTGACAGAAGAAGTCTGTGGTACTCTACGTTCTGTGGTATTTACACAGACATAATAACAGCTACGTCAAAGGCGTGTTTGGATACTACTAGACAATTAACGAATTATGGCAGAAAATTCCTTCCTTTCTTTCCTTTCCTTTCCCGTGATGTATAAACATTCGACAGTGGAAAGGTGAAATCGGTAAAGCGCCATAATATTATGATATACTATGGCGCTTTAGCGATTTTACCTTTCCACTGCCGATATGAATAGTTAGTTTTTTAATGAAATATCTTTATAAAGCTGAATTCTGGACTTAATTGTGTAATTCACGGTTGTAACATTAGTGACATTTTACAATTTAGAAGTAATTTAAGTAAATACTACCAATTAATGATTATTTAATTACTTCTAGATTATAAACTATCACTACTACTACTACTACTACTCTGTTGTTGTATACCTACTTGTTGTAGTTGCAGAAAACAACCATATCGTCACACCGCAGTGTATCTATACAGAGAAGTTTGTATATCCTGAACACTCATTGATAAAACACATTCTACTAATCGCTAACAGCGAATGGTATGGTAGTAAAAGTTGTGTCGTTTACTGGTCACGCGAAGAACGCGGGAACGAAAGTATCGCCGCCAGCTGTTAAAAATAGTGAACATGATATGCCTCGCTCCATTTTCTTTTAAGTGTTTTATTTGTACTGAATACGTTATCTCTCTGTTCAGCTTTTCGAGATACAGTAAAATAAATCGATTCAAAAACTCGAGTGTAATAGTGTAAAAATACTGAAAACGTTATAGGTACGTTGAAAGCCTTATTTAGTACCTATATGTTTTTTTTTGATCCGAGGTACAAGTAAACTTCTTTTATTAAATTCTGTTTTTCAAGTATACTTAAGTACCTGATCGAACGGACATGTGTTATTGGACAACAACTCACATCAACTTGTAAATACAAACTATAGCCCAATTTACGGGGATATCTAAATTCTAAACTACATTATCGCTTGATTGGTTTCAAATTATATAAATTATAGGGTGTGGTATGTGAAAAATTCCGAATTTCAGGTATCATTTATAAATATTTTTGTTTATTACTGTAAAATTTAGTGAAAACTTTGCTAGACATAATAAAACGATAACGCAAACTGTTCGTATCAAATTCTCTATCTTGCCGTAATTTCATATCCCATAAGTATCGTTTTCATTAATTGGTATTAAACTATACTTCATTTAATTTAGAATTAGAAACCACAATAACATTATAATATTGCGTCTGGTCAACTATTTCTTACCTAGCAAATAGTACAGTACAAATAGTCTGGGAGCCGTAAAATAAAATTGTTTTAATATCACTATAGTTGCGTGTCGTCAATTGTTACTCTAGTACAAATTGTAAAGAGAATTCAGTTCACGAGCCGCAATATAATGTTGTTGTAGTTTCTTATTCTAAATTAAATGAAGTATAAACTAATCGAACCTAACCTACATTATATCTATAACACATTGACATTTCAAAAATTACGAAAACAACATATACGTAGCTCTGTATATTTTATGGCAAACGTTTGTATGGCAAGTGAAATTATGACAAATGAATTTATGGGAAACAAAATGATCCCCTGGTGTCAGTTACTGAATAGTTTTTATCTTATTCTGAGCAAGGCTCAGTATATTTAGTGTAAAGGAGCGCATAATTTTCGCTTACTTCAGAAGTGTTCAGCAAGCAAGCGCAGTAGAAGTACATAAAGTGGTAAGATAACATGTTCAAATCCTCAGTTTTCCAGTTTTCAGAACATTTTTCCGCTCTTGTAATATGTAGATTGTGGAGAGAACTCACCATAGAACTAATAAGAGGGTTAGAAATGTCATGCGACTTGAAAGGGCAACTTACCTATATGGCTAAAATGCTATATAGGTAAATACCCGTGCTAAATTACGTGTCTGTATATTTATTGGCTGAAATTTTGGGATTTTATCCTGATCTAATGGGAATATCGGGAAATAAATATTCCAGAGTTGTGTAGCTGCATATTGCATGTACAATATTAGTAAGGTAAGGTAGTAGTAGGGTAACACTGATTAAAGTTAAACTTTTTACATTCAAATCATCTTCTTTTTGATCGGGTAAAAATATATACTGTAGTTTGTCAAGCGTTCTTGATTATTAAATGGTTCAAAACACAAAAAAGAAATCCAAAAATGGGTAAAACGTAGACTATTTTGCTGGTTTTTCTTTCAATTTATCAAACCCTTTCGTGTAAAACGAGATAGCGACATTAAATATTTTTTTTACAGTTAAGTACTTTCGTTAATCATGAAAAAATTGCCTTTAAATTGCATTTTATTATGCCAAATCTATGACACATCTTCACGCGGGAGCGAAGGTTCGCTGGAACTTGACCTTCGCTTGGTATGGTTTTACTACATTTCAGTGGTGAGTACTAAAGTTTAGTAAAACGTTTGTGCATTAATAGCATGAAGGTGAAACCAGTTTAGAAGGAAATACAGTCGAAAACATAAATATGTACAAACATCAACCTTATGGTTAATGACGAGTTAGATATTTTTGGCACCTTGTTAAGGTATACATATTTTTGCACTTGACCGTACAAACGATGACATTTCTATTCTTCTTAGTTCTATAAACTCACAGTGCACGACGAGCATGACGCGTTTGCTAACAGACGGCGGCACTCCATTGCTCGCGATGCACAAGTACGCACCCATGTGCAGCCGCGACACTTTGACCAAGTGCAACACAGCGCCGCTCACCGACGAATCTGTATTATAAAAATATGCATTGAGGCCGATTGTATCTACAGACACCAAGTATACCTATCATAGGGTACACAATATTCCGGTAATGGTTAATATTAATCTTTCTAATATATAAAAATCTCGTGTCACGGTGTTTGTTATCGAACTCCTCCGAAACGGCTTGACCGATTTTTATGAAATTTTTCTCCACATTCGGTAGGCCTGAGCATAAGTCGTAGGCTGTTTTTTATACCCCTATTCTTCGCGGACGGAGTCGCGAGAAACAGTTAGAATTTTATAAAACACTGTAGGGTATATTGTGCATAGATCGAATTCAATCGTTGTTTAAAAGCATGATCAAATCATGAAACCTTGAATTTAAACACGCACGTTTTTTTGTAAAATTTGTATTTCGAACATTAATTTTGTAATGATATTCGTACATAATTTTCCCGCGCAAATTCACTTAGGCTGGGTAATCACCCGTAGCTTACAATATAACTGAAATGCTCAATAATCGAGTATTACGTTAAATAGCCATTGGGATCGGTGAACTGTACATGTAATGTTACAATTTGTTCCTTTATGCGAGAATGCCCACGGGCACAAAACTTATATGCTGTCTGAAGTGTAACAAGATACGCTTGTCAGGACAAATACCTAAATAGTTGTATAGGTATACAACTACATACACATACATGGTACATTTCCAGGTGGAAATGTTGCTTGTTATTGTTTACACGTGGCGGTTTCAATTACATATTACATTGGAACACACAGTATTGTGTCTATGTAATGTTATCACGATTTTTCAACGTACAATAATAGTCATCAAAATTCACTAAACCGCGGTAAACTAATTTGCATTAGTATGTACGAGTACGATAAAATAATTGAGGAATTAATAAGTATTATTAAAAAAATACAAACTTTTTGCTGACTGTTATCATCCATCGTCATCCCTGCCTAACATATGCAGGGCATAGGCATCTTCTCAGAATAAGAGGGCTTGGGCCGAAGTTCCTACGCGGGCCCAGTGCGGATCAGGAACTTCACACACACCATTAAGTTTCCTCACAAAGGTGCTGCACCAGCTGACTGTACTTTTGTTTTGTACTTATATTGCCACCCGAAATACATATCCGTACCTAATTTCAAGTCTATCCCATCACTACAGGTCTGTGTAATTCGACTTGTAGGATTTGAAAACAACTTCCACAAATTGTATTGTAGCGTTAATTTCACTCGCATACGTACATACTCGTAGAAATATTGCAAGCTAGGAAAAATGACTAAATTACTAATTATAGTTCATTTCCACTACAAACTTTTCAAATTAAAATTTTTCGTGTAATTCATGCGATAGAATCCTTCATTTTTCGTTTTATTGTTCTAATTATGTTTATATTATTTCATTTCAAACAATGTTAAAAGCAAAGTAACGAAACTCTATTGTTTGGAGTGTTAAATATTACAGTTGAATCGAACTTGGCTGGCAGAAACCGCGAAGACTTTGTTCTCTAAAACAGAGATGTTCGGACTTAATTTGAAATGGGAATGTCATCAAACAACAAGTTAATCTGAATCCGCAGACTTCAAGAAGAAAATGGGAGTCGGAGTAAGTCCTCAAACTATGTTGTAAGACGAGCCCGAACACAATATTCACGCGCCGGGGCCCACCCTAACGAGGCAGCTTTGGGAAAAGAATATCTTTCTCCAATTTAAGGTTTTCAAAAAAGATAATTTTTAAAATTTAATTACGCAAATATAGGGTAGCCTTTCCTGCAGCTTACAAAGCAAGAAATTCCGAAATTAAAGAGCCTTTATTATTTCAGTAAGGTAAATGTCCCTGTGCTGGACACTGACCCAATACATGGCACCTTCAATCTTATGCCATAGTAAAAGAGGTGACAAATGGGTGTCATCTACTGGGCGTTGAGGTGTCGAGTATTGATACGTTTACCTTACCTAGTATCCAACTCTGGCGTTGTGTACAATAAAATAATTACAGCTCTTCCTTGATAATGGTTTTAACGTGGGCTTTTTTTAAGCAAATAGATGACAAACTGAAATCATAAAATTTGTCCAAAGCACGGACTAGACTATTAGTTCCCATGATGAACAGAAACAAAGACAAATATAATATGAAACAATGTATTGAAGCATAGTCGCCCTTGTTTATCATAAATCATAAAATAATCCCTATGATATTTATTTCTTCTCCTGATTTATAAAACCTTCTTTACATGCAGAATTACAAATATTCGTTATCTATTTAATTAGCCCTTTGCCGATTTCAGTAGGATTTAGTCTCGTATTCTTAGGTAGGTAAATGTTAATAACGTACGAGTACTGTTATGTTATATTTGAAACAATAATAGCCAACTTGAAATAAAAGTGAACAAGGAATCGGTTAATGAAAGCTAAGCTCCGAAAGCGGCAGAAATAAACTCACTTTAGCATTTATAATTATAGGTAAAGAAGGAAGGAGGAAGCATAAAAATTCGTAATACCTACTTAAAATATTTTCCCAAGAAAAGAGCATTTGAGATAAAAGTCAAGATTTTTGCGATTCAAATACATAAAATCTCCATACTTTTAATACTGGACTCTTGTATAAAGTTTAAGATGTTGTTTGAATTTTATGCGCTTTGCATTCATTTTATGAATTATAACCGTTAAATCGTATACGATTAAGGTTATTCGCGTTTTAAAGTTAAGTTACGACGGAAAAGTTAAACGTACATTCTGGCCACAAATAAAAGTTGTAATGTCGGTCCTGGATTTTCTGGAATGAAATTACTGCACAGTTTTATTACAGGAATTCTAAAAATCACGTATTTTTCAAACGTCACCAGGGTTTAAATTACTGTAACCGACTAGCTGGTCAGTACCTCTACCATGAGTTACACTAGTTTACAGTGACGTACTCGCTAACGACGGCGTAAATGATTTGTATGGAGAATTGTGTACAGCGCCTCTAGCGGTCACTTACGGAAGTACAATTCTCCATACAAATCATTTACGCCGTCGCTAGCGAGTACGGTCACTGTAAACTAGTGTAACTCATGGTAGAGGTACAGAAAGTTTTAAATAATAAGGCGTGATTGTAAAAAACAAATAGTATAGCACAACAGCAAATAGAAAACTATATATATAATTTTGTTCAGTCAGCACTCCTCTTGAACGTGATTTAAAATAACACTGGACTTGGACTTGCTGGATATATAGGAAAGCAGAGTAGGGTATTAGATAGCCTCGGACCATCCAACAGAGGTTCAGGATTTAGGCTCCGGTGGTCTGTTTCGAGTCCGTAGAGTGGAGCAATAGATAAAGAAGACAAGGACGAAGAGGGAAAACATAGGCTAAAATAAAATGCTCTGCTTTATTTAGTACTCAACCACCAAGAAAACTAAAAGAGATTTGGAATAGTTACATAAATTTTATTTAAATTTTAAATTTTATTCCGAAAGAAATCGTATTTCAGAATCCGCCTTACCAAATAATAACAAAATACGAGTGACAGAAAAAAAAACAAAAACGAATCAATAATTTCAAATTGAGATTTTTTCTCTATTAAGCGGCCAGTTGCACGCAATAGAGGTTACCATGACCTAGTAAAGGTATCGCAAATAATCTTCATATGGTGTAAGTAGGGTTATCAAGGTTTCTACGTTTTGATATGGATAGAGACTGTAAATTGACTATTTTTCTTGAAATCAATGGCGACATAAATTGTGTGAGATGACAATCTTGATAGCAGAATAATGTGATGTCACTTTGAACTTTTTTGCACGTATAGGATTAGTCTTATACGCGATTAAACTTACTCTGTGTGTCGCTTATGTTTATGGCTGGCAACAAGTCTCCAGCCTCTCGTCGCCACACCACGTGTGGCGTGGGCACCCCGTGCGCCGCACAGCGTAGCGTCACGTTGGCCCCCTCTCGAGCCACCTGGTCACTACTCGTCGGGTGGTCCAAGATATCCGGCGGCACTAAAGCACATCCAAAATTCATAAATTTCATCAACCTTTGGAGACCACTCGACCACGAACGCTCAACAAATTTTTAACTTCACCCCGGGCTGTGAAAACTTTGACCTACTAATAAATTCAATACGTACGTAACTAACTTTCGGCGTGTAAATTGATACAGAAGTTTTAGCACGCACGAATTGTTGAGGAAGTAGCTAATGGACTTGCAGATAAATCAGAATTAAATAACTCAACTGCTGCATGAGTGAATGAACATGCAGGACTAAGTTTTGTTTTGTTGTGTTTGTTTTGTTTTGTCCTATGCAATAATCACTGAACAATCATTTTGAACGTTAAACATGTGCACTTAGTTAAAAAATCTAGACCTGTACGTACTTTTGGATATGAGAAAATGTTTACATGATTACGTAATGTAAATATTTTGGTGCCCCTTTTCTCCCATACAATTTTAAGTCATAATGTATCATTAGTCATAATGTTTAATGTTTAATGTTTATTTGGGCAAAAAACGGCACAATATAATGAGTGAACTTAAAGAAAAACTTAAGTAATTAATTTATAATCAACGTTAGTCATACAGTGATTTATTTCTGAAACGGTATTTTTTCAGGACTTTTTTTAAATGCCATTTTATAGAATGAAGTAGGTTAGGTTAGGTTTGTTTTATAATAATTCCGAAAAATAAATTGTTTCAGAAATAAATCACTGTATGACTAACGTTGATTATGACTAATGATACATTATGACTTAAAATTTTATGGGAGTCATTATGGTCCCTAAATATTTGTTTAAATGTTTACGTGAAATAATAATAATAATAATAATAAATAAATATCACGGGACAATTCACACCAATTGACCTATCCCAAAGTAAGCTAAGGAAACCTTGTGTTATGGGTACTAGGCAAATGTTTAGTTTTAGTAAATGTTTACGTGATTGTACATAATTCACATTAAATTTCATGTACGCTTTATTTTACAATTTGTCAGCATTTCTTCTGTAAATTAAAAAAAATATATAAATTCAAGAAAGGTATTCTATTTTTGCTTTAGCTTTTAATTTCTACGTACCAACGACATCTAGGTAAGCCGTTTGGCTCTTCATAGGATCAGTGTTGAGCTGACACATGTACCAGCCGCGGTCAGCCTGCCTCACGTCGTGTATGTGGAGGAACCACACGCGCCGGTCACTGTGGTTCACGGCAATGCGGTGGTTCTTCGTGATCACGTGGGTGGCGATCGTCAAGATCGTCTGCGTGTCCACACGTAGCCACGCCACCTTGAAATCACATGTCCTTCAGTCTTTGGGCTCCTGGTACAAATATATATGGGTTGGGAGTTAAGAGGATTATCTATTTCACCATACTTAAGACCTACTGTAAAATTATTCGTTGAACTAGGTGTAATAGTATCGTGATGTATCAAAAGACTTTTTCCCATTGTAAAACATTATTGCCATTACCGAAAACTATTTTTTCTTGCATCCGAAAACAAGTATTTCAGGGGAGCACCTAACACTTACAAAAATTAAACTGTAATTTAAGAATAGGGCAAATACTATTTTTTTTACACCTAGGTATGCCAAATTACAGCTTTTTAGTATGTTTTTTTTTTCATTGTTTAGTTTAGTGTTTACTAAATTTTGCTGTGCTTACGGCCTTTCCTTTTCTATTTTACTTTCTGTAAAGTAAAATAATTTATATCCTTTCTAACCAAAAATAAGATGCTTTATGTTACAAATAAACGGTTATTCTAGAACCTCGTGCTCTTAATGTAATGCATGTTTTGGCAAATAATCAACAACTTTCTAAAATAAAGTAATGATCTCAGTGACTTAAATTTCGTGAATTTTGTTCTGAATTATAATATCAGGAATTGATTTACCTAGCTAAAGAAGGCTCTTCTGTAAGCGGGCGAGCTTCATTCAACTCGAACAAGTGCCCTATTTAGGCACGTCATTGCCTTATTTAACGTCAAGGTTGCGATTGTATCATAGATATGGAGGTAAACAACTGTGATTTAGTTTTCTAATTCTTTAACTCGGGCAGGTTGCGTCGAATAACGCAATGGGGGAACATATTTTGCTAGTACACACGTTGCACTAGAGTTTATATACTTAAAGTAACGTGCGACATACTAAAATTAATCATTGGTTGATTCAGGCGTTACTTTACAGAGGTCTACATATATCAAGCAATACAACATTTTAAAATAAAATGGATCAAATTGATTAGCTCCCGCGCGAAATAGTGACGTCAATCTATGTAAAATAGCTGCGCATGAGTGGAGTATTTGTAGTACTGCAGTTGATGTCCTCTCCCTCCGCTTGGTATATAAAAAAACCCAACTAAACCTACAGCCAAAACTGCCACCATTTTTTTATTTCCAACATGCATCTCCGCAAAATAATGCCTGAACCTATACAATATCTACAACCTACTTTTTTACTCCGCTGCTTTTGCTTACTTGCTTACCTTTTTGGTTGCGGAGTAGCAAGATATAAGGAAGCAGAGGAAAAAAAATTTGGATACATAATAACACATTTTTTTTCACTTTTAAAATCCCGTTGCTTTTTAAAACTTTCTCCCACGTAAGTACATAGATTGCATCAAAAACATAACGTACCGTAAGCTCTACTTTGGTCCTGAAGAGTAACTTTAGCCATTGGGATTAAACGCCAGGGCAGACCAGATGCGAGTCCGTATCACGACACACGCACGCACCAGTTGTAATAAATGAAACTGTAAGAAAGATAGCGCGCTAGATGCGTGCACATGGTATGCCAACTTTCTTACAGTTTAATTCATTACAACTAATATGTGACACGCACACGCATCTGGTATGCGCCGGCATTAACTCGGTACAGGTTTTAATACTGCATTGAAATTATGGCACATTGCCACATGGATGCATTTTAGCTAACCGCGCACGTTTCTATTAGACTCTTCTAGAATTTTCATATATTTACTCTTCATTGGGTCAAAGTACCCTGATCTTATGGTATTAAAAAAAAATGAAAATATATTCTTAAAAGTTGAGTAGCAATACATTGCGGTTATTGACTAATCCATCACATGATAATTAGTTCGGTAGCTCCGCAACGTATAGCTACTTAGATGATTTTACTGGTATTGTTAAAACTCGGCTTAAATTTGAGTACTTACCCTGTAAGAGCCGAGGTCATTGACAACACAAGTGAAGACCGCCTCTCTGCCCAATGACACAGTCAAGTTGTTGAGGCTATCTTCAAAGCGCGGGATCTCTGTAGCAATAAAAATACATTTTTATTTTTCGCTGGTTTTTATTTGAACAATAACGTTATTAAATCATTTTGAGTCTATATTGCCAATCTTAATTTTATTTGTTTCATAAAAAAAAATACAGGCTGGTTAGTCGGATTCGCACTGAAAACAATAAGCTCCAAAACAAACATGTGTCTTTCTTGCATGAAAATCCCCTTTAATTCTTTATTCTATTTCTTTCTCATTATTTGTTATTAAGGTAGGTACACAATTTGCAAAAAAATCTTTTGTTTACTTATTGCGATTGTTAAGATCAAGCAAAGATCTTCGAATAACACCCTTTTTGTATGGGAATTCTCTCTAATTTTACATCATGCCAGTTTATTATATGTTCCGCTGCAGGGCACAAGATTCCTCTCAATATCAGAGGGCATTTGCCGTCGTAGTTCCCACGCGGGGCCAGTGCGGATTGGGAACCTCATACCTCATTTTTTTTCTCAGGTGTGTACAGGTTTACTTAAGATGTCTTCCTTCACCGTAAAGCTCTCGGTAAATTTCAAATGTATCTTCGCACATACATTTCGAAAATCTCAGGAGTCCGAGCCTGGGCTCGAGCTCACGACCCTCTTGCTTGAGAGGCCATAGGTCAAACCACTAGGCCACCACGGCTTTCACATCCTTGTTTTGCATAATAGTTTTATTTATATTGTTTGCATTTTATTTCATTCTCATTATTTGAGTCATGGTGGACATAGTAATTAATACTCAGTTAAAATATCAAATGTATACTTGTAACGGTTCAAAACACAATCCTGTTACGGATCTACGGATAGAAAGTAGATGCTTAAAAAAATACCTTGTTGGGTATCTTTTGAGCATGAAACGCTAAATATTACTAAAAATAAGTAAACCAAAAAAAAATAAGCAAATGACTTAATTTTTCTCATCTGTGTCCAAAAGTTATGTTGCTTCCATCCCAACAGCAATTACACAGATTTTCCTTAAGAAAGATAGATATTCTCAAATAGAATTAAGCGAGTGCTGAATTTGCAAAGTTGGAAAAAACATGGCAAGTATTAAATAAGGTTTATTAGGCTGGTAATAAAATTAGAACAACAAATTGCAAACGACCGGATCTCTGTTTGCCTGCTAATTACAAACTGAAGAAATATTTACATTCAATTTAACAGTAAAATCAGTAACAGCGCGGGTATAACAAAAGCCGATACGAAAACAAATGCTTTTTGCCAGAAAATATGGAATTTACTTGGAAAAGATCAGGGATTTGTTGAATTTTGTATTTTTTGTTACCTGATGCTAATATTTATATTTACTTGCAATACGTGGAGCAAAGGCAATTTATTGGGGCAAATAGATAATTAACAGATTTTGCTCTGCGTGGTAAATACATTATTCAAGCGTCAAGCTAAAACCCAAGGTCGTATTATGTATATGTATATAAATTATAACAAAGTGAAAATAGGACAGTTTGTTAAAACTCATCAGAGCTGTCGAGTAGATTTTGAAAATCTTTTATTTCTGATGTATATTACAGCGTAAAACTTTGTTTGTTGTTTGGTTTTTTGTATTTACGAAGTATGCGGGGGGGGGGGGGGTGCGAGGACGGAGTCGCGGGCAAAAGCTAGTGAAATAGATTTTTAGAGTGCTTCACTACTAACGGATGTAAGTTAAAAAAAAATATTACTAGCTGTTGCCCAGGACTCCATCTGCGAAGAATAGGAAAGTATAAAAAATAGCTTACGACCTATTCTCAGACCTACCAAATATGGATAAAAAAAATTAAAAAAAAATTGTCAAGCCGTTTCGGAGGAGTTCGATAACAAGCACTGTGACACGAGATTTTTAGGGCGTTTATTCGAGCATTCTAACCGCCTAATATTCAGATTTCTTAAGAAATAGCGGTAGATTTTGATGGAGCTTTCGGTTATATATTTGAGGTCTAGTATGCCTACCATATAACTGAAAACTGTATCAGAAACTCCTGTAATTTCTTAAAAAATACGACCTGATAAATGAGGCGGTTGAAACACTCGGCTTAATGCCCTTTATATATTAGATTATTGATATATCAATATTCAGAACGGATTACTGACAGAATAGAGTTCGAATTCTGTCACAATCGCAAGCTCATTCTTAAAGATAAAGCAGTTTTGCAATGGAATATAGTTTATAGAGAGTAGAGACAATGATAGCGTGTTTTACACCAGTAGGTTATGAACTTATGAAAGTAGAAACTTGTAACATACAAAAGTTACTTATGTAGAATGTAACAACTTATCACAAGCTAACGCTCTTCATCTCTTGGGCGAATGTATCTTCCTCCACAATTTTTAATTAGGCTCCTGTCAAAAGCGTTTTGTACGGTGTTAGGTGCCTACAGATCACTGCGATACGACACAACACACAATGCCGTATCATGCAAGAAAAAACATGGCCACGTTCGTGGGACTAGTATTGGCTAATTTCGGGGGCTCGGCTAGTTTACGACTCGGCCTTATTAATTTTGCTTCAGTGGCTATTCGTAAAATACCAAGCAGATAAAAGAAATTAAAAAAATGTGTTTGAGTCTTCTACGTATAATTACTATTGGCAATTTTCTTTGAGTGGATTTTATTAAATTTCATAGAATCTCAATACGTTTACAGAATACATTAAAAATACATCATCATCATCATCTCCGGCTTCTACAGGTCTCACTGCTGGCCACAAGCCTTCTCTCAAATTAAGAGGGCTTGAGCTGTAGTTCCCAAGCGGGTCTAGTTCGTATCACACCGTTGAATTGTCAATCACAAGTTTATGGTGAGTGAACAAGTGAGTGAACACACAAGTTTATGGTAAGTTCAAGTGTAACTTTGCACATAAATTCCGAAAACATTAAAGGTGCAAGTTCAGATTCGAACCCACGACTCACTGCTTGAGAGGTTAGGTTAAACCATAATAAGGCTTTTTTAGGGTTCCGTACCCAAAGGGTAAAAACGGGACCCTAATACTGAGGCTCCGCTGTCCATCCGTCTGTCCGTCTGTCACCAGGCTGTATCTCGGGAACCGTGATAGCTAGAGAGTTGAAATTTTCACAGATGATGTATTTTGGTTGCCGCTATAACAACAAATACTAAAAAATGGAATAAAATAAATATTTAAGGGGGCTCCCATACAACAAACGTGATTTTTATGCTCGTTTTTGCTCGATATTTATAACGGCAACAGGTAGACGCTTGAAATATTCACAGAATATTTAAAAATAAATCATTAAATTAAAATAAAAAAAATATTTAAGGGGGCTCCCATACAACAAAGGTGATTTTTATAGATAATTGTACGGAACCCTTCGTGCGCGAGTCCGTCTCGCACTTGGCCGGTTTTTATTCTTACGCAGACGGCATCTTCAAATATGAAGGTAAATTATTATTATTTATTATATTGTCCATTGTACGAGCTTTGCTTACTTTAGGACTAGGTCAATTGGTGTCAATCGACCCATGTTATTTTATTATTACTATTATTAATAATCAAAATAGTATTTCATCGCACATTGTGATTTCAAATAAAACATACTTACCATTTTACTGCGTTAATGTAATAATTTATTCATCTCAGTAACACTACCCGGTGGGTCTGGCTGAAAATAGTCGCCAAATCGTATATTCAGTCTAGTTCGGTCAGTCACAATCGGAATGTCGGCTCCTCGGAGTGCACGACTCGATTAGAGAGACGATATTGCTGACACCGTATCGTGTTCACGCACGTACAGTCCTAAGCATTTATTGTGCCTAAAGCAAATTTGCTTGCGGGTCGCAATATCCAAGTGAACGGACCCAGGGGTGCTGTAATGAACGTTTTCTCTGTATTCCGAGAAGTCAATTTACTACCTTTAGTAAAGCAATAAAGGCTAACGCTTTAGTAGCCTCCGCTGCGATGCCTCCTCTTAGCACTAAATTTTTACTGTCGCATAATGTAATCAAATTGTGCATGTGTGGAGCTTAGTTGAGCTAAATAAGTCTTTACGACATAATCCTAAGGTTTACAGGAAATCGATACCGATGGCAATAATTCTACCCATTAGGCGAAATAAACTGTTTTGATAGTCGTTTGTTTTATGGACGGAACAATGCTTTCGGAGGATATAAAGTTACCGCGCACATAAAAACGGTATAAGATTTAGATAGCCGGGAAGCTAATAAATTTCATAACAACTTTTAAACCCACATAATGCACAAGTGAATGATTTATAACACAGACAGAAGCTACAAAAGGTGATCTTTATCGTTTTATGTCTGAACCTCTTGGGACAATTTATGTCGGAATATTACCTCTCCTTAGCGTCTCTAAAAGAAAGTTTAAAATGCTTTATGTCGGTGCTTAAACCATGTCCGGTCACCCGTCACATAACATTTTTATAACTTCTCCATTCATATTTTTTATAAAAGACGCGTACTAAGTCTACTGGAGGGTTGAATTATGTGGCTAAACTTGGCGTTGCTATTTCAAAATAGAGACTTCATAGTCTCAGAGCTATATGGGTTTACATTTCGTGCCTTATTGGAAATCTAACGGAGTAGCGAGGCAGATCTTAATATGGGTGCGATCTAGTTGTGTATTCGCAAAGGTCTGCGATTTGGCGTGAATTCAGTTTTCTTAACTCGGGATATCCAAATATGGGCTCCATGAGTTTTATATTGGTTGCGTGAGCTTTGCATGAGCCTACTAAACGTTCAGATGTTAGTCGAGCAATTCTTTTGTTTTGAGAGGAAAAACAATAATTTTGTCTGCGGATTAATAAGACCTACTACTTTATTGAATTAGGTGTTACTTTGCGGAGGTCCAACATTAATGAACTGAAACAATTACTTTGCTCACCCGCAACCTAAACAAAGCGGGTGAGCAAAGTAATTGCTTCAATTCAAGATTAACTACGATTTTTTTTCGGTATCGATAACAGCAATATTAACGATGTTTTCGTCTGTGTGCACCTACCTTTACAATATAACTTATTCAATAATGCAGTATTTAATTAGTATAATGCAATAAGCGCGTTTTACTGCTGGAATTAAAACAACCCGACCCTATTATAATAATTGCGATACTTATCTGCGGGTTGTAAAGTCAACCAAGTGCTTTACCATTTTTATGACAGTTAATAATCAGAAATAAAGTGAAAATGACTGTCTCGTTGAATCTTAGTCTAGGGTTAAAAAATGCAATCGTTTAAGTCCGCCTTTGGGTGGTAAATCACTTTCTTGGTCGACTATTAAGTATACACTCAATTTAATGTTGCCGTCAGCTGATGAGAGCCTTAGCTTTTATATCAGAATTGTTAGTGACTTTGCACAAATTGCAGTAGAAAAACTGGCTGATTGGCTGGCTGGTGGTATCGGGCCACGCAGTACAGGATTCCGTGCTAATATGCAGCGTGTATTCAATATTAAGATAAAGTTTTGGTCGACTATTACGCGTCAACTTGTAAAGTCTACTAAGCTATGAAAAGCTCGGGGCTTTCAAGAAAAGGGCTTATACTTAGGTACCTACTCTAAAGGCCAGGAGCAGATTGGCGACTCTCTTTGAGTTGTTGATATTTATAGGCGGTGGTGATCATTTTCCATCAGATGACCCTCTTGCTCGTTTGCCTCCCTCTCACAATAAAAAAAAACAAAAAAGTGTACTACCATTATGTTTTTTTTTCTGAGTTTTCAAGCTGGCGATTTAGCTTAAAATATTCCAACTAAAAAACTCTCCAAAAAAATTAGCACTTTATAAAGTTTAATATTTTGCAAACGGATGTGTTTTTTCCGCAGTCCCAATTTTGACGTCAAGAGAAAAAGGTGTAACACTCTTTTATTGAAAAATTGGGACTGCGCTAAGAATGTAAATATTTTTATTCTATTTGAAGTCTTTTTATTATCAGAATTATATTATTTTCATCTTTTTCGTTCTTTTTTTAACATGTACCTAATAAAAGGCTGTTTAAAAAATTATAAGTATGTATTTTATTCTTAACGTTTTAGTACTTATAAAGCGGGATGTATCTACCACGGCGTAGTTCATAGCGTGTAGCAGCGTTTTTCTGTTATGCAGCCCGTAGTAATTCGTAGTATGCACACATGTGTTGCTTTGAGCATCCTGGTTACTATCTGGGATCAAAGTACTCGTCAAGACGACTCAGACGAGCTCAATTTTGACGTTTTATTATGGAGTACCTATGCACCTTCTACACCTTCCAGCTCCGTCATTAGACCCTGGTTACCGTATAAGATCAAAGTAATCATCGAGACAAATCAAATGAGCTCAAACTCGATGGGGTTGTGTCGTTTTATTACGGAGTGCCTATAGCCACCTTCCAGCTCCATCATCAAAACAGCTCCATGTCATAATAATATTGTATTGTCATTCTATTTACACAACACATGCATGCAAACTTTCAGCTCAATCGGAAACCGGGAAGTGGGTCAAATTTCATCATTATTTCAGCCGAAATACGTCCACTGCTGAACATAGGCCTCCCCCAAAGCTCGCCAAACAGATCGCCCCTGCGCCATCCGCATCCAATGCGTTCCTGCTATCTTCACCAGATCGTCGCTCCATCTTGTTGGAGGCTTACTACCTACACTGCGTCTTCAAAAAATTAAATTAAATAAAATTTAACTTGCAAGATGAATGACACACAGACAACGGGACAGGTGAATAAAGCTTGGAAAAATACTACCAAATTGTGTTATTAGATATTTATCGAAATGTAATGCTGAGCTTTCAGAGCGCGGCTGGCCTGTCAACCTGTCGTGCTTATGTGTGAACGTCTCTAAAGATTTCTGGAAGTCCTATCAGCTAAATAAAATTCTGCAAAGAAAACCTCAACAATTTCATACATGCAACAAATATTTTTTCTTCTGCGCGGAAATGAATAAAACATGTCCATGAACATATTTGTACTAAAATAAACATTCATGCGATTTTATTTTACATACCTAGCGATAATGCTAAGTAAATTCGCCCATTATTAGCAGCGTGCTATTTCTCGACAAGTACCTAATACTACTTATATGTAGTTATTAAGTAAGTTTCAAGTGACGGAGAGTGCCAGCTTATAAGGAACTAGCTAGTAATGGACTGTTAGTCTATACTTGTTACAGGGGTGACGATTTGAACAAGTGCAAGACAAGCAATAATGCCTAACGAAATTTCGCTAAGAACAATAAATTAAATTGGATATACACAACTTGAAAGTTAAGACTCCCGTCCATTGATTGATGTTGCCAAGCTTGTAGTACCTACATCCAGATATCGTGATCGTACCAATTCTGTTACGATTAATCTCAATTTATTAAGGCAATACCCTTCGAAGGCGCTGCATCGCGAACAATTTCCGTGACTCCGCGGGGAATTATATGGGCGGGCAATATTTTCTCTTTACAATGACAGTACAACAAGGCAACGCTTTCAGGCAATGACTTGTGCCGGGGGTGAAATAAATATTTGCGTATCGCGACGCGGCTGCCTCTCAGCGGCGCGTCACGCGACCTCCCGGCTCAATGTAAGAAGTTTATTCGTACTTTAAATTCCTATGCCTCGATCGATGCTTTTTCTGCAAATTACAACCCACACCAATGTACTCTGCAATTTTAAACAAGTTCATCATCATCATCTCAGTTTATGTACGTTCCATGCAGGGCACAAGCCTCTTATCAGACTAAGAGGGCTTGGGCCTAGTGATGTCGCACTTATATTCTGAGAAACTCAGAGGAGCGAGCCCGGGTTTGAACCCACGACCCTCTGCTTGGAGGCCATAAGTCTAACCACTAGGCTACCACGGCTCCCAGTTATAAAATTAATCATCTTTAAACCAGTTTTAAAATGCAAAATGACCGGGAATAAGACCGTTGTCCGAATAGCACTAAGCAACTACATACTGACAAAATTAATTCGTACTTAAATAGACTCTTCTATTTTATTAGCTTCTAGCTGTTGCCCGCGACTCCGTCCGCGAAGAAAAGGGATATAAAAAATAGCCTACGATCTATTCTCAGACCTACCAAATATAGACAAAAAGTTTCATAAAAATCGGTCAAGCAGTTTCGGAGGAGTTCGATAACAAACACTGTGACACGAGATTTTTATATATTAGAAAGATGATTAGACTAGCTGTTGCCCGCGACTCCGTCTGCGTCTGGGGTATTAAAAATCCTACGACCTATTCTCAGACCGACCATTTAAAAAAACATAAAAGTCGGTCAAACCGTTTCGGAGGAGTTCGATAACAAGACCCAACACACACACACACACACAGTTCGAGATTTTTGTATAGTAGAATAAGAAGAAGAAAATCTCTGCAGAATCCTGCTCGAAGATTGCATTTGTTTTCTACTGACTGCTTCTTAAATACATGAGTAAGTGATTTACGTTAAAAAAGTTGTTCAGATAAGACGCGACGTGAAGCGGACTATTTAAAATATTGAGTAAGTAACAAATTTGCGAGCGATCGGCGTGATTCGCAACTTTTCGCGCAAGTTAGCCACAAGTTGCGGCAACTTTTCAGCCGTGTTTCCGAACCTTATCGCCCGTAGAAGTAACAAGCCGAGATAAATGAAGTTTAGTTGCTCTTAATTTAATGGCTGGCCGGAAGTTTTGGGGACGTGACCGGATGGGAGGGGCCGCTCCTTCCGTACAATTATTATCCAATTATTAATAAGATCCAACCGTGTGGGGAACTTACGAACTTCTTGAGCACATGTCAAGAGTTACCATTGTTTACCACCACGTACTTAACATTGATGTTGTTATTATTGAAGATATTTTGGTATCGAGCTAAATTTCAAATGAGTAATTTTTAGCTTGTCCTGTCTATCGTATATTAATATTATAAGAAAATTGAGAAGATATTTGAATGCTTAGATGTTTCGATGTTTGTAACTCATCAGACAATGACCGCTGAACGGATTAAGATGAAATTCGGTGTACAGATATACAAAGATCTGAATTGAGAGATACACTACTTAATATCCCACCAAGAAAACTCTCGGGATTAATATTTTACCTTTACACAGGAATATAGGGCACAATCCAAGAACGTTGAAATAGGTACCTTGGTTGTCATGATGACGTTTTAACTTCGTCTGTAAAATACGTTTACTTTTAGTTTACCATTGACAGATGGCTTGCCTTCATTTCATTTCCAACTTTATCATCATACAAATAAAGTAGCTATTAAAAAATCTGCAAACGTGGGTAACAGTATTCTGAAATTGGCTTTATTTGTAGGTCGTTAAAGTTGAATATGAAATGATGGCAAACCATCTGTCAGTGGTAAACTTTATGTAATTTTACTGTAATCAGTAGACGGCGTTGTCCGAGCGAACATCGTGCTTTAAAAATGTTGTCGTAACATCTTTTCAGGCCAAACTCTAAGATTGTAAATATTTGTCTTGAAGATATTTTTCTAACGCAGGCGAAGGCTCGGTTTAAGGCTATTAAATAAAAAAAGTGTATTTTGTTGACGATTATCCTGCTTTTCCCATATGTATTAAACCAGTTCCAGTATTCTCATCTCTACATTAAAATTGCAAAGATCCCTCCACAATTTACCATGTCTCATTTGTTTATTCGGATATACATCAGAAAAGCGAAACCACAAATAGTCATCAATATTAAAAGAGTAGCTCGCGTTCCCTTTGTTTGAGCATTGAACGGTTAGACGGTATTTTGTTCTGTTGTTTTCAGTTACAGGGCTTTTCTAAATCGCTGTATACCTTGTACGGGGTGAGACGAGGCATGTGCATGGCGGCTCAAGCTGCTAAGCCGGCTTAGTCGGGCGGCGGGTTTGCAACAACAATTCGCAGATACTCGTCACTGTGTCTCTGCTTGTAACATCCGACTACTGGGCTGCGAAAACAATGTACGGCTAGGACCGGGATGATACCTGGTTGGAGATGTATTAACGTGGGGCCTAACGTGCTCTGTTGATGTAGGTATGCAGAATATACAAACTTAGGACGGACATGTTAAACTTAGGATGTACTTAGATACAGAAGCAACACGGGAATGCCACCTACTACTCTTCATAACAATCTGTTGCACATACTAGTAGTAAATATTGCCGTTAATAAATCCGATTAGCATTACATGACCAAATTACGAATGGTGGCAAGTGGCTCAAAAATTGCGTGTTGTGACTGTACACCTTAATTTGAATCATTCTGATGTCTAAATATATTCTTGTCCTAATCTATTTCTTTTTCCTTTCTGTTTTGAAGGGAGATAGCTCTGAATCGACGACGCCTATTGTTTACTTCGTGAATTTTCTCAATGTACCGTACCTGTTTTCCGTATTGCTTACTACCTATGTGATGTTCAATACAGACTAATTGCATATACATATTGCATTATGTTTCATTGTACTATATAATAATAGTACAGATAGTCGAGCTAAATAGCTATTCAATCAATTCTTTTGTAACGGTTCTTGTTCATAGAGAAGAAAAAAAATTAAAACTACGCAAGATAGAATGAAATATATTTTATTTAGGTTACCAAATAACTACAACCAAACAGTAAAGAAAAATATATATGCGAAGCCTTTTATATTATTGCACGCTTTTGATTATAATTATTATATTAATGAGACAACATAATAAAAAAAATCCACACCTTCTTCCATAACCAATTTGTACGTTCCTGCTTCTGAAGTTTGTTCGTTGAAGACAAAATAATATACGAGAATATAGCTGCTATAATTTGAGCAACACGATAAGGTCCTTGTAGATTTAAATTACATAATAGGCAAATTAATTAGATACTGAGGAACATATTTGTTCGATGAGGCGATAGTAGTATTCGGGGCGTTTGATGTTACCGCGAGCTTAATGCTATGAGGTGTTAAACAATATTATTGGCAGCCCCTCATTAACGAAGCTCGGGTACTAGTTTCTAGTGTCCGACCAAACTTTTGCTGTCGGCAAGTTTCAGTATAAAATTAGAATTTCGGTTTCGGCAAAAGATCAGAAGATACGGGGTTCACGCGCTTTCGTATGGCGTTTGGGAGCCATCGGCGTCGTGGAATGACTCCGCTACACGCGTGTCTGCTTATTTGTTGTAGCTGCATTGTAATTACCAAAGCATCCAATCTGTTTCTCAGGACGTCCTACAGCTAAAATGATGATGATGATGACAGTGATATTCCTGAATAAATATAATAGAAAGTTTGCAATGAATAAAATAATTACTTACTCATTCTTTTAGAGCTACCAAACGTACAATTATTCGAATAAAAGCTTTAACGAATGCAAGCATATGTTTATAAAAGCTAAAATTAACGCAAGTTTAAGAAATTTGCACTATAGGTATAGGTAGAAAAGCCCGGTTTAAGTTTTGGTTTCGGTTTCGTTTGCATATACTGGCCTTATACTAAGGAATTCGATTTTTGAAGTTTCTATTGTGCCGTTCCGTTCACGCTAATAGCATTAAATAGAAGTGAGAAAGGGATGGCACGAAACGAATTTCGAAAATTGAATTTCGTAGTAGTCCCCCTGGTCTTAGCCTTACACTACTAGTTTTATAATAAAGAAACAAGTTAGCGGGTTCCGGATGAGCTGTTAAGGAGTCTCAGTCTTAGTTTAAGTCGATAATTTTGAACGAGGTATCAGTTAATTGGTGCAACGTTGTTTTCAAAGTAAGTTAGGTAAATTAACTTTTAGTTTCGTAAGTCCCTTAGTGTAAAAAACTGTCGATTACTTGTTGAAGACTGAGTATTTACTATTTTTTTACTGTCGACCTATTACATACATTTATTTAAATAAATACAATTTAAACGACTTCATTACTATTGCGTACCAAACTAACGTTTTATCCCTGACCACAGGAACACAAGCAAGGATGTTTTTTTTTAAATACAATATTGGCTTACGTTTGACTTGTTTGTGATTACACCAGATGGAAAGCGAAGATGAGGCTTAAGATGGAGCTGATGGTTTCCGAGTTTTATAAAGATTTCACGACTACCAATTTTAATATCTCCAATCTAGTAAGTTGCGATTGCGTACATATTTCTAATTCTGAAAATAAAAGATTGGGCATATGCCCAAGAGATATCTCTTTACAGGGTTGATAAATCAAAACGAAAAAAAAAAATGTCTTACTGTCTTACCTACATCATTAAGTCCCAATTTCGTAAATACACACAGACATCATTGACGGTTGGTTACGTAGGTACGGTCGAGGACTTAAATTCATGAGCCACTATCGAACTATTTCCCAGTACCTAAACGTCATAGTGACATCGCATTAATTGTAACTGTTAGTCGACGTCACAGGTGACCGAAGAGCTGGCAGCTTCCTCGGACAAAGAATTAGCTTAGCTATTCAAAGAGGAAACGCTGCCAGCATCTTCGGCACCTTGCCTAAGGGGACTAGCTTTCAGAATATGTTTTAGTTATATTTTATATATTTTTTTTCTTTTTTCTTATTGTACATACTTTTTTTTTTTAGTCTAGGATAGTTGTACATATGTAATATATTAGTATAAATGGTCAACAAATTGTAACTTCTCCTTTGAAAAGGTTCCAAGGTGGCTCATGAATTAAAGTCCTTGACCATATGTAAATAGTAAAAAATAGTATAATTAAGCGTCAACAAGCTACGACGTAATTCCAAGTAAGTTTTATTTTATAATCTACCTGTAACCGTTATTAAATAGGTAACGTCTTTCTTTATCATTTTACTACAAGTATTTCAGCAATTCGGCCCTTATTTAGAACTAAAACGTTTTATAGTAGCTAGGAGGACTTCAAGGACAAAGCCGGAATATAAATGTCACGACACGACATTGTCATCGAGATACCTTAAACAACATTCGCGGGTGGTTTGCGTAAAGTGCTTATTTTATGGCCAGAAAGCTATACGGCACAGTGGCATTTACTTTTTTAGCTAATCCTAGCATATTTGGGTGATTCTTCGAGACCCCGATTTTTGATGTCCGGGGGCTAATTTTAATGAACCCTTCAGTTTAGAAGTTTGATTTTTTTTTCAGAGGTAGCATATATCTGTATTTAACTGGGACATATGTCAGTTTTTGTGTAACTGGTTCTAATTATTTACAAAAAATAATTAACACCATGATTTACTACTCTGTCGTGTCCGTTCCCCATTTTCATGAAAACATACGATAATATCTCAAAATCAGCGAACTGTAACAATATGTTGAGTGACCACATTCAAAGAATATTAGTTGTTACGTAATAAACAACTGATGAATAATTTTTACTTGTAGTATTAACTTTATAGCTGAGGAAATAAGATGTGTCCGGCGTAAATTCTTTATTATTCTAGAGCGCGTTTCAATCAGTTGTTTCATAAAGAAAAATTAAGAAACTGGTGATAAATTCACACGTGGGCTGTTTTTACTCGCGTTTTGAACATTTCTAGTAGTGGATATTTCAGCTGGTGCAATTAGCTCCAGAGATACGAAGGTAAATATTTTATTTCTCTGTCCTTGGTTCAGGTAACATTTTTATTACTCTGCCAGGTTTTTTGATGCTTGTATAACCCTTATTTTTTTTAATTATGCCTTTCTGTAGTATTAACGGCAACCTTCCAGAATGTTCGTATTATGAATCATCAGTATTTTTATTTACTTTTTTATTCCTCTGTCCTTTATTCCTATGGATAAATGGACATTGGAATAAAAATAAATACAGTTTTTATAGTAGTTTTGATTAAAAGTACAGTTTACTTAGTTATTTTGAAATAAAACATGCCTTAACAGTAAAAAAATTAAATTACAAGACAATTTTTAGAATTTTTAGATTTGCCGGTGAGTTTAACCCGTCGAGCGTCCTGTGCGCACACCTGTGCGCACAACGGTTTTAGGACCACAGCGCCCTGTGCGCACACCTGTGCACATAACGCTTTGGCGCTGATTGGTGGACGAATATTTTAAATTTTGCAGTGTTACTATTGGAAAAAAAATAACGTACGGCTTCAGCCGCTATCACATTAGCATTAGGGACGTTTTTTAGCCAATCGCTAGTATCCACGGCGTGAAATTAACGAAAAAAGCACCCAAGGCAAAAATAATCTGTAGTGCGCCATATTGTCGAGTTCTGTCAGTTTGGCTGTGGTTTTGTTGTGCGTATTAAAAATGAAACGGTAAGTGTTTGTTATTTGTATTATATATCAAATTACAAGGAAATAAATAAGTAATGTGTTTTAAATATTTGTTTTAACTTTATTGTAAGATATATCAGTAAAAAAAGTCTTGAACTTTCTCGTAACCTAATTTCGCGCCGTCATCGGCCAATATTTTTAGTTGTAAAATATAGTTAGTTTACTCAATATGCTATAAAAGATAGATAACTTTGTTACAAATTTATTCAGGAATTTGACTTTCTTATTAGATTATGCCGTTATTACGTAAATATTGCGTAATCCGGTTTTTAGTCAAACTGAGTAACAAAATGGCACCAAAGTGCTGTACTGTCAGCATAAAATTGTGATCACGCGTTTTAATTTTAATTTTTATTTTTGTTTCTATTTTATTACGCATTACTACTTTGAAATTAAATAAGTGTTATTTATTTACGATTATGTTTTACATGTACTTGCAAAATTTTTTTTTGGATATTTTATAAATATCACAGGTGCAATTTTTTTATTTACATTTATAATGTAACAATAGTTTAAAATTATTAACTGTGTAAAACACGGTAAAAGAAGCATCTTTTACTTGAAAACTTTCCTCTAAACCACAAAAATCGGAGATATAAGAGCCAAAAGTTGCTTCTGTTATTTTAGAATTATTTCTTTATTATTTCTGATTAACTGCATGATTTGTAATTTTTACAACCGTTTTTTGTCTAAGTACTTTATGATTTTAGAATAAATGTGAGCATTTGTAATAAACAATTATTATTTTATTTTCAGAAGAATGACATTCACGCGATCGCGTTCGCGGTCGGTTACTCCAGGGCCGCCGGAAGAGCGCAGGCACCGGCCACAATCAACTACCCGAAGGCAGTTGATTATGGGTAGCTTGGCCGGTGCCGAACCGCGCGAAGTTTTTGTGGAGCCGGAGCCGAAGCCCTGGAGACCACCTGTGTGAGTATAAACAAATAATCTACAGCTTACACAAATTATACAGTTATTGGTAAAAATATTATATGGTTCATATTTTTTCCAGGACCCTGATTGGCCATCGCGTCAATAAAACCCCAGGAGGTTCATTGCGGTTAGCCGAGGACGTGGCGCTGACGCGAACCCCTCGGGGTACTATAAAAATGGAGCTGGAGCAGTCCATGCAGTAAGTTTTGCCCTTTGAATGTATTGTATTGTATGGTTTATCTGCGCGTAGCAAACTTAGGTCCTTGTCTATGTCTTTCTAATAGTAAAAATTTTTCAGCATGACTATGTTGGAGCGAGCGGCGGCGTGTGACATGGATGACGAAGAAGGAGAGGATACTGTTGAAGAACATTACGATCATGTAAAAAAATGGGTGAGTGAGTTGCTGCCGTCGGAAACCATGGGTATAAACCCTTCCCGCAGTATGTCAGTGTCAGAGGTAAGCTGTGATAGCATATCTGGTACCGTTAGTGTCCACGCTGCTCAGCAGCCAGAGCCACAACCTGGGCCTAGCGGATACCACGGGACATCACAGATGACTCTTGATGACGTGGATGTACGTCCGTCCGCATCGGGGAAGACGGTAACGTCCAAAAGACCTGTTGCGGGATTGGTAGCGTATGAAAGTGAATTCGAATCAGATTTTGACGATGAGTTTGATCTGAACGAAATCGCTTCCAGCGCTGGTATAACCAGAGGAATCCCGGACGATGAGGACCTGGAAGAACCAATAAGCAATTTAATAAATTCTATTGAGAGAGAGATGGACTTGGCCGTCGAGCGCCTTGTTAACACGTCTAATGTTTTCAATTGGACTTCAGACTTTGATACTTTTCGGGGTGTACCCGAAAAATATTCGGGTCCTACTCCGGGATCTGTCAAAGACTATGATATCCCCTATGATGCCTTTACTGATATCTGGAGCAGAGAAATCATGGAGCATATCGCTAAGGAAACCAATAGATATGCTAAAAAGGTGATCGCTGACAAAACAGCAGCAGGCACACTGAAAGATTCATCTCGTCTACGTCGTTGGGTTGACACCGACGTAGACGAGTTGTACGTTTTATTTGCGGCTTACATATTAATGGGAGTGGTTCCGCGTTCATCTCAACATGAATACTTCCAACCGGCAATCCATGGTGGCTGGTTAGAAATGCCTAGATTTAGGCAGCTAATAAGTTACAACCGCTTCATATTGCTGAACAAGTTCATTCACTTTGAAGACAATCCTGATGAAAGTCAGGAGCTGCCACAAAGCGACAGGGCCGAGTTCTCGCCAAAGTTGCGGAAAATTGCCCCAGTTCTGAGCCATTTAAATGCAAAATTTCAGTCTATCTACAATCTTCACCAAGACGTTGCGATTGACGAGTCATTGACTTTATTCAAGGGCCGGTTGTCCTGGGTTCAAGCAATACGGTCAAAGGCTGCACGTTTTGGACTTAAGTCATACGAGCTCTGTGAGTCAAGGACGGGCTATTTGTACAAATTTATTATATATACCGGGAAGAATTCTGAACGCGACAATGTCACGGCTCCTAGTGCAGAGTTAGCTGGCAAGAGTGCCGAAGTGGTACTCGACTTGTTGAAAGGTCTCGAACATCTGGGTCACTGCGTCACGATGGACAATTTTTATAATTCTCCATCGTTGGCGCGGTATCTCAAGAGCTTGGGATTTGATTGTTTGGGCACATTACGTCCTAATCGCAAGAATGTACCAAAGGATATCGCGAAAGCTTCGAAGAAAGTGCCGAAGGGGACCATCATTGCTCGCCATTCTGGTGACGTTTCATGCATCGCATGGAAAGACACCAAAATGGTGAACATGATCTCCACCTACCATAACTCCGAAACCTTCGTTGGTAGTAAGGCAGGGCGGCCGCTGGTTAAGCCCTTGGCCGTGCGGGATTACAATAATACAATGGGAGGTGTTGATCTTAAAGATCAAAAACTGTCAATGTATTTAGTAGAGAGGAAGAGGTGTTTGAAATGGTATATGAAAATTTTCAAAAGGCTGTTGAACGTCAGTGTGCACAACTCATTGGTGCTGCTATTGAGTTCTCTGAAGCGGCGCAGTATGCCTGAGATCACGCATCGTGATTTCCGCTTAGTGTTGGCTAATTCTCTCGTGACGGCTCACCGCCCTTCGCCACGAGAAAATTTAGCGCCTTTGGCGGACGTCATGAGGCTGAGGAAGGACATAGTGCACGTTCCAAAATACCTCGATAGGAAGTCACGAATGCGATGTCACATATGCCAACGCAAGGGTATTAGTAAACATGTTCAATTGAAATGCGTAACGTGTGACGAGGGCATGTGCTTCGAAGGCTGTTGGAGTGATTGGCACTCTCTTCAAGAACTTCCAGGCAGAGATGTCAACGTTCGAAAAACGATTCGGCGTCCACATTGACCATTGTTTTAATACCCTTGTACGCCAGGTTTTTGAAAATTTACACATTACTACGCTGACGAGCAAAAATAATAAGTACTTGTTATTTTTGCTCCTCAGTATAGTTTCTTATACGTCTTTCACTTCCGTAATCCTACTTTCCCACCTGGGTTATTTTTGAGAATGAATTTAGTGTTCCCAAATAGTTACTTTCACAACGGGACAATTGTCAGCGATACCTTTTGTAAACACCAGATTTTTACTTATGGCATCAATCAGTACTAGCCTAATTCTTAGGGGAGGGATGTGCGTAGACATCATGGGTTTTTTCTTCACCTTAAAATTACAGATGTGGTTCCTACCTAATTTGAAAATTTAATGTGAAAAAAAATCAAGATGAGTAAGATGATCTCCCTTTTTGAATTTATATGTGCATGCAAGCACATACAACTTCAACAATGCTGTTTATCTTTCCTATCTCACTTCAGAGTATTCATGTTCAGATGTTTCAAATCAATCCCATTGATATGTATCAACCGCCTTTTACCTGCTGCTGTTCACACGTCTCTGTCTTTACCCCGACGTGATAGAATTTATAATATTGCTGTTGATCCAACCAGCTTTTCTAGCAATTCTTGTTACCTGTTTTTTTACACATACGTACTGTTCGTCAACGGCTATCAGGGTTTTTACGCAATCATAAATGGCCATCAAAACCGTTTTTGATTTTAATTGGAAATGGTTGTGATGGCTATTATGTTACGTGGAAACCCTTTATTATTAGCGTTGATCTACTGTCATTAGGTTCGCATTATAATTTTCTAATTATTTTTGAAATAAACTATGAGAAGTATCGATTTCATGTCAAATAATAATATTATTTTATTTTTTCAGCGCCGCCGCAACACTCCCGCCTCTGCCCGCCCATCCACTTATGTTTTTTTTGTATTTTTTATTAAATTTTTATACTATGTGTCAACATTTGTTTCATTTAATAAACTTTCATTAAAATTGTTTTTATGTGACCTTGATCCTTAATAAAATAATAAACGCTCTTGCAAAAAAACAGGCACCTATGGTTTTTCAGATTTTTAGGCATTGAAGCTTAGAAACTATGCTTTTATGCACATAAAATACAAAAACCATAGGTGCCCGTTTTTTTTGCAATGGGTTTTATAATCTGTAGTAATATGCAGGTAAATTTTCGTCCAAGATCTTTATTATTATCAGTTATTATTGTTTATTACAAAACAGCTGTTTCACCATTTTGAGTTAATTATACGAATAAAAATACCTACATATTACTGGTTAAGGCTGGATTTTACCACCAAACTTTTATTCCGAAAATAAATCTTACACTCAGATAGTAATGTCAAATCACTATGGCTGTTTGATATTACTATATGAGTGTAAGCGTTATTCTCGGAATAAAAGTTTGGTAAAATCCAGCCTACAAATAAATATTATTATCAAGAATAAAACTCAAATCAATCAACTACTCCTCTCTAGCACTCAAAGGTTGGCTGGTAGTGCTCAGTCAAATATTTGTAATAATAAAAACTATACCTAGAAATTTTCCTAGCACGCACGAATATTTTTCCTTCTAATACTTAGTTTATCGATGTCTTATACGTGGCATTATATCAATGAGACACGTTTGAAAATATAAAAGAATAATACCAAACCAAATCGATGATATTATTATCTCAAACACTAATCACAAGTGGTTCGTGCTAGAAAAATCTCTAGGTATAATAAAAACACATTAGACTCACGCAATTTTTGGATATTGATAACTAAATATATCACAAATCTATCATGATTTTGAAAAGATTTCATTTAGTTTCTGTAAAATATCGCGTGATCCTTCACAAGATTACAACAACGAGTTACAGAACTAAATATATTTATCGGATCCTAAACCAATAGATTTACAAACATTCTTGTGTATTCTGAAAAAAAAATTAATGCTTTCGTGATGGAACGGAATATTGATCCTATGTTTTATGTAACAATAATTATTATTTATAGTTCTAAAAAATCGCGTGTCTTGTTTATGTTACGCTATAATCCGATTTATCGTAAATCTAGTTTTTACGCGGAAACACAATTCATTCATAGCTCAGTTTCTAATTAGCTCTAATTTCGAAATCATTATCATCTTCTTGCCTTTATTCAATTTGTATGGCGTCGGCGTAACATGTTTACTACAATTTGCAAATAATAAGTACAATGGCACATATAATCAGTATTTCGTTTACGCAAAACTAAAAATGACAAACCAACTAATTTCTGCCGACAAAGTATATGTATGATATTATTATAGCGGAACAAAACAATGATAAATTTTTGAGGATTAGTGAAAAAAAAAACATCTTAATTATGAGTCTTTATTTTATATTTAGTAATACTCACATTATTAATTATTTATGAAAAAAAAAGCAACAGACAAGTAAATAATATTGTTTTATTACATAACTACACCATTGAAAATAAATCTTAATAAGAATTCCATCCCTTTTGAATTTCCAAGTCAAGAATTATTTAGTTCGAGTAAACGACTTTTGTGCTATCTGTCCACGCGTCAGTCAACAATGGCCGGCGCGTGGCACGTTTTGTCGTTTCGGAAATAAATAATCATTGTGAAGTGAATAATGTGTATTATGATAAACTAATTAATGTTATCGATGCGTAAACTACTAACGTTTAAAATGGTATAAAAACAAAAGTGAAAAGTGTCAAAAATTTGGTGTAATTTAACAAAAGTGTTGACGCCAAAGAAGAAAAAACTCAAAACAAAAGAAAAACGATTTAATTTCTCAAGGATTATTCAAGTGGGTATTCTTTATTGCTTTATAGTTCGATAGCTGCGAATGTACACTTTGTAACGGTATATAATTTATAATATATAATTATACCACGCAGGAGTAACATAATTTTTTCTGAAGTAGGTACCCAAAAAATTATGAGTCGAAAAAACCTTGGGCGCTACGGCCGCATACAGTTTTCAGAGCCGGACGCTCCACGGGTTAAATAATAAGCACAGAAAATGTTTTCAAGAATAATTAAGTACCTAGATTGTTAATTTTTACGTATAATAATACTCTAATTACTATTTATATTTTTTTATTAATATTTAACGTATTTTTTACTACTACTTTTATTCCTCTGGACACAAAAACTAAAATGTTAATTATTTTCAAAATGGTTTCATAAAAATGAGTGCCAAAACTATATTTATGTTACTGAACACATCTATTTTCGTGGGAGCATGATTTTTTCTGTCAAATAAGTAAAAAAAAATACGACAGGGGAATAAAACAAAAATCATGACCTCGAAGAATCACCCATTTTTATACGAGATGTGTTTTTCAGTGAATAAACTAATAAAACATTCATTATTGCCTTCAATTAATCATATTTGCCTTGGTACTGTGGGGCGGGACCACAGAAGCCCAGCAATTATTCATCTTACAAAAAGTGCACTCGGATACTAGCCAATATACGCATACCAGAAAGCTGCCGTCAGCACTTCATAAAACACAAATTGTTAACCCTACCCTCAATTTACTTACTGGAATCGGCATTGTTTGTACGCAAACACCCTGAACTATCAGACAAAAGTACAACTAGGACACAATACAGAAATAGATTATTATTACCAAAATCAAATTGAAAAATGTTCAAAAATGGTCCTCAATATAAATGTATACAAATTACTAATAATATCCCAGAATCCATAAGACAAGAGTCCCGGTAAAATATCTTCAAAAATAAATTCAAGACATTTTTAATTAATAAATGTTATTACTCTGTTAATGAGTTCTTGAATGACAAAACTGCAATTTAATTTCTATTAATATAAATTAGGTAAAATTTATTATTCTTTTAATAAATATTGACAATTAGAGTAAATATAATTAGAATTAGATACGCGTATTATTTCAAAATGACATTTTCAATAACTCATTGACATAAAATATCTGTAACGGTGATTAATATTAAGTGTATGATTGTATTAATAATGTAATTTTCTAATTTAATATAATTTCTAACATTTCATCTTAAGTTTGGTTATAATTATTATTCTTATGTGCCCTACAGGGCGTCATGGACAGGCTTAAATATTATAACCTTGTTAATAAATAAATAAATAATTGAACAGCTTCTTAACGAAATCAAAACGGGTAATTTGTTCGAATTTTCATTTATTGGTTGCTCATTTGTTTAATACCTAATTGACTTTAATTATTATTATTAATTTTGTATGGTTTATTTTCTATTTGTTATGATTATGTATTTGATTATGCCTGTTATTTTATTTTGTGCTTCTCTAATAATAATGTGTGTATACTTTAAATTATTGGAACTAGTTATAGAACTGCATGTATAATAAAGTATAAAATGTTTCTTGCTAGACCCTACCGGGGTCCATGTAGCACAATTATATTTTAAGACCTGTACAAACACCATGGTTGCAATAAATAAATAAATAAATAACTTGCAATATTCGTATCTATTAAATTTGTAAATCGAATTTCACTACCTACAAAATATTATGTACTCGTAGGTACGTATATCGACGAATTGACTTAAAATTTGGCACAGATACCAACTTAACCCTACCCCCTACCGTCTACCTTATATACGGTGATAATTTAACTACAATTAACAAAATTTTTTTTTTTTTTTAAATAAATACAATTAAAATAGTTCGTAAATAATATCTTAAAACTTTCTCAACGAAAGGAAATTAGAAATTATCCATTTTGAGAAATAAATTTAATGATGATTTTGTATGCTTTTTTTTTAAAATAAACGCTTCTAAGGTAACTTTATTTAGTCAAAAATTTCAAATTAGCTTTGGTATATTTAAAAAATGTATTCTCTATTGCGCACTGGCCACCTATCCTGGCTACCTAGCGCGTGCGTTCTATTTCTATTTGCGCTAGAAAGTTCTATGGTATCCTTTTCGCTGTAATAGTTACGTCACGTTCTTTGAGTTAAAACGAGGCTTCGAAAGTAGCACCTTTTGTGAATGGTAAACTATCCGTTTACACGAACGTAAACAACCCAGTTTGTGGTCAAAAAGACAGATAAAGCGCATTTAGGTTTCCGTTAAATATTTTTCCAGACAAATTTAGGCTGAATATAACGTTTTTCCTCCGGGCCGCACTTTGTGTGATCAAATATGAGCGGTTTAGACTATAAGGGCGATTATGGTAATATAGAGAAACAGCTTTTGTTTTATCTTGTCACAAAAACGACAAGCCTCCGTTTGATGAGAAAGCAGCATTTTAAAGAGGTGTTTTTGCGCTACCTTAAAAACTCGTAAGTTTTCATGAGACGTTTGATGAGTACCCAATAGACGTTGAAAGTACAGATAACGAACGAGAGGAATTAAATATCAGACTAACCAGTATGAAGAAGTTATTTTTGCGTCAACATTGGAATGGAAGCTTAGCACTGATCATTTAAATATACATAACATAAGGAACTCCATCGTATTTAAGAAGGTTCTCTAGATGTATCTTTTTGTAGAATCGTTCTGGATAAGAATATGTACATTGAGCGTTACATCTGCTGAGTACTCTAACAAAGTGCCTACATTCAAAGCGTGGAATACCTATCCACCATTTCGATCAACTCATAATCATCGTGTTCTCGTTGAAAGTTGCCACACAGCCGAGGTAAGTTTGAGAATATGGACGTATTTATTATGTCGTATGTTGATAGGGGATGAACTTATTTGCTGAAAAGCTGACTGTCGTAACATGATACTACTAAACACTGTATAGATTCGGCGGTATTTTCCGAAAATGCATCTCTTTGAGTTATTAATAGTGCCTTTAATTACGACGCGCACACTGTTTTAGGTTTGTTTTATGTATTTTAAGCTTACACAGTCTAAGGCTAAAAATTAAATCGTTCACCAACCATGGGTTACCAGTTGATTTGGGGTTATGTAGTTCACTGGTTCGCGCTCAGGATAAGTTTAATTAACACAGTTTACGTATAAGCGTCAATAAGTGTTGATTATTTTATTTATCCACTCACTTGACTTGTGCAATTATGGTTGCCAATTTATTTATATATTTCAATCAAATTTATTCCTTAAGACAATAATGACATTGTATGAAATCACTTGTCAATAAATGATAGTACATACAAAAAAACATCTCTTTTTTTTAAAGTAACTGAGTGACTGATTGATGCTAGGCATAAAACAGATATATGACAGGAGTTTCTGTTACATACTTTTACTGAGAAGCGAAATAAGTCAGTCTATACCTGCAGCAAACGTCTACTTTTTACACACCAACAACAAAAAAACGTTTTTGCAAACCTATAACAAAACAAAATCGTCACACAAATGCAAAACACGCACACGACTAAACTTTTTCTATGAATAAGTGGTTAAGGCCTATCATGTTTTTGTCAGAGGAGTAAGGGCGCGGTATTCTTTCATAAGTGCTTTGTGACGGTAATTTGACGGCAATCTTCGTTATTCGCTGTGAGATAAATATAATAACTGTTTTAAAATAGCAACGGTGGTAACACAAGATTATCCGTTAAGACCATAACAAGAAATTGATTTTATTTAACAGATTTTTTAAAGTTTTTCATTACAATGATAGATAATTATTATGAGATATTTTAACAAAATCTGTTAAATAAAATCTATTTCTGGTTATTTTATGTGATAATAGTATTTTATACAATCGTTGCATAATGAAGGCTCTTAAAGTCGAGTACCGTGTTTAGGCCACGAGGCTTGCCGAGTGGTCTAAGTAAGGTACGAGATTTTAAGAGCTAATTATGTAACTATTGTATACAATACTTTTTCTACGAGTCATCATCATCATCGTCTATCGAGGTACATACATAACCTTTTTTCGTCCGCCATTCCATGAAGTTAGCATAACTCCTGTTGTATAGCTTTTTAGATTTTTCTGGCAACAAGGTAAGCGTTGCTTCCTCTGTAATAGTAGTTATCTCCTCTGGAGTAGCGGAGAAACTAATCTCGTCACTGTCACTCATGTTTAATTCGAATTAGGGATTATTTATATAACACCATCGATTTCGCGTCAAATAACAAACAAAACTTTTAAATTTTCGTACCACAAAAAAGAACTAATGAGACGTTGTTATAAGACTGTTTCTGATTGGAAAATTACTTCAATTACTTACCAATCACGTAACAGAAGAAAAAAGTTTGTGTGTTCAAATGGAAGCAAATTTGCCAGATATTTCCATCTTTACATTGGGTGCGTTCCACTAAGCGCTCACAACGCTCAATCGAAGTACAAAATTCTAATTTTGAAATTATTATAGTCGTCTAGAGCGTTGCATAATAATCATTATAGTTGAGTCCGAAGTGCCATAGACTATCCAAGATTAAAAAGTATGTGATTGCAATTTTGTCTATAAACACATAATTGACAGATTAAAATCAACGAGTAGGAAAATAATTTTATAAACGAACACAAACAAAAACTAACAAAACAGACCCTGATGTTGTCTTCGGATTTTTTTTAGCCGAGTAAGTAATGTTTAATGAATCGTGCTATAAACAATTATATAATTAAGAAAGCTCATTAAACTACAACATACATTTTTTTTACCGATAAAAATGAAGAAGACTTGACTGTTAATTCAACCAAAATTGGTAGATTTCACATAACTGATTCAAACAATTAGGTATTCAAAAGATTCAGTTCCAAGACCATTTTCCAAAAGTTGTTTGCAATTGATATTTTAAAAAAATGTTTTCATAATTAGAATTCTTTAATAAGCCTCGACGCAGATACATAAGATAAATGGAAGCCTAAAATAACAGATGCTCTTATCCCGGGGAAATAAAGTGTCCCTCGGGAACCTACACGCTCCGGGCTATACCGCAGGGCGGGATACTGAGCACAAAACTTTTTGTTTGAACACTTTCCTCACGCTGAATAGTTTTACTTACTAAACAGATTTTGTTATACCAAGTTATACTTAATGAATCTTCTGGTTTCTGATATAACTTTTCCGAAAATTAATTTTAATAAATTTCTAATTCGCTTGTTACAGGATGGATTAAAATTAATATTACAATTGTTTATTCTGAGCTATTGCCCAAGATTTCGTTTGAATCCCGCCGGAACTTTGTAGTTTCCCAGCACAAAACATATCCTTTGTTAATCAAACACATTGTAAATTTCTATTATTGAAATATTTTTTAGCACCGGTTCAGTATTTCATATAAACAAACAAAACAAACTTTTACCTTTTGTTGTACATATTAGCATAGATTTGAATATCAAAAGTTACATTACGGGTATTTGTATAACTCAGTATTCTAAAAAAAAAAACAGAATTATAATTATGAAAATTAAAACTTTTCGTGATCTCATTATGAGAGGAAGCATATCAGTGCCTCAGAAAGCTACCGTGAGACTCACTCATAGTGAAAAAATACGGATAACTCACGGCTATGATCAAGTTTAGCTCGACATGTTTCAGGCTAATCCGTAGCCCTACAGCCAAACGTGCACTCAGCAAATGAGGGCACGTTTGGCAGCAGCCGCCGTGGTGTGTGCTCCGTGATGAAGGACTACAGATTGCCCTGAAACATGTCTAGCTAAACTCGATCACAGACGTGAGTTATCCATATTTTTTCACTATAGTGCCTCAGAACTTCACACATCATACTGAAAAAAATGGATAAATATTATTTACGTTTTTTCCGCGGCTATCCCCGTGTTAGAGTCTATAAAAAAGGGTTGCGGTAACATTTTTAAAGCACAAAGTTCACTTGAACAATACAGAATGAAAACGGAGTTAACTCGTCTCATCTTGAAAGTCGAGGTATTTCGGCGTTCTGAGACAGTATTCTCTGTTTTTGTTATAGAAGAAATTTTATCTTACAGGAAATCTTTACTGGAATATTATTATTAAGTATCGTATTTCTCAATCTAGTTTCGCCATATAACCCGAAGAACCGATAACCGTTGGGGTAGACGAGTTCTTGAGTGGAGACCACGGATCGGCAAACGTAGCGTGGGACGTCCTCAAACTCGGTGGAGCGATGATCTTCGCAAGGCGGCTGCAAGAGCTGGATGAGAGTGGCCGAGGATCGTGCTCAGTGGCGTGCCATGGGAGAGGCCTATGTTCAGCAGTGGACGAACATAGGCTGATGGTGATGATGATGATGATGAATTATATGGCCAAAACTTAGTTACTAAATTGTGATAGGTACAAACGCAATCAAAACTTGAAAATGGTATGGGTGCAAAAAAGTGATATGTATAGTATAACTATTTTATTCATAAGACCTCATCTCTTTCTCTAGGATTATGTGGCAAGACGGCCTCGGCAGGTTAATCTTAGAGAAAATTGTACCCAGGTGTTTTAAGTGAGAAACAGTAAAACGGAGTTTCGTAATAAAACGAAAGAAGGCTTCCAGTGTTAGTTTAAGTAGGTGAACGACATTAGGTATATGAAGTAGACGACTTACTCCGTAGGTCAGGTTTACATTGTATTCTGAGTGACAATTTGATTATAGCTGTTTGCTCGTGTACGGCCAAGGCTACGTTTTGTGAAATAGCATGAACTATTACTCGATATACGTGGGTGGGTACGATAGCTAATATATGCTAGAAATTAGTTCGAACTTTGCACTTTTTGGAGATAAAAAATTCCATAATAATATTAAACCTTCTGTTAGTGAATGCATTTTTGAAATCGCTCAGTAGTTCCAAAAATTGGATAAGTGATATAATGTAGCGCCCATGAGAGTGCCAATAATAATGTGAGCATGAGCAATGACGAATCGCTACTGTCGATAACAAAATTGAGAAAAGGTGGAATTTACGATAAAAGATTTATGTAATTCTACTGCAATTATATACCAGCCTAACTTGTTTGTTTCTGTTTTTCCAACTGTGGTCAAAAGAAGGATGTTCCTTCATCCATTTTTCTCATGATCGGGGAAGGATATTAATATGTACAGGCTAATAATTTGTCATCGTGATAGATGTTATATGTCTCGAGGCCCATAGTGAAATTTACCGAAAAAAGTAGGTTTGTTCGATCTTTTACTATAACATAAATATGGCAGTGAATTTGTTTGGTATATCTTAAGCTTCGTCACAAATTTTGATTAAAAGATGTAGGCTGTTTCAACGCAACGCAGTGTTAGGTATATCTTTGAGACTTTGAGACCTCAGTCTGTTGATTTATTTCTACAAGAGTGTGGATATGTGTCGTACTTACTAATAAAACATGATTCTTAATTGTAATCATTGTGAAAATTAGTGCCAGTTTTTTTTTAATATTTAGCTTCCCATTTCATTTCGGGAATAGGCCAACTTCGAAAAAGAGTCTATGTATTTTACATATTACTACTGTTTATCGTTCACTTCTAATGGAAAATTAATATAGATAAAAGAATCCGATGTTATTACTTGTTTAACTATTCTTTTACTAGACGGGTTGATTTTGTAATTCGCATGGGTCAAGCGTAGGCAGGTACAATGATTACTTTTAGGAACTTAATTATTCGTGTGTGTGTGTAGAAAGATAATAGGGCTAAGATCTGAGATTGTTAGGGGTTTTCTTTGATGAGGGTCTTTCAACACTATTTCCTATTAGGTATCTGACGGAATGTGGGTAACAATTGTGTTTTGAATTGTACAGCAGATGATGTTAATTATAAGCTTGTCATTTCAGTCGTTTAAATTACTACATTTTACTGAGTCAAATTGTAATGGACTATTACTTTGATAGTAATTGAAGTAATTACAAAAGAAAACGACGTTGTTTCTTTGAGAGTTTGAGAAATGTTTCTCTCATTTCTTTTATTATTGCTGAGAATTTCTATTGTGATATTGGACAAGAGTTTCTATTATACACTTATTCCATTATAAATTGAGTTCATTCATGAACTAAAATTAGAAATTAATTTTGCGTCCTTTCCAAGAACTGCCCAAGCAGGAATTTATGTTGTTATATGAAATATACATTATATATCCATTAATAATTGGTTTCGACGTTATTGGAAGATGGATATGAGGAATGTAATTTGAAGTTTATCATTAGCTTGTACAGAAGGAAATCTATGTAAGGGACATGCGCATATTGAAAATCGTGTATGCATTGTCAATTTATCTGGATTTAAGTGAGGCTCACGGCCTTTTTTGAAATTGAAATATTAAAGAAAGTTCGTATTCTAAACGATGGAGTAAAGTAATGAAAAGGTTTTGAATTCCTGTATACTAATTAAATTACAAAAAACATAAAATTAAAAGGCTAGTTTATTACGGTACTAAACCAGTAACCGAAGGATCCATTGCAGTCTCATATACTAATTTGTGTGGCTAAAGGTAAATCTTAGAATGCAAATTTATTGCGCCAATTTACATGCAATGTTCTACCGGATAACAAACGACTTCCTGCAAAAAATATAGGGTTGAGCATTTTATTTTCTTGGAACAGTAACTCAGTGCTTTGAAATATCTTTATTTATGATATACTTGAATATAGTTCAGTGAGCTTCAAGTGGAAAGGAGTAAGCAATTATGTATCGTCTTCAGTCTGTACTACTGTAGGCACTGTAAGCCTAAAGGGAGGACCCGGAAATCTGCATTTATTAACATGCTTGTTAAAGCAAATAAAGTTTTTTTATTTTTTTTTTTGTAGTAGGTGGCCCATTTGAAACTAAAACACATAGAAAAATCTGTTCTAAGGTCATCATCATTTCAGCCGTAGGACGTCCATAGCTGGACATAGGCCTCCCTCATTGACGCCCAATCATTACGGTTGGAAGCGACTTGCATCCACACTGAACCTGCCATTGATTTTAGTGACAAGAAAAACTGTATTCACAGATTAATAAAACTCATTCTTAGTTTGGAAATGGAACGTTTCGGTGCCCGTCTGCGGGAACCAAATCTTGAAAGCTAAATTTGACGGACTTCTAATGGCCGAATTGACTTGAAATTTGATACATATTAGGTATGTAGGCTGAATGAAATTAAAAAAAAACAGTTAACAAGAAGTAAAGTCATCAAAAAAACTTTTGTTAAAAATAAATCGATACCATGGTTCCTTGGCACAGATCTTTATATGTCTTATACTTAGAGAGCAACCCATACTGAATCATTTAAAGCAGGGTGGCTTTGTATACATTCCACCGCTGGGCACAGGCTTTCTCTCAGAATGGGAAGGCATTGGCTTTACCTAGTTACCACGTAGGTCTAGTAAATAGCTGTGCGAAATTTCTGTTACAATTTCCCACATAAATTACAAAAGACGTAGAGTGGCGAAATCGGATTTAAACCCAGTACCTTCTGCTTGAGAGGCTATTGGTAAAACTATTAGACTATTTACTATGGTTTTTAAACTGTATTATTCATTTAAACAAATAGTCATCTTTTGAGTTCTGAGCATAGATGTTACTTGAATCTCACTATCCACAGATGGATTAGAAAGTATTGACTTAATGTTGTGTTTGATCAATACCAAACATTTCATTCGTATTCAACAGCTAAACAAATATAATTCAAAATTGAACAATAAATTTATTTCAGACCTCGTTAATATCGCAACTTGAATTAACAGAAAATTCATTACGTATATTTTATTCTTTACTTTGCAAACGAAAATTTATTACACAATTTCGGTTAGCGATCGTCGAGCCGTGTCGTAAACAAAGAGTCGGTTATCTCAAACAATGCCACTCCATACTTACCAGCGGTATCCTTAAAACAAATCACAACATGGAAGACGAGTCCAAAGTGTATACAGAACAAAAGTTTTCCCAACAACATTATTCAAGTCACATCGCAGCGTAGCGAGGGAAACTTCACTTTTGGTGTGTCATAGTACGGGGCGTAGCGCTCGTAGCGTTTGGGAAGTTCGTAGCCAGGCTCGTAGCAGTGCTACGTGCGAGCGCTCGCGGGCTCGTAGAGCGACTGAGGCCGCCGCCGTTTTGGCGGAAAACGGACTTTTGCTTGTTTGATGCGTGTTGTGCACATGCGCTTAAACACTGTTATCTTTGTAACTAAATTTACTTAAGATTTGAACATGAGACGGTATACAGTTTTCTTTCACCATTCTAGTATATAGACGCCCACTGCAGGCCTCCTCACAGAGTGAGAGGGATTTGGCCGTAGTTTCCACGTGGACTCAGTGCGGATAGGGAACCTACAGTTTTAGATGCAGTTTTCTTTAATTAAACTAAATTAAAACATCGAGCGACAAATCATTCTGCACGCTTAAATGGAGAGTAGAAAAATTGGCTCAAAACAAACAAACAAATTCCGTCGCGTTACGATTGAATATGTGTTTCAAATATTGTAAATTTTTTTTATTGAAAACATGATTGTTTGTATCTGCAAATTTTTTTGAAGTAATAATAACATTATTTTAATTTTTGAATGCCGGAATATAAGACACAAAAAATCTATTCTATTTTACCTGCAGCTTTGTCCGTAACTATTCAAGGAAATTGACGAAAACAGTAAATCGTTCAAGACGTTTGTAAGGGAACAAAAGTATTAAATAACTCGCTTTGTTTCTTTAGAAATTCCGCTTTAAAAAATATTCAAACGTTAGACGTTTTGATGTTAGTTTTGATATTCAAAGATAACAGTAACAGTTGCAATATGGGTGTAATAAAAGCAATAAAAATACATTAAAGTAGTTACTTTATTTAATAGGTAATAATTATGTATGTATAGCTCTCTTTGTACATAAAAACATTAAATTAACAGATAGCAAGAGTAACGGTTGCACAAAGGTGAACTTGTTCCTTAAAGGTATCTCTTCCCGTTATTCTTTGTACAATTGGCATGACATCACAAACAAGATAACCAAAACGTGGAACCCGTGATGTTCTTTTTTCAATTTTTAATAAAACAGTAAAGGTTTTATTTACTTACCCTTTATTTTAATAAAAAGGGTTCATTTTTCATTACTCGCTATCTGTTGCCCGTGAATCCGTCTGCGAAGATAGGGATATAAAAAATAATAGCCTACGACCTATTTCTCAGACCTACCAAATAAAGAGAAAAATTTGATAAAAATCGGTCACGCCGTTTCGGACGAGTTCGGGAACAAACACCGTGACACGAGATTTATATTAGAAGAACAAAGAAGATAAGAAGAAGAAGATAAAATAACTTTTTTAAACCAACAACATTTTACGCAAACGCTATTAACGACAGTTGTTTTCGATGAGATAATACCTCTAAATGTTGTGTCCAGTAGATTGTTTGACTGTCCGATTCTAGTGCTAGCAATAACAATTAAATTAGAAGGCACAAGTGTCCACCCAATTCCCTTAGTAGCGAACCAAGACGTGTATGCCTCCCTTAATAAATAAAACAAGTTTGCCGTATCGGTCACATCAGTAAATACATACAGAGGTGAAGCTTCATACAACATAAACTAGAGATGTATATTGTTACGTGGCTATTACATTTAAGAGGTGTAAAAATAATGCGTTAACTCAAATATACATTAAATATACATTATATATGTATTTAGACGACCAGATGGCCTAGTGGTTAGAGACCCTGACTATGAAGCTTGAGGTCCCGGGTTCGATTCCCGTGTCGGGGCAGATATTTGTATGAAAAATACGAATGTTTGTTCTCGGGTCTTGGGTGTTTAATATGTATTTAAGTATGTATCTATCTATATAAGTATGTTTATCCGTTGCCTAGTACCCATAACACAAGCTTTGCTAAGCTTACTTTGGGACTAGGTCAATTGGTGTGAATTGTCCCGTGATATTTATTTATTTATTTATTTATTTTATAATATTATACGGATCATAAACAGCATAAAGAAACAAAAGATGTCTCTGTTGTGGTCATAAAATTAGTGACTCCGAGTCAGCAAACTTAAGATTTATTTAAAAGGCCCGTAAGTTGGCCAGGCGTCCTACACGCTGATGCAAACGTGACTAAAAAACCGGTTGTCTGTAAAGTCGGTTTACGGACGATAGTTTAACGTGACAACGTCATAACAAAACATAAAAAATAGAAATGAAACCAGGCGGCCACCCATCCAAGTACTGACCGCGCCCGACGTTGCTTAACCTCGGCGATCGGACGAGAACCGGTGTTTTGTCAAATATCTTGAAAACGGTGCATCCTACGGCAAACTCAATGAAATTTTCATCCCCCCTTATTAAAGGGAGTGCGGGAGAGGGGTGCGGGGGTATTAACCCCCTCAACCCCTCACCCCCCACCCCCGCACCCCCCCGCCCCCGTACCCCACACCCCTAATACTATAAATGCACTAATATTATAAATTTAAAAGTAAAAGTAATTTTAATGCAAAAGTATGTCTTTCTGTCTGTGTTACGTTTAAAACACTCAACCGATTTAAGTAAAATTTGGTATGGAGATAGATAAAGACCCTGTAAAGAACATAGGATAGTTTGATCCCGGGAAATTGGATAGTTCCCGTGGAATTGCGATAAATGAAAACTTCGCAGACGGAGTCGCGGCCAACATCTAGTACCTACTTTACAATTGACGTTCAAAGTACACACCACATATTTTCACGGCTAAATCAAGTTTTTTTTACATTGTCATGAGAAGCTTTGTCTCCATAGCGTATCAGCTCGTGTGGTATCGGAGGAGAGAATTGCAAGGTTTCTTTGTTGTTCGTAATCTCCACTTATTTACAGGAAACTGTTCTGCAATAGGATAAGCTGCTATTTGATCTTTTCTTAGTTATTTCCTTGGTTTGACGTAATTGAAATAAATCAATGGGAGAATGTAGAGCAAACGGGATTTTAAAAAAAAATCGACCGCGATTAGGTATTATTGTTTACATTTACGTAAAGCAAACCTAAATTGTATTTAATTGCATAAAATCCGTTTGCGCTTTTGGCAGCCGCCGTGACGTGTGGCTCTGGGAAGAAGGGCTACGGATTAGCTTGATACATGGCAAACTAAACTTGATCATAGACGTGAGTTATCCGTGAAAAAATTTTCACATGAGTGTGTCTCACGGTAGTTTTATGTTCAGAGAGATTAGGTATTGGCATTTGAGAGCCATGAATAGATTGACCCTACGACGTGTACTCTAAACTTAGTCGCGACAAGTTGTCTGAATAGTCAATTAAATAGAAAACTACCGTGAGACTAAACGATGCAGTACATTAGTTATCCATCAAATAATTATTTTATCTGTGATAACTAAGGTATTATAGTTATGTAATGGACCGAGAAATTCCTTTAGCACCCTTAGGTTCATTGTCAGTTTTAGGCACTAGTCCCACCAAGGGAGATAAATCAACTAGCTATCGACTATTTTCTTGATCAAAAAACGAACAAAAGATAAAGATCCCGTGTCGGTAAAAGAGAAAGACATATTTTATAGTTGATCGCTGGCTGTTCACACTGCCGGCGAGGACTCTCTCTTCACTAATTGATCGCAGCAATAAAAGCTATCAACGATAAAACTCGCTCAGCGATGCTCGCTTGGCGATCAGAAACGCTGAGAGACCAACCAGCGATCATTTTACTGTACAGCGTGGAGCCCCGCCAGAGCGAGTGGTGCGAGTAATCGCCCGTCGCACTTGAATACTCGCTTATAGCCGAGCGACAAAACTGTCCGAGCTACACACTCGCTTCTCGCTGCTTGCCATCTCGTTTCTAGTTTCTAGCTCTAATCGCTTCTCGCTCATCGTCGGCGGTGGGACCAGTGCCGTATGGCTTAAAATAGTTTTAATAGAAATAGTAAAAGTAGAAAACATTCAAACAAACAGACACAGAGAAGTCAATTATCTATAGTGTATATTGAATTATTCCTCTTTATTTCACTGTCGTCTATAAGATTAAATACTAAACTTGCCTGAGAACAACGGTACTTAGCTGTGTCACAACTTTTGTAATTGAGAAATAAAATACATAAATCCAATGCAAAGAAAATGGCTGTTTCCATCAGCTAAGCAAAGCCATAAAATAAATAAGAAAAAAATAACACTTCCTCGGCACAAAAACATCAGAAGGGAAATTAACAATCTCAATTTCTTAAAATGCGCAAGAATGGCTGTTACAATCTCCGTTGGATTACGGCTATTAAAACACGTAATTATGTCTGAGGTAAAATTACTCTGCGCTTAATAATAATGACGAGCTGTTTGCAAAGAGTCGCAGGTTTAATTTTAATGGAACTTTTATAACGTGGTCGAAGAAATCTAGATTCTTGTTCTAAGTAAAACTGGAAGACATATGTTGCGTATACCTGTGTGAAAATTTTAGGCTCGCAGACAGGACCAGAATTCCTAAAAATTTTTCATACTGAATAACAATCTTTTTACGAGTACTTAACATTACTTGCGTTATAAAAAATCGTTTAGAAGCAAAAATGTGTCTTAGAAATCAGCGAGCAACAAAGATATTTTCAAAGCAAGGACAGAGAAAAATGCTTAAAATTCTTTTGTTAGAAATTCAACCAAAAAACGGCATGTTATGTTCAGATACTGCACGCAATATAAATTATAGATTTCGTAAACAATAAAAAAGGTGGCATCAATATTTCAAACCCGCCACAGATAATTCGGCGATAAGAAAACTTTGATGATCGGCATCGGCGAAGTACAGTGATACAACCTTTTCCGCGTTTAGGAGGAATTGAGGAAAAACCCTTGCAATAAAACAGCGATAGCCAGAGTGCCGGGCCAAGTTGCCAGGACATTATTTTCACTAAAGAACCCCTTGTATTTGCAAGAAGTCGCATTTGACTAACTTTGACCGCTAAAGGAAATTATATAAATTACCCTACATTACACGCCAGAAGATTGTTATTGACCAAGAAAAAGAAAAAGTGATCATTCGCTATCCGAGATAGACAACACATTAATCATGCAGTGGGTTAAAAAATGATAATTTATAATAAATTACTTTCCGGATACGGTGTAAGACAAATTGCTTCCAGTTAAACCCGCTCAAGTATAGGTACTTGTATACTCGAATCCAACCGTTTGTATTGCCTTTACGCTGCTGTTTATTACAGCAAAATAAACACGATACTTAATGTAGGACGACCTTCCTTTTCGGGGATAATTTGGGGTCGTAGAAGGAATATCGCTTTGATGTAATTTGTGTTTTTTCAGCGACTTACCTATATGTATTGTGTACTTTGCTTAGGTACGGTTGGCTCTGGTTTTGCGGACAAACAACTAGGTAAGCCCTTTGTCGCTGGTGGTCCGATGGGGCCTACGGCAATTTTCTTATCAGTATCAGTAGCCGTCCCTTTGGCGATACCTACTGCCTATAGCTAAACGCAGCAAAAACAACGGTGAATAAACGTTTGTTTTTTGAATATTTGAATGTACGTTTTTATATGAGTTATTTTTAAGAGCCGGCTACTTGAAGAGAAGTTTGAAGTAGTAGTCTCTCAAGCAAATTGGTATAAGATCGAGCTTTTATGTGTAAGTTTTGCGGAGAAAGAAAATATTGCGGGAAAATTACAAAAACTGCATAAACGTTCAATGGCCTTTTTCAAGTTCCCTATCTCACACAAGGTCTGCGTGGGAACTATAGCTCATTCGCAGAGGCTTGTGCCCAATAGTGGGAAATTATTATAAGCTGAAGATGATAGTACCTAATGAATTCTTCGAAGTCGGTAAACCAGATTTATCATTCTCATCTGTTATTAGCACGATGTATATTTCGTTTGTGTCTAGCAAAAGCAAATATGAAAAAGACACGAGTTTTAATTTAACATAAGCTCAACAAAACGCTTCAGAGTAAGGGGGTTGATTTAACTTTGAATAGCTAATCTATTATTGGAGTTAGACAGTATCTAATCAGGCTTTATCGCCAATGCAGCGAGGCCGAGGTGAGCGCAGTCTAATACACAGCCATTTTATTTCCACATTCCTAGCAGCGTCCTTTCAGAGCCACTTTTTTCGAATATTACTCGCGGAAACAGCGGCAGTGCAGTGTTTACACAGCGCTCGCCTTTCTGCTCATATTCAATGTAGTTTTGCGTTTAAAATTCAAAACGAAGCTTATGAACTCTGTTAGATTCCATATATATGCCCTCAGAGAACCTGTTTTGTGAAACGAACGCTAAGCCATTTTCGTATTGCAGGCCGCGGTATGTGCTGTGGTAAATTTATAATAAGAAAACTAGAACAAGCCGCCACTTAAGAATAAACGTGGGTACTTGCAGATAGCGCGCCCGGGACCGAACTGTCTTCACGGTAGTGTAAGTGTGTAACGTAACACTTCCCTGAAAAGGCACCTTCTCTTTTCTGCTTTTTCGAGACACTAATGACCGAAGAAGGGTCGTCCCTTTAATATTGTGATGAGTATCTGTTACAGAAATGAAAGCACTTGTGTAGGGGTTTTCATTTATTTTAGGAAAATGTTTCGTATATTTTCAGCAAAAAAATGCATTGAAGGTAAACGGAAAATACCAAGGACACGTTACACGTCAAGTGAGATGGAGTTGAAAGGATGAATGAAGCTGTGGCTCGGAAATAACGAGAAAATCTGCATGTTTTGAATAAGCGGTGGAGCACTTGTGAAAGCTCGGGTCGCCGGTGACCGGCCACCACATTACGGGCCTAATATGCTACACCGAATGTTAGCAGAGCCGAGGCAATGTCCAACGAAAATACAAACCAAGTAAAACTTGTTCATATGAACTGAAATATTCAAATGAAATTTTGTGTTTTGACTTTTAAACAAATGTAGTGCGCTTTTAACATGAAACCAGGTACCGTGAGCTCACTATAGTGACGTGCAGGTTTGGCGTTTTGCAACAGCCGCCGTGGCGTGGGCGTTTATTTGAGCGTTTCAACCGCCTCATTTGTCTGATCACATTTAAGAAAAAATGGCTGTAGGTTTTGATGGGGCTTTCGGTTATATATTAGAGGTCCTGTACCTCTACCATTTAACTGGAAACTGTATCAGAATCTTCTACCATTTCTTAAAAATATGACTAGATAAATATGGCGGTTCAAACGCTCGAATAAACGTTTGCGTGTGCTCCGAGAGGAAGGGCTATGAATTAGTCTGGAACAGGTCGAGCTAAACTCGTTTAAAGACGTGAGTTATCTGTAGGTATGTGTCAGTAAAAGTTGTGTGTTTGTTAATCCTGATTGATTCCATGTTTTTATCCAAAAACTCCAGTCGTAATATTCTAGGGCCTATCTAGGGCAAACGACCTCCTTAGCCTAGTTGGTAGTGACCCTGCCTACGAAGCAAGAGGTCCTGGGTTCGAATCCCGGTAAGGGCATTTATTTGTGTGATGAGCACGAATATTTGTTCCTGAGTTATGGATGTTTTCTATGTATTTAAGTATTTATTTATCTATATAAGTATGTTTATCGTCGTCTAGTACCCATAGTACAAGCTTTGCTTAGTTTGGGACTAGGTCGATTTGTGTAAGATTGTCCCCTACTATTTATTTTTATTTATTTATTTATTTTATCTAATTACTTTTTTTTAAGCCTAAAATTTTGTGTCCTCATAGTTAGTTACGAACCCAAAATATTAATTTTAAACCATATATTTCAAACTAAATACAAACTGAAATATAGATGCACAGAAAAAACCCCAGAAAAAAGACCAATGCTGGGAATCGAACCCAGGTCCTCAGCGTTTCGTGCTGCGTGCTTACCCCTACACCATCACTGGTCTAGAGGTTAGCGACGAATCTTTCCCATACATCGTACATTTCAGTCTGTTATAATCACTTTATGCAGTGATAAAGCGCTCATCTATGTTATGCCCTCTACCGAGAGACTTTAACACTCCTTCGGAGCTAACCGCTCACCTGGACCAAGAGATGGCGCTACTGTGCAACTTTAAACAAGTCAGATATGACTTCAGATGAGTCAGATGATATCATATCTGACTTGTTTAAAGTTGCACAGTAGCGCCATCTCTTGGTCCAGGTGAGCGGTTAGCTCCGAAGGAGTGTTAAAGTCTCTCGGTAGAGGGCATAACATAGATGAGCGCTTTATCACTGCATAAAGTGATTATAACAGACTGAAATGTACGATGTATGGGAAAGATTCGTCGCTAACCTCTAGACCAGTGATGGTGTAGGGGTAAGCACGCAGCACGGAACGCTGAGGACCTGGGTTCGATTCCCAGCATTGGTCTTTTTTCTGGGGTTTTTTCTGTGCATCTATATTTCAGTTTGTATTTAGTTTGAAATATATGGTTTCATGGGATGACCATAAAAGTAATAAAAAAATGAAGTTGAAAAATAAATAAAAAAGATACTTTATATCTGACTTGTTTAATTTTAAACCGGTTAACATGTAGAAATGTCTTAAAGCTTTTTAAAATATTGTTATCACCCACTGCGCTTTATAGTTGTTTTAATTTTACAAGAGTCACATAAACACACATGTTCTGATTTATTTAAAATTTCCTGTAATGAGCGGAATAGGACAGGAGGGTCCCACGTACCCTTTTAAAAATACTACGCTTATTTGCATTTGAAAAGTATGAAGGGTTAACTGCGGGATCTCTTTCAATGAAAATTCGTCCGTTACTGTAAATCCTGCAGCAGTGAAAATAAGATAGAATTTATCCTTTCCACTTGTGTTGCTAAAACAAATACTTTTTCGTACCGCTTGCTTTTTATAAGGGTTAGGCCAGAGATTATGGTAAAATATGAGTCAAATAGGCACCGGCCGGGAAATAGTGGACTATGAATTTGTAAGTATCTGATGAAAGGAAATAAATTATGCGGAACGGAATTTAGTATTTGCAATGATCAGTATACAGAGTTGCATGCAACCTAATTTAGCGCTTTGAAATTTAAATGATCAACGACATTTGTAAATGCATAGCTTTTGATTTGATTTTAGAAATAATTTGCGACTGGTTTGTTATTTCGATGACAAAAAATATTACTTTACTTTTACTTATTGCTCGTAGAACCGACCGCCGACGGGGCGGTGTAGTTCTAGAGAGGCGACCGCGAATCGTATGACGTGACGTAGGAAGACCCACAAGATGGTGATGGTACTGATGGTAAAGAAACTACTTGGTTGTGGGCACCGCAGAACTGATTTTATGGAACTCTTTGGGGGATGCCTTTTTCCCGTAGTGAACGTCTTTTGTCTGATATGATGATGATGATGACTTTTATTTATATTCAGTATGTTGACACGATCAACATTATTGAAGGAGGCATTTTATAGTTCTCGTAAAATTAAACCTAATGTTGCAATAAAAAATAGTTCCTGTCAGATCTAAAGATACCTCAGTTCCTCCAGCTCGCGCCAAAAGCAAAAGGCTTTTGTTTCAGAGTTGTTAACTAGTCAGAATTGGCAGGGCGCGGATGTTATCTTTGTTTACAGTACACTATTAGTGCATAGCCTCTTGTTAAGTTAGCGTTAGTTTCACTACCAGTAAAATCTAATAACAGTGTGGTCGGCGGCAAGTGGTGACAATGTGCTGTTACCCGTTACTGTTGGCCCGGGCGCCAAATACTCATTTAATTAAGCTACGGACACCCGCTATAATACAAACAATATCTAACTTTGAAACAATAATAGACTTACGGTTAAAGTTAATTGGATGGCTTCTAGTTCATAATTTTATCGAATCACTAGCTTTTGCTCGCAATTTCGTTCGTATAGAAATAATTAAGGATTGATTTCCGTTATCGTTATCTGTGATACTGCAGCGCTGACGATCCATCCCCTATATCACCCCGTAAGGGTTTGATTAAAAAATAACGCCACAGCTGAAAGAAATGACATCTTTAGTATCAGCAGTTTTTATTTTTTATACAAACACTAGCTTTTGCCCGCGGCATCGCTCGCGTGTACCATAACATAAGTATTCCAAAGAACCAAGATATCAAGCAAGCAAGCATACAGGCAAGCAAGAAAGCATGCAAGCAAGCATGCATGCACGTAAGCAAGCAAGCGTGCAAGAAAGTGTGCAAGTAAGCGTGCAAGCAAGCACGACTAAACTTCAGGTAGATACGGTCCTTTACAGTATTTCTTTGTATACAATGTTTTTCACTAATTCGGAAGCGGGCACTATAAATCTGAATAACCAGAAAGAATACAACTAAAGGTATATACTTACGTGCATATGATATTTAATCTCAGACAATGGTGGCTGCGTAGACGAAGTAAAACGTCGTATGGCCATAACCAGAACTGCGATGGAGAAGTTGAGGAAAGTATGGAGGAATAGCAATATCACCAAAGCCACCAAGGTCAGGCTCGTGCGTACACTTGTATTTCCCATTTTTCTCTACGCGGCAGAGACGTGGACAGTACGTGAGCTGGAAAAGGGGAAGATAGACGCCCTTGAAATGTGGTGCTGGAGAAAGATGCTCAAAATATCATGGACTGAGTTTCGCACCAACGCTTCAATACTCCAGGAGTTGGGCATTAAGCAGCGTCTATCGACAGTAGTACAGTCACGCATACTGTAGTACTTTGGTCACGTCTCTAGACGAGACAAGAACTCTATAGAGCGATTGGTCGTACAGGGGAAAATGGAAGGCACTAGATCACGTGGCAGGTCACCTATGCGCTGGACTGACCAAGTGAAATCCGCATTGGGGAGCTGCGTATCACATTGCGCTAGACAGTCCGTCAACAGGGAGAGGTGGCGGGAGATCGTGCGGAGAGCTGTTTCCGCCTCTACTGATGTTGATGCCTCAACGTGACCACGACCACTCTGTCAAGAGTGAAACGACAAAGAAGAAGAATATGATATTTAAAGAAACTTCCTATAACTCCTAACCGTTAAGGAGTTTAACCATCCATCATCAGCTCACCTGGATAACCTGAAAAAATACAACTATCGGTCTATACATAACTATAATATTTGAAAAAATATTCTCAACTCCTAACCATTAAGGAGTTTTACCTTCCATTATCAGCTCAGCAACATGAAATGATGTCTACCAGACGCAAACGCTTAAATAGCTTAAGAAAATATATGAAAAACGTAATGCGTGCCTACAAAATTTGAAGGTTGCCCTCGATTTCCCTGAGATCCCGTCATCAGATCCTGATTTGGTGACAATGGGACCATCATACGTTATGTGTATATTCTTTCGAATAAATAAAGAATTTTTTAAATCAGTTCACAATTGACTGAAAAATCGGTGAACATACCTACATAAATACATACAGTGGAATGCATAACCTTCTCCTTTTTTGAAGTCGGTTAAAGAGCACTTAGTGGTTTACAGTATAAACTTTTGAATTTTTAAATTTTACCTTTCTACAACCAGTAAAACGCAAAATCCCGTTTTTTCCCGTTCCCGTAAGAATTCCGAGAAATGCTTTCTAAATGCTCCCCTACACTCCCCAAGAAACCCACTTGCCAAATTTCAGCTTTCTACGACCAGTAAAACGAAAAATCCCGTTTTTTCCCGTTCCCGTGGGAATTTCAGAAAGTCCTCTCACAATGCTCCTCTACACTCCCCAAGCAACCTACAAGAGTCTAGTTATTTTAGTTACTGAGATAGGGTCACTCGGAATCGAATATATAAATCCGGTTTTTTCCCGTTCCCGTGGGAATTTTCAAAAATCCTTCCTTAGTGGATGCCTACATTGTATAAGGTCCAAAATTTCAAGTCTCTAGGTCCAGTGGTTTGGGCAAAACCTTAAAAACGACACCCATATTGATATTTAGACATTTCAACCCCATCGCACCCCATCCAGGGAGATGGTATTTTACGTATGCCACATCGGATTTTAAAACCGTTGTTGTTTTCATAACCAGCGACCCGATAAACCATAGAAACAACACCCATGCTGATTTCCAGACTTTGTTACCCCTTTCCCCCTTATAGGGGTTGAATTCTCAAAAAACCTGAAACACGTGTTTACTCATTTATCATTAGGAGTACTTCTACTTTCTGCTTCTGGATACAAACTTTGAACCCCCTTTTCATCCCCTTAGGGAGTGAATTTTGAAAAATCCTTTTTTAGTGCATATAAATAAATAAATAAATATTAGGGGACAATCTTACACAAATTGGCAATCGATGAAAATTTTAAATGTACTTGAATATTTTTATACCGGTAGGAATAACGTTCCTTATTAACAGGAAAAAATTACAGATTTTTGGTTGCGTCATATAATTATAAAAAATATAAACAATTTATTAAATCTGGGACAGCTTAATACGGGCACGAACCTTAGTCCGTCGCATACTGAAAAAAAAACCAGATGTGACATTGACAGTTTGTCATAAACAAACGAACATAACCTTAGCTTGCGATTTTGCGCCCGTGTCTTACTCCAAGTTTTCGGTATTTTCCCTGGATATCTTTTAATTTTTCGACTGCTTACCCACACCGGACCTTTGATATTGCCTGCTACGACGATAACTCTTGCTTTGTACCCTGGACCTGACCTTTATAATTGCTACGACGACTTGGAACTGATATACTGATTAACTCGAATTTGAAAACTGTGAAATATGAATAGAAACACTGATTTTGTTAGAGCGGACTCATCAAATCTGCCAAAACTAGATATGATTATGCTCATGGAGTTTATGAAGAGTAGTGACAAGTATAATGTCGCTGAAATTAGAGGTGCTAAAGCTTTAATGTAAGTACTGTACTCAACCTAATCGCGTGTTTATCTCAGTTTGTCAATGTCACATCTGGTTTTTTTTCAATATGCGACGGACTAAGGTTCGTGCCCGTATTAAGCTGTCCCAGATTTAATAAGATGTTTTTATTTTTTGTAATTATATGACGCAACCAAAAAATCTGTTATTTTTTCCTGTTTATAAGGAACGTTATTCCTACCGGTATAAAAATATTCAAGCACATTTAAAATTTTCATCAATTGCCAATTGACCTAGTCCCAAACTAAGCAAAGCTTGTACTATGGGTACTAGACGACGATAAACATACTTATATAGATAAATAAATACTTAAATACATAGAAAACATCCATAACTCAGGAACAAATATTCGTGCTCATCACACAAATAAATGCCCTTACCGGGATTTGAACCCAGGACCTCTTGCTTCGTAGGCAGGGTCACTACCAACTAGGCTAAAGCGGTCGTATATAAGGAACCTACATGCCAAATTTGGAATCTCTAGGCCCAGTGGTTTGGGCTGTACGTTGATATGTCAGTCAGTCAGTCAGTTTCTTCTTTTATATATTAAGATTTCAATCTGTATTTATCCTCTTTAGGGGTCATTTTTTCATAATTCCAAGAAACTGCAGACTTTTGTATTTCATTTTAATTTTGACTTGCTAAATCTCCACGCGTTCCTGGTATTGCGGATAGATAAATAGACAGACAGACGAACAACAAAGTCCTATAAACTAGGGTTCTATAAGCTCCAAACCCACAGACGGTGGAGGCGTGGCGGTGTGGTGGTGGTGACTGTTGTAATATTCTAACTTCTATGAACGCCTCCACTGTCTGTGCGTTTGGAGCTTAAGGGTTCCTATTTATAAGGGATTAAAAGCACTTATTAGAAGCACAGATCTTAGTGACTGAGTATCTGGTAAGAGTTTGAGACGGGAGCCCGTCGTATCGCCTAAAGTTGTTAGTCCTTATGATTGTTTGTCCTAATGATCGATTGTCCTAACACCTGAAACTGAAAATATTTCAGAACACCTCACGCGTTGCTTACTTAGATTGGGTTAGGTTACGTTAGGTTTATTTTATAAATTTCCTGAAAAGTAGATAGTTTCATTAATAATACAATTAGGACAATCGATCATTAGGACAAACATACATTAGGACAAATAATCATTAGGCGATACGATATAGACCCCTTTGAGACGTTAGTGATATACGTTTATACTTATACTAACTTGACCCCGCGGCTTTGCCTTCCTTGCATAACTTTTGATGTTATGCGAAATTCACAAAAATCGTTTTCACTTCGTGCCTAATCAATCATTTATGCTTCCCTCCGCCTCTGGAAAATATTTTAGTTTTTGAAGTCTAACGGTTTGAGTCAAACGTTGATGAGTTAATAACACAGGACTTATTTTTATAAATTAAAGAAAAGATGTGCATACTTACCTACTCAGTATACTTTCCCTAGTAACCTGTGGAATCAGAAAGCAATATTATAGGTAAGTAAGTAGATATACTTACTTTACTCACATACAATGAAATTAACAATGGGAGGTTGCCAAATCTTAGTGAAAATGTTAATTACACTGGTAATGCTATTAAACGTTACTATACGTATACGGATCCAAAAAAATATTACGTCATGATTTTTCAATTCACATAAAACAAAATTGATTGAAGGTATAGGAAAATATTAAAAATAAATTTAACTATTTGAATCGCCATTGGACGTGGCAGTTTGTTTGCTTTTAATTATTCCACGTGATGGAAACTCGAACGAACCTACGCATACACCTATACGTATTATGTACCAATAGATATATACCTGCTCTCATACTACAAAAGCAGAATTTTATGTACTATCACAAATTTTAATTACAATTTTACATTTATTTCGTTATTGTGCCCCTACCTGGGTGACTAGTTTGTGTTTGTAAAACGAGAAAAACACATATCATAGTAAGATTATTTCCATCTTGACACTCGGGACGTCTCAGTTTTAATCGTAAATGTTCATGTTTTCTCATACAGTACTTATATAAAATCCTAGAATTGAATCACATGAAATATCTAAACCTATTTAATGTAATTAATAACAAAATCTCAGCCTAAGTATTTCACTTCCGATCTTTCTCGCTGTATGTCGAGAATTACTGAGTGTCAAAGTGGAAATAATCTTACTGAACCACGAGATGCGATAGACGGCCGAATAGCCTAGTTGTTAGAGAACCTGAGTACGAAGCTTGAGGTCCCGGGTTTGAATCCCGGTCGGGCAGATATTTGTGTGAAAAATAAGAATGTTTGTGCTCGAGTCTTGGATGTTTAATATCTATTTAAGTATGTATTTATCTATATAAGTATGTTTATCCGTTGTCTGGTACCCATAGCACAAGCTTTGCTTAGTTTGGGACTAGGTCAATTGGTGTGAATTGTCCTGTGATATTTATTGGCGGTTTCCAAATTTTTTCGTACGTTAGCCAGTGTTCAAAGTGTACAGCGACATAGATGTGGCTACATTTTGAATCAAAAATTCTGTTAAGAACCTTTGTACTCCATACTCCATAGGGGTGCTCATTAAGTCCTTTGTACTTCACCTTGTATAATTTTGTTTTGTATTTCTCGTTTAATACTTAGTTTAGGATATATGTATATGTAAATAATGTGTAAAAGCCGTTTTCACAATATCAAAAGAGACCTACTTCCATACAAAATTGATGGTTTATTGGTATTCAATAAATAAATACGTCTCATCACAAACGTCATTATGGATGTCTTATCAGCAATCGAAATTTCATGAGCCGCACTGCAGCTTCTATTATGTCGCCAAAATCCGGGGTCAGTGGAGGCGCTGGTACAGCTACTCGCTCAAAAACGACTTGCTTTGTGATCGCGCGCGATAACAGAATTGCCTCCTCTCAACCGGGCCATGGGGGCCTCGAAACAATCTTGAATTAACTCGCTTTCAATATCTCTGCGTTGATTGATATCGTGACAGTGAAATTAAATAAAAGTTTCACATTAATGATGCAGAACTGTGGGCTATTTTGAAGGGTATTTTCAATGTAGACTTAAGTTTGTTGCTTTAGCCATTCTAACACTTCTATTTAGGTCTACCAAAATCATTCTTAATTTATGCAGAAATAAAGTGCCGACGGTGTGTTTTATTTTAGAAAAATAATAGTTTCCTTGGAAAATTCTAACTCTTGAGAGCAAACTCGTGTTTTTTTATCGTCTGACAGATAAAAAGAAGTTCGAAAAGATTTTACTTTGTCTTTCTATGGTGTTTTTTTATAGGGTTGACCATACAGAGCTTCTTAGGGGCTAGACGTGTTCACTAACGACGTTGTTCATTTATTTACCTTCTTGATACTTAATTATCATTATCATTTTAGATGTTCACAGAAAAATATGTCGTGGGAGGCAATGAAGGTGAGTCTGTGGACGAACGAGTAATATAAAACAACGGTAAGAACGATTGGAAGATATTTATGTGATGTAAATAAAATAAATAAATAATAAATGTCACGGGACAATCCACACCAATTGACCTAGTCTCGACGGAAGCTAAGAAAAGCTTGTGTTATGGGTACTAAGCAACGGATAAACATACTTATATAAATAGATACATACTTAAATACATTTTTAACACCCAAGACCCGAGAGTAAACATTCATGTTTTTCATACAAATATATTCCCCGACAAGAGAATCGAACCCGGGCCCTCAAGCTTCGTAGTCAGGTTCTCTAACTACTAGGCCATCTGGTCGTCAATGCTAAGAGAGAGTACCTAAATTAGGAATCCGAGGTACTACGATTGGGTGACCCTATATGCTACACGTCTTCTCTGTAGGTCTTTAATTTTGTTCAGTAATGTATAAAAATAAATAAAAGCTCTTTGAGTTGATCCCACATATAATTATTATGTATTTAATAATAAAAATGTGTGTATTCAAAAATTGACAACTTTACTACAATACACTGAAAATAGCTTTAACACAAAATTGCTTCATCATCATCATCATCATAATTTCAGCCGTAGGACGTCTACTGCTAGAAATAGGTCTCCCTAAATCTGCTCACAACTGCGTAGAAATTCAATCATCATCATCATCATTTCAGCCGTAGGACGTCCACTGCTGGACATAGGCCTCCCTCATTGATGCCCAATCATTAAGATTGGAAGCGATTTGCATCCACCCCGAACCTGCGGCCTTCACGAAATCGTCCGTACATCTCGTTGGTGGACGTCCCACGCTGCGCTTGCCAGTCCGTGGTCTCCATTCCAAAACTTTTGGGCCCCAACGGCCATCTGTTCTACGTGCTATATGGTCTCCCATTGCCATTTCAATGAGCTAATCCGTTTGGCTATGTCGGTGACCCCGGTTCTTCTACGGATCTCCTTGTTTCTGATTCGATCCCGTAGAGAAACTCCAAGCATAGCCTATTCATCAGGCCCATAGTGAAGCACTACGTCTCGGATCCATATGTCATCACTGGCAACACACACTGATTAAAGACTTTTGTTTTGAGGCACTGAGGTATTTTGGACGAAAAAAGATGTTGTGAAGCTTCCCGAACGCTGCCCATCCGAGTTGGATTCGCCGATTGACCTCCTTCTCGAAGTTGGACCTACCTAGTTGGACGGTTTGTCCTAGGTATACATATGCGTCAACAACTTCAAGAACCGAGTTCTCGACCACAATGGGGGCAGGTACAACATGAACATTAGACATAACTTTCGTCTTGTCCATGTTCAGTCTCGTTGAGAGACTCGATTGAGATCTTGGAGCATCGTGCTGAGTTCCTCCATCGTTTTGTCCATAACCACGATATCGTCGGCAAACCAAAGGTGAGTGATGTATTCGCCAAAATGGTAATTCAATGGTGTATGTGAAGTTCCCAATCCGTACTAGGCATGCATAGGAACTACAGCCCAAGGCATTCTATTCTGAGAGGAGGCCTTTGGCCTGCAGTGGGACGTGTATAGTCTGGGGTGACGAATAATGATATATTTTTGTATGTTAATAAAATCTTTTTATCCGGTACAGTAAGATTATTTCGACTTTGGCACTCTGCAATTCTCGACATACATCGAGAAAGATCTGAAGTGCAATATTTAGGCAAAAGTTTTGTTATTAATTACATTAAATAGGTTTGGATATTTTATGTGATTAAATTCTAGGATTTTAAGTAACCTATAAGAATACACGAACCGTTACGGTTAAAACTGAGACGTCCCGAGTGTCAAGGTTGAAATAATCTTACTGTATCTCACATTTAGATACATACCAGGACGAGTATTTTTTGTGACGTGTACTTACCTACGGGTTTGTTTTTAGGTTTCATTAAAAAAGGAACGTTTGTCCTTATTTATTTATCTCCTCTTAATCCTGGGAGTTTCCGCTGGCAGAGTTGTTTATATTAGCCAGTGATTAAATGCTTGAGACCGTTAAATAACAAACCGGAGAAATGAGTTCACTAGTTATGTGGAGAAGCCAACTGCTTATACACATTTAATTTCTAGGCTACTGCCTGGGAACTGGGCATGAATACTTATAATATTTTCTAGAAAACAAATCATAATAATCATGATGTTTCTCTTATTTAGTTTTACTAGAGGTAATTATCGTGACTCTTTAGTTTGTTATGATTGCCTATTTTTCATTACATAATAAAGTGACTGTGTATTTAAAGAACCAGTCCTTGTAGAACCTAGATTCCAAACCTTTAAAATCCTTATCACCCAGAGAAGTAGTGATATTATGAAGGGCACATGGAAAGAACATGTCTAGTCACATTTTTTTCAAAAATGAGATTTTAATCTTTTAAAGAAAGAAAGGAAATAAAGAAAAACATTTTGGTATTTATAACAACAATAACGCGTACAAAGGCTAAAAGTAAGAGTACAAACATACACATAGGGACACATAATGCTGCTACAAAAGGGCAAAAAAAAAATCTTATTTATCAAAAAAAGGTGACTAGAAATGTTCTTTCCGTGTAACCTTCATATTTGTCATTAATCTGGGTGACTAGGATTTTAAAAGGTTGAAATCTAATGTCTACAATCACTGTTTTTTTAAATACACAGTCACTTTATTATGTAATGAACAATAGGCAATCATAACAAACTAAAGAGTCACGATAATTACCTAAAGTAAAACTAAGAGAAACATCATGATTATGTAGAGCTCGGAAAGTACTCTAATTTACCAAAAGATTAATTATGGATATCTGAACTTAATATATTTTTTTCACTTTTAAAGAAATGATTACCATAGTAATTGTTCTTGATGACTAACTTTCAAACCATTATTTTTTCTATTATGAGAGAGAGACAAACGACCAAGCGGGTCATCTGATGGAAAATGATCACCACCGCTTATAAATATCAGCAACTCAAAGAGAAATAGAAAGTGATTATATTACTCAAAAAGTTGCTTTAGTGACTAAATAATAGGTTCTTTCTGTGTTCCCTTCATATTTGCAACTGGACAGAGACCGGAACTGGGTCATTTTCAAATTTTCCCCAGGTAACTTTGTCCCAAACAAAAAAAAATTGTTTCTGTTTACACTGTCTATTTTCTATGCGGTTATTGAGTGAAATGATCAATGATTTGCAATCAGCTATGTATCACAGATAATTATTGACTATCGGGGTAGAAAAAAGATGCTTAGTATTTATTTAATATTTGTAATAATGCGTGGTAACAGAGTGGTACTGCCATACAAATAGTAACAGAGTATTCTGCGCTAAATTTGAAAATAGCTCAACTACCTTTAACATAAATACTCTCGATATTTCGGCGCATCTATCAGAGCGTCATGATCATTGAAAATGAATAAAATGAAGATTGAAAAATTTGCCAGGGGCTGTTAATGTTGTATAGACTATGCTATGTCTACTCTTATTCTTACATACGACGCTGGTAGATGTGTCATCATATCGGGAGTTCATCAAAGTTAATCACGCTCAAGATCTCTTAAAAAATATATCATAATTGACAGTGAGTCATATGGGCCCACTCAGCTAAATGTTGCGGCTCTACAACGCTGTTTTTCACACACATTTTCGACACTTAATATTTTAAAATATTTATTATGTCGTCTACAAAGTATCTTCAGTGAAAAATACTGAACTATCCATTTTCTGTAAATAAGATACAGTTGAAAAAAGGTAAAAATCATTCGCTAGTCAGTACACGTGACATCCACTAAATGGTGCCCATAAATCGTGGCTCGCGTCGGACTGTCACGTGTCCGTGCACGAAGTGTCACTTTGTGCATCGACGGGAGTCGGATAGGTAAGTCATTAATTTATTATTACAATACATTTTCATGACGGGAACGAAGCTAGTTGAAGCACGGCTATAGTGCTCAGTCGCCATACGGTAAAATACTTTCTCGCCGCTATTTTTGAGACTATTTATTGTTCATTAGCAATTGACACTTGAAAATTGTAGATTGTGACTATTACTAACTCAAATATCCTCATTGAACTTTTCTGAATGGAGATTGTTCAAATGAAGCGTGCACGGAAAGAACGTGTTTAGTCGCCCAAGCAACGGTTTGAGTTATAGCCGTTTAAAAGTTAGTCATCTCATCACGAACTATGGTAACCATTTCTTTAATAGTGAAAACTATGTATATTATTTTCAGATATCTACATTTAATCCAATGGTAAGTCATAGTCATAGTACTTTGCGAGTTCTCCATTTTGAGATTAAAGTTCCGTGTATCTACCCTTCAAATTTAAGTAGATTCGGTAGACATTTTTATCAATAAATCTGTACATTAACAGCCATAATAGTTACGGAGGCTTAGGGTTCTTCAAGTCCAAATTACTAGAAAGTAACTTTCAAAGTCGTGCTAGCCTAGTTGTCTGCCTTTCAAGCAGGGTATCGTGGGTCCAAAGCTAGGATCGCACCTCTGAGTTTTTCGAAATTACTTTTAAAAACAAAACATCACGAACAAAGTTGCACACGTCTGCGAAGTAAATCAAGGGTATGTGTGAAATTTCGAATCCGTACAGGGGCCGCGTGAGCTAGCTCAAAACCTCAAGTCCTCAATCCAAGCCCTCTTATTCTGAGATAAGCCTATGCCCAGCAGTGGGACGTAATAGGGTACAAGATTAATGTTCAAAGGGCAGTACAAATCGTGATGTGACGAGTGCTTTAGAGTATATATTCAGATTATCCCAAGCATTAGCTAAGTGGTCTAGAGGCTGGCAGCAAATTGCATCTATCTTAAGAGCCTCCGGCGGAGAGCTCTCAGCTTTGCATCTTTCACACGTCTATGTCCTAGTGGTGAAGCACCGCGAAATTGACCAGCTTTATTAACATAATAACGCAAACAAGTTTATTTCACATATGAATCGTAAAGCTAGTTGAAAAACAACTAAAGGGCATTGTGGTAACTTTAGAGGATAATTAAAAGTGGGAATTGTTAAGATTAATTTTGACGTGACAACGTTTAATAAATCGATGAACGCCGGCTGCATCCAAGAAGATGTGCGGCGGTATTAAAGGGGGTTTCATTTTTGTTCTTTGAATGTTTTGTTATGACGTTATCACGTAAACTATCGTCCGTAAACCGACTTTACAGACAACCGGTTTTTTGTTCCTGTTTATGAGAGAAATACATTTCCTAGTAGGGTCATGCGGTTGACACGTCACGACATGTTAATCGAACGGCCACAAATCCGCTCATTCAGCCATACACGAACCATATCATCAAAATGATGAATGACTGTAGAGCCGGCCGCCATTTCCGAATAACTTGCAACAATTTTGCTATCAAACTTTATTACGCTGTGCAAGTTTTTAAGCCATAATCTGCTTACAGGTGTATTTTATGTATGCAGAAATTATTCAGACGCAACACTTTATAAAAACACAACATTTGATTAACACAACTCTCGTTCGCCATAGTTCAGTTTAACGACTTTCTTACTCTACAGTTTTACTATTGCATAAGTGTCTTGGGGGCCGTTAGTCGATACTATAGTTAATTCTTAACTCTTAAACCCACTTTTATTGTTAGAACTGCAACAAAGATAGCACAATTTTGCGGTGACTTTCGTTAGTTGCGAAATTTTTAAGTACTAATCCACCTTGTAGGTACTTGTAAAAGAAATAAACCAAGATTGTTCAGTCCAATAAAGAGTTTATTTACCAACCAAAATAAACTGGGTCCCTTGTTACAAATGTGGCGGTTACAATCGACAATAACAATACGAAATGCGAAACTAAGTCCAGGAGTTCAGGAGTACTGTGTTAAGCCGACCTTTATATCTGCTACGAAATTCAGATCGAATTGTCAGAGTCACTTGTCGCCTGTCGCTTTTACGAAATAGGGGTCATGCCAGAAATCACAGTATGCGCTATATAGATAATACTCCAATACTTAATGGAGATCCTAGCTGCGCTATAGAAGCGCGGTACGGTCAACTCAATACCTATTCGATTATAACTTTTGTACGTTAACATTGCTATGACCGGTGAGGGTTGAAGACTTGCTGTCGACTTCTGTCGTCGTAGTGGTTTGTGATATTGTCTTTTATACAAGAAATATGATTTTATAAGCAAATGAAAACATGATGAGCCATTCTACTCACACCTGTAAAGCTATTTAATGTGGCCTATGAAGATCCCAAGCTATCCATATCTTATTATGTTTGTACCATGCAGCTGGATGTTCACGTCAACGGAACATGTGCAAAATGCGCCCATACGAACGCGTATAAGCGTTCTACTGACTTTCCCCTGATTCCTTGAATGTAGGGTCGGTTCCCTAACTTAAGTATCCACTTTTCCATACTAACTGCATAGAAAAGTGGATACTTATGTTAGGGAACCGACTGTACATAACTTCGCTCAACCTTTCATTTTTTTTAACACCTGAAAATTACTGCAGGAATCGAAAGAGTTTCGCCTCCTGAACACGGAAAAATATTTATTATAATTTATTTCTCCATATTTAAAAAAATACAACAAATTTAAAAACATATATGTACTTACAAATACATCCACAGAATAGATATGTTTCCTTTACCCTTTTCACTAGAAAAAAGAGCTGTCATAATTTTAAATTAGATAACAACCTTAAGGTGGAACGGCACGCTCTAGGCGCGAAATTCAAAATTTTTACAGGTTTTAATTTATTTTGATGTAACGGTGTAACTGTTTAACTTCATATGGTACTTGCGCTTGTAAAACAGTGTTCTTTATATTATTGTGTAAAGATTTTTAAGAATAAAACTGTTAGCTTGATATAAAAGTTGTCAAACATAGAAATTCGGACTTTCAACGTTTTGACAACTTTTATTTCAAGCTAATAGTTTTATTCTTAAAAAACTTTACACAATAATATAAATAACACTGTTTTACAAGCGCAAGTACCATATGAAGTTAAACAGTTACACCGTTACATCAAAATAAATTAAAACCTGTAAAAATCTATCGTTGCGCTCTTTTAGAATAAGCACATATTTAAAAAAATGTAACAAGTTAATAATCCTAGTGAAAATTTAAAACTATCAGCGTCTTTCTCTTTCCAAACAGAATACGACGAACGAATCAAATTATAGTCTTAGAAATATGAAATTTTGTCAATAATAACGTTGGTGTTTTACTATTAAAGCACTGGATGAAAGATTAGTAACAGTTTATATGCGTCTGAGGCACTGAGGGAAGTCCGGCCACCTCGGCGGAATTTTGAAAAAAATGCCGGCAGTAAATGCGTTAAACGTAGAATTGGTTAAAACATACCAATCATGGCTTTCTAAAACATTTTTATAATAACTTATACACGTGATTGAATTTTTTTTGTTAAAGTAGGTACAACCGATAGCCCTTTCGTTCGTGACACCATGGCGTGCGACGAGTTGAGCTGCGGTATGCAATCGATCTTGCGGTAGGTCGACGCACGGACAAACGAATTATTCTGCTAATAATTAGTGCACATTGCTGTTGCTTACAAAGAAAGGTCCATCCAACTGCTCACTAAAGACGGAGGATAGGGAAGGTGTTAGCACGGGCACTACATTGATTTCTCCGTTTCTTACGACCACAACAACACAACTTACGAAACATTTTCTTCCAGTAACGTTTAATGTTTTTTTTTTATTGGTGACCCCGCCACCCGCGGTGAGATTTTTGCCATGTAATTTTACTGCCTAGATTTTTAATTAATACTTTATCTGGCTCAACAATTCATTACACGCTTTTTTAGATTAACCTTGATCGAAATAAACCGTTTAATTTGAAAGTAGGTAGGTACACGTTTTATACAAACCCCTCTAGTGTGTAACATCTAACATTGGCTAGTATCAACGTTATTAATAGTCGACTCCTTACCACTTTAACTTACATTTTTTTTTCAGTTGCGCTGTGCATAAGTCTCTCATTTCTTGCTCCACTCATACATAAACAAACACAAACAAATATAAACATTTAGAAGTATTTACTAAGAAAGATTTTTTTTAAATGGTACACTCTGGTACGTGCAGTGTCAATATTTAATATTTTATTTAAATAATCATCTGCAAACCTTAATTATTACTTTTATGAGGCTTCATACCGTTAGTCAATTGTTATGATACGTACGTAGATGTTAATGATAGCTATAATGTTAGCGTTCTCAAATTCCATTACAAATTACGGCATTATTATGAGGTCCATATCATTTAACAGTGATCATTAAAGCGCTAATGGCCATTATGGAACCACGTTTCAACTTCTGAATTTGGTCTCTTTCATAATTTTTAAAAGTAATTTGTTCACAGGATTAGCACAACAAAAACAAAGTCTCGAAACAATTACGTGATAAAAAGGAGAAAAAATGGAAAAATTTGCGCAGTTTTAACAGCTCCGCCTATGTCGAGAAGAAAGTGAACTTTGGAGTAACTTACAGCCTTTTTACAGCTTAAACATAAGCGCGGGAAGAGAGTGAAGAAAGTAAATTGAACATGACTGACACCCGCCCGCGTAGAAAGGAGGAAGTCAATTTGTCACACGTACCCTCACCAAGAAATGTTTTTGTGTTATTCGATACAGTAAAGCTTTTTTATAGAACATACTATGGTAACCAAGCTATTGGTTCAGTTAAACATACGTTTGAGATTAAGCCCTATCTTAGAATTCGTTAAATATACTTAGTTTAAAACAAACTATTAGGTGACAACGCTTCTTAACGGCAGTATTAACGACTAAAATGGTTTAATACATCATTTTTTCTAACGATAATTGACTATTGTATTGTCATAGGAACTCTATTTCAAATAATCTCGGCCTACATACGTTCCACTACAGGGCACAGGCCTCCTCTCAGAATGAGAGGGCTTGGGCCGTAGTTCCCACGCCGGCCTAGTGCGCATTGGGAACTTCACATACACCATTGAATGTCTTATAAATATAAATAAATATTAGGGGACAATCTTACACAAATCGACCTAGTCCCAAACTAAGCAAAGCTTGTACTATGGGTACTAGACGACGATAAACATACTTATATAAATAAATAAATACTTAAATACATAGAAAACATCCATAACTCAGGAACAAATATTCGTGCTCATCACACAAATAAAGGACCTCTTGCTTCGTAGGCAGGGCCACTACCTACTAGGCTAAAGCGGTCGTTAGCGGTCTTCGCTGGTATATGCAGGTTTCCTCGCGAATTTTCCCTTCACTGTAAAGCTAATGGTAAGTCTCAAAATAAATGTAATTTTACACACAGATTCCCAACATCTTAGAGGCGTGAGCCCGGGATCGAACTCACGACCTTCTATTTGATTTTGATTCAAATCAAACGACTAGGCCATCACGACTTTTAATTTTTTAATCGTTACTACCATGACTTTTTCTGGGGACCTCGTGGGACGCACCCCTTTTTCTGCTGTAGCAGACTGTAGTTAGAATTAAATTTTAACAAATTGAACTTGTACCGCAAGAACACTATTAGGTACTTTTGTAAAAACCTTTTTTTTCTTCAATAATTATTATGCAATAGGATACTGAAAGTAGTTGAAACGCTCGTAGAATTACAATTTGAGAAGTTTATTGCGACTTACACTAAGAACTTAAGCAGCAAATATGTATTAAACCAGTGAATTTGTGATGCGTTGACAATAACTGGACAAGTTCTGGAAACCTTCTCCACCCATTAAAAACAGACCTCACGGCATTAGCATTAAAAATCCCAGCAATAGCACAAAAAGCGTAATTTGTCAACAGAAAAGTTAAGTGATTAATAACGGTTTTAAATGCAAAAACTTGCATCATTTACACCTCAGCGGGGAATTATTTAAATTTATTCATGAGCTGTGGGAGTCCGTAATCGTCCGCATGAATAAATAGGAAGCAGTGTACTTACAAATCACTTGAGAACGGCAACTCGTGCCGTACTTAACTCATACGTAAATGTAGGGATTTGAGATTGTTTGTTGAAGCCAGACAGACAATTCTGGTGGAACAACAGCAGTAAATCGCACTAAATAAACACTAGGTAGCTAGGTGAGTGGAGGTCAAAAGTAAGACATTGTTAGCCTGTAGTTTTTTTTTTAAAAAGCTCCGTTGTCTTACAGATATGTAGGTAGATAGAACCTTGTACATACACACATGTATATACAAGATCCGTCCTGATCGCTGCCACCATCTTACCTTACTCTCTAATCTTGCTACCAAGCAGCAGTGCCTGTGTTGTTGTGTTTCTGCGTACAGAGGAAGACATTCGGTGACATTACAGGCACGAGCATGAGGTATTCCATCTTCACACCTACAATCTTCTAGTGGCTGAGCTTACTTTACCATCAGTTTGCTCGTTTTGCAGCCTATGTATTGGTAAAATTCTATTTTATAAACGTCACCATTTTAATAAATACTGGCCTTTTAGTTCCCACGCGATGAATTATTTTAAGACTAAGTTAGCATTTTCCCACCTTCTTTCGGCACCGCAGTAACATTATATTTTAGAAGAAGATACCACTTGTCTGGTCTCATTTTCGCTCATTATCCTAAATTATAATTTTGATGGCAGTTATAAATAGATTCTTCTGTTTAAAATTTTAGCTGGGGGCTATTTCCGCTCTTTCCTTGTTTTGATGCAAAATACAATCCGAAATGAAATATTCAGAAGTATATTTCGTTTCATAATTTTGCACAACAACAATCATACATTGTATGCTATACAGATTGTAGATTGATTGATTGCAGATTGTTTGCATATTATTATATGGGAACAATTTCATTAATACAAATTTGGAGTAATTTATTACAATATTTTGGGTTTACTTTAATTATTTAGGACTTTTATTAGTTGGATTCCTTCTAATAACTTTGTCTTTCAATTATTAAAACACACATTAGGAGGTACTCTGTAAACTTTTTTACCTTCCACATAAATATGTGGATTCAAATAATTATCTGCTGTTTGTACCGATCTCAATCAAAAACCCCATTTACACTACAATCATAATTATCAGTTAAAGTAACCCGAATTTTCGGTCACACGAGAATCACTAAACTTTTTTGGGAATTTATTCGATTAAGCTCTAATAACCGACAAAGTAATGGAGACTAAAATTGCCGTTATTAACAAAAAAATATAGAAAGGAAATAGAAAGCTACGGACTTAGATATTAAAAGCAATATTAGCTACATGTCTATGTTTATAGATCACAGCTTTCACAACAGAATACTCTCATAATCATTGCATTTTATGCGATGTTGCGATAAGATACGGTTATTGTTGGACATCAAAAATTATTTCGATAACCTTTTTATTCCTAAGGGGTTCAGCCTTCGGTGGAATAGCGGTCATACAAGCTAACAGCACGTCCAGTACACGCGTTATCCCTTTCAAGCCCCACTGGGCCACGCTGGCGTTTCCAACCAGCCAATGCAGTAGGCTTGCCGCTTAAAACCACGAGAATAAAATGTAACGTAAATAAAACCTTATCATGATCGTTAAATTGTTGACGTTTTAATTACCACAGATTTATTGGAACGCTTTAATTAAATACGACTTAAGTTTTCTGTTTATTTTACAAAGCGTAAAAAAAGTTGACGACAACGCAATCATTATAAAACAAGCTAATTTCGCCTTTCTTCCCTATCCCCGGCGGGACTGGTTTTGCAACTGTAAGCAAATTTTAATAATGCTTACTGCGGCAACCGCGGCTATTTCGCGCCATTGAATCCTCGAGTACTTTTTTCATTCTCAAGATTGCTATCTTCAAAGCTTTCTCCGTTTGAAGATATCTACTAGTTAAAAAAGAAACTCGGTTAGCCGCATTGGGGCGCCGTAATAAGTAAATATAGATAAGCTGACCGACTAATTGGCACAATAGAGTCTAATTAAAACCTTTATATTTCCCCGGAGAATGCGGAGTCTTTTGTTTCAATCGAACGATATTGGTAGTGAAAAGTTTCCCGTTGGCTTACGTGTCCGTGCTAAAATGTTTTCCCTGTTCCCGCTCCCAGCAGCCGCACGTCGACGTAAATAGTACCGGCTCTCCGCTGATCTGCGTTGAAATTTGAAAGCTAATATCGAACGAGCGCCGAGTGAATCTTAGATAAGCGACAATGAGTAGATATAAATTTAAGCGATTGCGTGACTCGCTTGCCTTAGTGTCATTCTACTCGGTCTTACTCGTACCTGCATTAAACAAATAACCCGAGATATACAGCGATTGTCACCAAGAATTCCGTCCTATTTTGATTATAGCGGTATGTATATACATAAGTACAAATAGTAATATCGGGCTACTGATACAATAGTGTCGCATATTTATGCACGATGCAGTTATTGGCTTCGTACAACCGTTGTATTGTTCAGTTCGACGCCTATAGATTGCCTGCGGACTCTAATAATGCCGCCAGGCTCCCTCTCGAAATTGAAACTTAGGTTTGACTATGTCCTCATTCTAACGTTGAAAGCTGCTACTTATTTTATACCGTGTGGTATATTATTATTTATTGCAAATAAGAATAAAACCGTTACCATCCACAAGTAATGTTTTATATCGACAGACTATATGACGTAAATTCTGTTACAAAATAAACAAAAACTGTAATTAGTGATATAAAATTTATTAAGGTATAATCACTTTTTTTTAATTTACGGTTTTTATATTTTGATTTAGCTGAAATGGTCATACACTCACATTATTTACACAAAGAAATTAACAAATGAATAGGGATGTAATATAACAGGGAAACTAATACTAACTTATTCTAAATACAGCTAAAAACCGATATCCACAAAAGTCGCCAAGATCATTGTTAATGGGCAGGATGCCTATATTGTATTCGTGTGGGAAATTGTTAGATAGATTAAAAGTTTAATCATCAGAAAACATGGCCTAAAATATAAATGACGAATTAAATTAACATAATATAAATGTGACTTAAAAATAAACAGGGGAGAGTTCCAAAACCCATAAGTATAGGAAATTAAAATTAAATATGACTAAAAAAGTAAATAATCGAAAGAGAGATTTGATGTTCTGGAGAATATTTGTAGGCGCTGACTTAACAAATGGGTACCGAAGCTACCGATGGAAGAGGTGGTATTGTATCAGATACCTGAAGTAGCGCCAGCGTGACTTCAGACTACATTTTGACTGTGCCAAATACTAACTTAACTTTCATTTTTTTATGCGAATGTGAGTCAAAAAAGCAAATATTAATAATAAAAAACCGGCCAAGAGCGTGTCGGATACGCCCAAGATAGGGTTCCGTAGCCATTACGAAAAAATCAAGTAATATTTTTCTAAGGATTTCGTATGTGTACGGAATCTTCCAAGTTAGGTATCGTCAATACTTTGAAAAAAGCTTGTATCTCAAAATCGTTAATCTGGCAAAGTGAACTTTATTACGCGTATATCAAGGTTCAGTTTTGTTTACATGCTGATTTGAGATACGAGTTTTTCAAAGTAGTGACGGTATGTTTAATACCTTAGGCTACTATTTACTCTTAAACTACAAATAATTCCCAAGCAATCTTAGCCGCTATAATTTTCCTTGTAAATTTAATATATTTACTACCATTTTGAATTTTTTCAAATTTTTCCAACCAACAGTTTAGATTTTAGAGGGGGGGGGGGGACGGTCGATTTTAATGAAAATTTTCACTTTAAAGTTGAATATTTCGCTAACAAATCACTGAATACAAAAATCATGCAAGCAACCCCCCAATGGTTTTAAAAGACCTATCCAACGATACCCCACACTATAGGGTTAGTCGAGAAAAAAAAATCACCCCCACTTTACGTCTATGGGAGGTACCCTAAAAAAAAATTTTTTTAGTTTTTTTTATTTAACCACTTTGTCGGCGTGACTAATACATATATTCATGCCAAATTACAGTTTTCTAGTACTAACAGTCTCTGAGCTTAGCTGCGGACAGACAGACAGACAGACGGACAGACATGGCGAAACTATAAGGGTTCCTAGTTGACTACGGAACCCTAAAAATGCACTGGAGATTGGCCCAAAAAGACTACAAGGAAAATAGAATTCATCCCGAATTGTTGTTATAGTTTAATCATTTTGGATGAAGGGAAATATACGTAGACCATCAAACCCTACGCCCAAGCTACGTTATATTAAAGCAACAAATCATCAACCCGGGTTTTATCGATGCGACCCAAAAAAAGACAGTCCCATTATCCAATTTGAGAATTCCCTAACTTCCAATTGCTCAAGTGTAGCCAGAAAATTCCGAAATAAAGTTAGCAAAAAGAAGCTATTAAGAAACTGTTCATCAATTTTATAGACCCTAAATTCCAGTAGGCAGGAAACTGCTTCGGATCATGCGACTATAAACCTGGCCGGCTGGTGACACCGTGACAATGGGGCACAATACCCTATAAGTGAATACTTACTCCAAATTGATATTGTACCACTACGAATAAATCATTTAATATCCAGGTACAGTTAAGACTTATGGTAATTGTAACGTAGCTGTATTTTCGGTTACGAGAGGTTAATTGGAAGTGCATTCGGCTTATTCTGATAATTCCCACTATTCTGGGCCCTGTGTCCAGATTAATGGCCTGTTGCTATCTGGCGACATCTATATATCTAAACTGTGCTAGGTAGATAACTAGGTATAATACCGAATACTATTCCGTAATCGGATACATAGACGCAGAGGAAAAACCATGCGGCCTTCTGTATCATCACTTTATTAAGGACCTTGTTCGTAAATAAAGTCGATAGCAATCTAAGAATTGGAACCAGAGGGCAAAAAATCTAAAGGGAAATAACAATGGGATATTGGTCGGAATCTAAACAAAACGTTTACGTCGTTGGCCTATTCTTATGGTAATTTGACCTCACTGTCACGCGACCTTCTGTCCACACCCTGATAATATGCAAATTAGCACCGTCTATAAAGTGACCTGAAAATACTTTCTCATTGAGCCGTTACGTTGTCTTAGAAAAAGTTTATTAGTTCAGCCGTCAGCATAATTATAACGTCGGGGGAATAGCCTGAGAATAACTCCTTCGGGTTTAGGGACTACGGTGAAGGATCATTTCGAAATAATAGACTAAAATTACTTGTTAGTGTTAGTTATTGATTTGAATCAAACATACTTATTATACAGAAATCACTGTAGTAAGTAAACAAAAAGTTATTTTTTTTTACTTCCGTGAAGTTAAAAATCAATTCAGTTATGTTTGTTTCTTTATTTTCGTACAATAAACGATTTATACTTATGTATGTATATACGTAAATAAGTAAGAAAATCGAGAGAACCTTTTCACAATCGATTTTAAGATAATTTCTTTGGCAGATGTATGGAATGTCAACATGACATTTTCTAATGAGAAGGATTCATCTTGGTACAAGATTCCGTTTCTTCGACTGTACATACTTTTACCTAAACACATATTTTGCTGTCAAAATCTATAGGTACCCATAGGTAAAACAGTAACGTTACTAAATGATTGACTGACAGACAACGCATAGGAGGTAATGACTTGAAATTTGGGAGAGATGTTCCTTATAGAACATTGAGGTGCATTAAGACGGGATTTTTGTTTTGGGATTTTAGTTTTTCATGAGTGCAAAATCTCGGGCATAGACTACTTTAATAAAATTAGGCAGCACACCAATTTTTAATTCACGTGTAAGCTCTTATTTAAAGAAACTCCTCTAATACATAAATTATATCAGGAAAGCTTTTTAGGGATAAAAAAATCCTACCTGATTGGGCAAAACCGTTAAATTACCTCTAATGCTTTTAAATTTTTTTGTCATACGTAATAAATGTAGGCAGTCCAATATGAACAAATGTTGGTCCGTTTACCTGCCGAAATATCAAATATAGAATTAGAATGTCGTAGTAGAGACTACAGAATAGGTCTGCCTATTCGGAAGACAAATTGCTTCAATCCACTTCAACTTAAGCCATCATTGTTGTTTATTTCTTACTTTTGCTACAGACATAACAGTATGTCATACCTTTTCCAATCTAATAGGCTGTCATTTGCCATTAACCTTATAAGTACCTATTTAGGGATAATTATTAAGGGACTTTATAAAAGAAGAAGGAGGTTTACAATTAAGTTGTATTTTTATTATTTTGATTTTTGTTACTTCAAAACTCTGTTATTTCTGAACAGTTTTGGAAAATTCTTTTTGTGTTTGGGAGAGCAAACTTTTCGTTTGGTCCCATTTAAATTCGAAGAAACAATACCACCCTAACCCTAAGGAAAGTTGTTTGAAGTTAGTTTTTTTTTCTTCAAACATTTGACGTAAGTATGTACTGTCAAAGGTCATGTCAGAGCAAAAAACAATTTTCGCGTCATAAAAATAAACAAATGCTCTCTAAGTGAGTACTATGAACAAAATTAATTATCTCAGACGTTAGTAAGCGGAGAGAACGTACATAACTCCCGGTAGTAAAGCAGATAAAACGTAAATTCAAATGCTCCTGTAACCAACACATTCATAAAACATGATACTCGGTAGATACTAAATTTAATGCCCAAAATTATGGGCGAAAAACTTGGTTTTAATGGGTGAAACTCCAACGGCCATTAGTGTAAGCCCCGCGTCATTCTCCCGGTACAAACTCAGGCTTTTTATTGCAATAAACTTTCTGACAAGCCATTTGTGGCAGGAAAGTGTTCGCTGAAATTAATCACATGACCCGCTAGGCTTTGTTTACTCGCGGCGCGCTCTTGATCGTCTTTATTTCGTTTACAAATAACGTATACTTTCTCAACGGGGCATATGAAAAGACGCCAAGAATGCTGAAAGAGAGCTTAAAACAGGTAAAGCTGTTACGGCGCATAATTTATCTTTCCTGAGCTTTGATAAATTTTAATCAATGACTCAAATTCTATGTTTTTGTGTTGAATCTATTCTATCGATGATTTTCAGGTGTACGACGGTCGGCCAAGAAAATGGTCTACCAGTTTTGAAAAAGTTTCTCTGAGATCTAAATACTGCTAAGGTTGACTTTTCTGAGTGAAGTCATGTCACTTTCATCATATTATTGCTAGGGGAAATCTACCTCGTTGTATCATGACGTGCAAATGAACTTCAATCGTAGGGTGGTAGACCATATTTTTGGCCGACTGTACCTCATTACTCATTATCATCATATCAGCCAAAAGATGTCTATCATTAGACAAAAGCCGCATCCAAGAGGTTCCTGCGACCTTTGCCATATCGTCGGACCAACTTGTTGGGGTTCCTATGCTACCCTCAGAAAAGAAGTTTCCCAACGTGATCGAATCATAAATGAGGAGATCCCTAGAAGAAAAGTTATTGGCAAGCTTGGAGAGTCGCCAGACTTAAGTGGCAGTGGACAAGGCACATTGCTCGTAGCACCAACGGCCGATAGAGCTTTAAGGTTTTAGAGTGGCGACCGCCAACTTGAGGATCTTATCACTTATTAGTCCTATCTTATACATACTTATAAAAAAGTAATGGGTCTGATTGACAGACAATGCACAGCCTAAACCATTGGAGCTAGAGGCTTAACATTTGGCAGACATATTTTTTGAAGATCGTACTCGTGCTAAGAAGGATTTTTTTAGAAATTTCCACGGGATAGAGAGCTAGGTAGTAAATTTTTTAATCTTCGGCAGGAGCGAAGCCGCGGGAAAAAGATAGTGGGACCTAAGCTAACAGCTCGTAGTAAAAAGTACCATTCGTTCCAGTATCGGACTTGTGGTTTTAAGGTCCAGTTAATTATAAGACTAATTTATTATTACGATCTCGTTCCCAACTGCCCATCTCATCATTGTCCAAGGTAAACTTGTGTTAAGTAGAAAATACAAGACTCAAATTATATGTCGGCGATCTTGGAGGACTAAAGGGAATTATGAAATACGACTGAAACTCGCTAATTAGCAGTAACGAAATACGTTTTCAAGTTAATTACTTGTTCTGTTTTAAACATAGTCGATGCAGCGAGGCGTTAAATTAGCCGAATCATAGCAACTCGTTGCTGCACGGCTCTCACTAAGTCGAGTTGAGTAGCGGCGGGTTCTCAGCTACAGCTATGAGATTTGTGTTATGTTTTGAATTTGCTCTGCATCAAAGCAAATCGACTTTGATCAATTATAACTGTAGATCCACAGTCGCGCGCCCGAAAATGTCCGAGCCAAATGAGCGCCACTTTGATAAAAGTGGCCTTCTTTTTTCTCAGTACGTTGCGTGAAATTGTCAAGTTTAGCTGTCAAGTGTCAACCGAAATTCGACTGTAATGAAGTAAAGACTAGGTTCAAATTTCTGTGTAGGTGATGATTTTAATTGTTATGCAAACAAATAAAAAAGTTCGGACATTCTTTGAAGGGGATTTTGTTCGGCAATGTGTATCTTCAGTTATAATTGATCATAGCAAATCGAGAAATAAATTTATTGCTAGGTTTCTAAAAATCACTATCATCATAATTTCAGCCAAAATAGGGTCCACTGCTGAACACAGGCCTCCCCCAAGGTTCGCCAAACAGAACGGTCCCGCGCCATCTGCATCCAACATGTTCCCGCAACCTTAATCGTCGCTCCGTTTTCGATGCCTACCTACACTACGTCTTCTGGTCCTTGGACGCCACTCAAGAACCTTTTGGCCCCATTGGCCATCAGTTCTATGAGCGATGTGCCCTGTCCAATGCCACTTCAATCTGGCGATTCTTCGAGCTACGTTGGTGACTTTTGTTCTTGCGCATTTCTAATGTGTTTTTTAAATGTTCTGTTGAAAAACTGGTGTGCTGTTGCCAACAGTGGGTTATAATAATAACTCACTTTAAGTTAACGACTGTATAGATATGAGTAGAGTTGGCATGAGAAATATATGGCGCTTGCTATTAAGTTGTTTTCAAAAAGGAAATGAGGATCTTACACGTCCAAATGTTTAGCCCATAAAGTTGAATATATGGCTTTTGCTTTTTACGCGCACACTTCTTATTTAAATTCTACAGTTGGTGCTTCCATCATAACGTAATATATGCATCGATGTCGTAAAATATAAGGTCAACGATTTTATTGAGATCGCTAATATACAAAGTGTATACGACGCGGCGAGTAAATAATTCGACAGGGATTTACGTAAGCCTATTCGCTTCAGTTATCATGTAATGTAATCGAAAACCAGTTAATTATTTTTAAAAAACCTCTTTTATGTTTTGAAATTTGTCGCATGATATTAATTTGCAGAAATAGTGCATAATTTATTGAATCAGGCGTTACTTTGCGGAGGTGGTAGGTGGAAGAGGCGGGTGGAGGTAGAGGAACTGCAAGAACACACATTTCTTGCATAAGCGTAACTATCATTAGGTCACGGGTGAGTAAAGTAATTGTTCCAGTTCAGAAAATAGTGGAGTTATTTTCTTCATTACTATAATTGGTGATATTTGTTTCTCCACATAAAATTTTATCTTTTTCATAAAGCCTGCGGCGAAATGATGCTGATTATAATGGCCAGCATTTTAAGTTCTCTGAAACGTTAGCAAGTGGTGAGTTGGTAGCTGAGATTATCTGGAGTGAGATAATCTCTCTCTGTCGCACTCTGCCGGCGGCGAGCCGTACTCTGGGGGCATTATTCTATTTGTTTTAACTTTCCAAGTTAAGAAAGAAAAGGTGTCTTAAAACTTTTAAAGGCTTATTTATTAATATAATGTTAAGATATAGTTGAAAATATAATAAAAAAATATTGTCTTTGTATTGTAAAGCTTATTTCAGTTTTAATGACAATTTTTGCTTATAACTAATATTTTGCGGGATTTAACCATTGTTTTTTGCCTGCACAATACCTGATTTTTTCAGTTTGGTATCGTGCAAAGTTCAAATTGATAAGCGAGTACTTACTTTGTCATGCAGATTACTTAGGTCCTGCTTCTTTCCTGATAACGTCATACAAAATAAATTGCGCATTTATTTTGAAATAAACTAATTTGTGGCAGTGAAATGGGTAGAGGTTGAATTAGTACCAAATTTTCTTACTACCTAGACACAATGAAAGTTTACTACGTACGTACGTGTAGTGACAGGTACAAACTGGAATCAAAATTAATTCATTATGGTATCAAAGACAAATACAAAAATCATAATATAATATAATAAACTAAACTTAACTGAATTTCATTGCATCTATTTGAGCCATAGGTAAGAAATCGTAAAAAGTTTATCTAGGTTCATCAAGAGTTTTTTTGTAGAGAGATATTATAATAATATACATATTACAATAATTGTGGTTAGTAAACTTCTTTGAGTCCAGGCAAGTACAGGCGTAGGGTGACAACAATTTTGATACAGGAAATTTAAATTCCCACTTATATTATAGAAGTTTGAAGTTTTGAGAAGTTTGTAGAGATGTTTGGATGTTTGAATGGTTGTTAGTCAATCACATAATAATGATTGAATATTTTATATATATACATATATAAAATTCTTCAGGCCAAAATTCTGGGCCCTAATGAAAAAGGGGTTAAGTCTAAATCAGCTGTTCAACTTCTGCAGAATTAACTCCCTTTTCACTAGGGCCCCAGAATTTAGGATTGTAAAGTGTTTCTCGTAAAAGTATTTCAAATGCGCGCAAAGCCGTGGACTAAGGCTGGTAGCATAACAAAGGAATAAGATTTTTGTTTCTTTTGTGTAACTCCAATTTTTTTTGTTTGTTGATTTTATTGTTCTATCTAATTTGGACTTATGTATGATTTTATTGATGTTCTTAAAATAATTTGGATTAAAAGTAAGTAAAAAAAGACCCCTGGTTGCCAATTACATGTCACAATGTATAATGATTTTGTCCGACGAAACACTACTAGCAAATTACACTGGCGCCCGTGTTTTGCCATGATAGGCTGAAACACTATTAAATATGTATAGTAAACCGCACGCCCAACATTATTCTTACCAATTGTTAAAGAAAGCTGAAGTCAGGAACCCAAATCAAATAAACTGGATTAGGTCATCGCTTTATGGCGAGTGGAAGTGGCGGGTCATCTCGGAGGAAGCAATTCTCGTGGTCGTAGATTGAATGCAAAATTGGATGAGATCCCACTGTTTTTACTGTATGGATCCCGGGATTGTTACTACAACGTCCTCGTTTTATTTAGTCGGGGGCGCACTCTCCGTTCCAATGGTTTGATTGAATGTGACAATAGTGATTGTTACCGACACTTTAGTCGCCTTCGGGTTTATGTCATTTTTTCCTCAACAAAATGTGTTTTATGAGCTCGTATTGAATGTGATATTCTAGCTATATCTTTTGCTTCTTTGTAACGGTGATTCTGAGGATTGGCTTGAGGGTAGTTTTACTATCGTTTCTATCGCTATCATTATCTTGTTGCATAGGTATATTGAAAAAATGAGTCCCAACGAGTGAAAGATTTTTATAAAACGATACAGTGTGGTTGCAGTACAATTTCTATTTATCTGTTTTTTTTTACAAAAAACTGACCTGTGATTGACCACTACGAGTACCTCATCTGATGAAAAGTGCAGATAAGGCGAAGAGTATACGCTTACTAGTTCAGTAACAGCCTATTCACTTTAGCCATAAAGAGCCCTAGGTTATATTTATCTGGAAATACAGACCACGGTTATTTAACCGTGGGTTTCTTGAGATGGAGGAATTGAATCATGTAGGTAGGTAATTCCTGCGCACACTCCCCAAAATGTATCCGATAAAAAACAGACAAACAAGGAACTCTACGACGGTATTCGAGGCTCTGTTAGCCTGCCACAGATAGACGGACTATCACCAATGAGTCTTCGGGCTCGATGCTCCACCGAATCCAACGCCGCCAACTGATACTTGGCGAAACCGTCCCAAAGAAGGCAACAGTATTCCATACACGATCTAACCTGTGCTTTGTATAAAGTTAAAAGTTGCTCTGGCGTGAAATCTCATCCTAACTGTAGCTTATTTTATTTCTTCACCATACATAACTACAGTGATGATACATAATTATGTGACAAGAAAGTGGTAGCGGTTAAACGCTAGTAGAACTACCCTTGTGCTTATTGTGATTGAGCATTCTTCGAGTGTTAATGGTTGGGGGGTTGTTTTGGTAGAGGTGAAAAGAGGGTTATTTGTCGTCACAAAGGCGCATTCCGACGTCAAAGCGCGGCTGCACGGCGCTAACAGCGCCAATTACCGCCGGTGCCGGTGCCGGGTCAAGAGCCGAAACTCGCTAACCTGTTATCCTTACCCGCGCCCTGCATTCTACATTCGTTCTAACCTAGATTTTGTGCCACATCTTCATCACTTACGGCTTACATACGTCCCAGCCTCTTCTCAGAATTAGAATGCGTTTGCTGTAGTTTCCACGCAGACCTAGCGCAGATTGAGAAAATCACACACGCTATTAAATATCTTTGCAGCTCCTTCGCTCGTGGTAGAATAGTATTTTATACAATCGTTACATAATAGGGCTCGTTAAAGTCGAGTACTGTGATTTGATCACGAGGCGTTACCGAGTGGCCTTAAAAAGGTACGAGATTTTTAGATCTAATTTTGTAATAATTGTATACAATGCTTTTTCTTCAATTCAAAAGACTTTTATTTTAAAAACAAAGACATTGACATAGTCATTGTTATAACTACTTATAGTTTAAACCACAAATTATTTTAGCGATGTTACCAACTTCTTGAGAAGTAAACGCTAGCAAAAACATAACATAAAAGTAAAATGGTCCTTATTCATTTTCTGTGATCATGATCAACCAAGCATTGAACCATTCTGACAACAACAGCCTGGCCAGCAGGCTAATTGTCTAACTCCCTCGCAAACGCCATCGCGTTCATTTTGACAGTTCTTGTATGGGCTGAAAATTGGTGTCAGAAACAGCCAGCTGTCACGGCCATACAAAAACTGTCATTTCAATCCGATGCCGAGTGTTAAAAAAGTTACACAATTACCCTGCAGCTAATTTCAACTATTCAGGAAGCAGCAGAGCGTTTGCGTCACGTTATATTTGACCAATTAAGTGAAGAGCGAATTTGAATTACGACGTTCGTTTCTAAGGTTCCGCGCCGAAATGGTGCCAACGGAACCCTATTACTGAGACTCTGTTGTCTGTCTGTCCGTCTGTCATCACTTGAAATTTTCACTCGCCTCATTTCATAAGAAAAGTGCACCTTAGAGATAAATTTTGTTGCCTATTTTACAACTTTAAAACGGATTTTGATAAAGATTGTACCTCGATAAAGTTTTATATCATAAACAAAACAAAAGCTCCCAATTTGTTTAGTGCTAGTCTATTATGAGAATGACAATTTTTTTATACTCAATTAAAGTATTGAAATTTTTTAAAAATATTTTTTATTTATCTCAGATTCCAGCGATGTCTGAAACAAAGAATTTGTAAAAATTCTTTGACTCGCAAAACATTCCGTAACTAAAAATATCAACAATGAATACTTCAACGGGAAATCTGTTTAAAATTGAAAAATTTTCTGCGAAATCCGTAATTCCTCACACGTCGTGCTCACAAAAGAGCGGGTTCAGGTTCAAAGGCGTGCGTCGTTGCACGCCGCCTTTGCCACCGGGCCCCGTTTGCGAACATTGGTCCCTGCACTGCCAAAACTCTTCTCGTATTTAAAGTTATTTAAATGTCAGTTTGAAATCCCATTTACATCAATTAAATAACTATTTATATGTATTGCCCTAAAAGTCAATCGCCAAAACTCGAAAACCATTGCTCGATATTGGATATTTTTTTGTTGGTTGCATTCGTAATTGTCAGGACAGGACAAGATTACAACGACAGACTTCAACGGGGGCGAAGCTGCAGGCAACAGTTAGTTAAAGTATTAAATAATAGTAGATTGTTCAACAAGGGACTAAAACAAGCCATAATGACACGAGATATTTAGCCACCCGAGCGACAGCGAGGGAGGCTATAATTCGAGTTGTCATTATGGTAGTTTAGTCCCGCGTTAAACACTCTACTTTTCACTTTGAATGCGAGGAAAAAAACGACGTACAAAATTACTTTTTTACAACGTATGCTCAATACGAGCAATGGACATCTGTTCAAAATTCAAATAGCAAAAAAAATACCGCTGTCTTTTCTTTTCTTTTATATTTTTTTGTAAAGTGACGCTTTAAATGCTTGCATAATTAGCCAACAGATTCTAACTTAAAGACTATGTTAAAACTAATTGGACTATGCATGCAAGAATGATAATTGTTCATTCATTAGAATCGGCAAATAAATTAACCTAATTGATCTAAGTTCACACACAAAATATATTGTTAACTGAAACACTTACCCGTGAATAAAGAAACGACTTTTTAAGTTTATTTTCTATATGCCAATTCTTTGTTAAATTATATCTAATTATACTTTCTATTTACTATTAAATGCAACTGACATCGCATTATTTTGAAGTCACGCCATATTAACATTCAAACGTAACTGCTCTATCTACCGTACACTCCAGCACTGCTTTGCCGACAGTGCGGATTGCTATTTTATCGACAGAGCAGGGAACTGCTTTGCCGACAGCGTTTCAAAAAAAAAAAACAAATTAAAAACACCTAAGCTAAAGGAAATCTTTCTTTACGTGCAAAATAAAATGAATTCATCTTTAATATTTTATAATTAAATAGATTAATATTCGTAATTATTCAATGTGTTTCACGAAATTATTATTTTTTAAATATTTTTTATACAGTTGTCATTTTGAGGTTATTTCCACGCCCTAAAGGCTTCCACAGACCGAAGCGCAGGGCGCTACAGTGCGTCCGCAGCGCGCTTCGGTCTGTGGAAAGCTTTAAAATTGTCTATACCCAGTTACTGAAAATGGTGATAATCCTCCATTCACAAACACCGTGATTGGCAGTTTAGGGGTTTCCATAGTCAATTAAAAAAAATTTACTTTAATCCCTTGAGATCAAAAAAGAGCTTTAGTCCCGATATGCAGAGACTAAAGTAACATTTTAAGAGCATGAGAAGTGAAAATAAATAAATATCACGGGACATTTCACATCAATTGACCTAGTCCCAAACTAAGCAAAGCTCGTACTATGGGTACTAGACAACGGATAAACATACTTATAAAGATAAATACATAGGTAGGTACTTCGATGAAATTTGGTATTTGGCGGTTTTCGGGGATGAAAAATTGATCTAGCTTGGTCTTATCTCTGGGAAAACGCTTGGTACCGAGTTTCTGCCCGAGCAGAGCTCGGTCGCCCAGGTACTATACATGAAACATCCAAGATTCGAGCACAAACATTCGTATTTTTCACACAAATATCTGCCCCGACCGGGAATCGAACCCGGGACCTCAAGCTTCGTAGTCAGGTTCTCTGACAACTAGGCTATCCGGCCGTCTAAAAAGGCCGTATTAAAGTAGCTAGGAAATCAAATTAGACCTAAACTAGGTAAATCTTTTTTATGGGCATTGGAAAAACAATAGAATAGACAGAAATAATATACACAGAAGTTTCTGAACATTGACAATTACAACAAGTATGCACTCGTATAGCATTTGTTTTCCTTGTAAATATCAGAAACTTCATAGTTGGGCTATGTGCCAGAATTGGTTTCATAGCAGCCGCCAAATACAGTTATACACTGACGAGCAAAAATAAAGGGTCGGTTACAAAAATGACGTTAACTACAAAACCCGCTGTGATAGCTTCTTTGAGTAAAATGAGTTTAGTAAAGAGTTTTATTCTTAACAAGAAAAGTTTAATTGAGAATAAAACTCTTTATTAAACTCATTTTACTCGAAGAAGCTATCACAGCGGGTTTTGTAGTTATCGTCATTTTTGTAACCGACCCTTTATTTTTGCTCGTCAGTGTAGTTAAACATACTCATTATTACCATGGCAACACTTATGACACACACACACACATATATCCGTATTTTGGATTCATCATAATCATAATCGAAAATTCGAATCTGGAATCAAGGTTAATAGCTGTAGAAGCGAATAAACATAAATTAAAAATTTAAAAAACCCCCAACCCAATTAGGTTACACATGTGTTTAAAAATAAAGTAAATGCCCATTTTGCGTCTAAGGTCCCGCAGTTAACAAAAGTGCTGGTAACTCTGAAATGACTGAACCGATTTTGATGGAACATGTCTAAGAACCATCATCAAAAACCAGTTTTCAAATAAAAAAAACCGCATCCAAATCGGTTCACCCGTTTAAGAGTTATGATGCCACAGACAGACACACACACACGCATAGCGGTCAAACTTATAACACCCCTCTTTTTGTGTCGGGGGTTAAAAAGTAGAAAGAAATACAAACGATGACGTTTCTGTTCCTCTTATTGATAGTTCTGTGGATTTTAGGTTAGTGTTTATTTCTCTATTCATAGTAATCCAATTTGTGTTTATGGTCAACATAAAAACACTTCTGACAACTGCTTGTTTCTACATTGAATCCGCTAGAAAAACTTTGATCGGCTCTCACCAAACAATTCGCAATACGGTCGTAATGCGCCGCGACAAATGTCCAGCACTTACGAGGGACATACCATATCATTTCAGGCAATGACCCGACGCTACATGTAATATGGGGAAAGTGTAACGATATATAATGCAGGAAATTGAATGTAGGCGCCGTTTTACACTTAGGTATTCTAAGAAATAAAATGCAAAATAAGGCACAGAAAGCAAACAAATAAAAATATCGTTCTCAAAGTTTGACGATGGTAATAATTACTTTCCAATCATCATCTTCATCATCACAGCCTATATGCGTCCCACTGCAGGGCACAAGGCTCCACTCAGAATGAGAGGGTTCGGGCCGTAGTTGGGAACTTACTAGTTTCCTATGCTGTAAAGAAATAGTAATTTTGTTCAATCTCAGTAAGTAGCAAGTAATTTAATCTCGGCGTATGATCCCCGCCTGGATCACTGCCATTCAGAACTGCTCTCTGCTTACGTCTAGTAACTAGTTGAGTGATATTTGAAACTTTGCACTTGAAATAATTTTTCCCGGATGGAACGCTGGCGCTCAGTTAGTATTTGCTCAGTTTATTTTTCTCCAAGTACGAGAGCCCTCTAGGTGAATACACAGCGCATTCTGCGTTCAAGTGAGCCTCGCGAGCTGCCTCGCTGCGCAGCCTCCTCTTACCAAAGCAGAACTAATATAAAATACTACGTGACGGAATCATAGCCTGCTTCTTATTCATCCCTGACCCATCACCATATAATAGGATATTTTTATTTCAATAGTCGTAACAGCTCCAGACGAAGCAACGCTTTCCATAAGCCTCGCCAAAATTACCAGGCAGTTAAAAGTAACTTACCGATTTAATAATAATAAAAGCGAGGAATTTAAGAGCGCGACGATGTTTTTTTTCATAAAAATCATCATGACGCATAGCCGTCTCCGCCCAGTAAAAGAGCGGAAAGAGCCTGGATCCCTGTAATTAGACGCGGCGAAGATTTATGTAACGAAATTCTCCAAATTCTTCGTATTTTTTGGCAGCGACACGTGCTTCTTTGATCTCAACTTATTAAAATATTTTCTTTAACGTGAGTTCTGCAAAATGTTAAGATGGGTGGGATTATAGATTTAGAGGAATAGACGGAGTAGGTTAGCGCGAGTTTTAGGCTGCGCGGGAAAAGGGAAGGTAATAATGGTGTAAAGGTCGTGTTTATTTGGGTCCGCTTTATTTCCACCATTCTCTGGGGGCTGCTCGCTTCATGTATCACTGCAGACGTCAGCCCCGGGTTAATTGTCTACGTGCGTTTTCAGCTGAATTCGTCACGTCCACTCGTTCACATCGCCTGCGCACTTGATTCCAATTCGCACATAAAACCTATGATAAATACCTCGTCCTATTGCTAAAAGTCCAAGTTATATTCAACAAAATAAAAACACCCAAAATCATTAAAAAGGGTACGAATCAAAATATATAAAGTTTAAAACAAATAATGGACGAAATACATAATGGTCATAATACATACTAAAATTTTCTATGAAACTATTGATTAAACGATTTTTTTTAATAGTGTAATCTACAGATTGGTTTAGGTTAGGTTAGGTTTATTTTATGAAAATCCTGTAAAGTTGAGAATTTCCAAGAAAATTGCATTATATCTAATGACCATTATGTATTTCGTCCATTATTTGTTTTAAACTTTATATATTTTGATACGTACCCATTAAAAAGCAACAACTCCTACGTGCGTTATGCTTCTAATATGACTACTACCATCTAAAATTTCATTACTTTGTTAAAACAATTGCTGCATTTATGATTCACCCTTCCCCATTTGCATCGTTCGCTTTATCTATAATGACGGCTGTGGACTAGGCGATAAAGCAGACCCATTACAGTGTTTGAAGTATTGATCCAAACCAATTATTCTATAGAGAACTGAACCAAGTGCTTTAAGGGTTTCCAGACAATGGCCTAAAGTACTTCGTTTGTAGTGTTGCTGTCATTATCCTATACTGAGCGCCTATCCTGAAACTAACAATAAGTTCAATAGTTTGTAGCTACGAGTATAATGATCTATCTTTATCCTAGTTCGAGTCATGCTATAACAATTGAAGGATATTTAGAAACTATGTTGTAAAAGGACACGAAAGGTTTAAGAAATGAGAAGAAGAATTAAAGTAGTTAATATACCAAAAAGTATCAGTAGTGGGGGACCGAAAAAAATAACACAGACATGTGGTTGAGTGTCGGTTAAGATCTCTGAATTGTCTGAATGTACGCGATGGATGTACATAAATGCGCAAAACGTAAGACGCCAGACATCTTCCAGAGGCTAGTGAGTGACCTTTTTTGAGGAGTTTCCTTTGTTGCTGATACGATACTAAGTAATTCAATAAAATAAAAATTTGCACAAAATTGATAAAGATGAGAGCGGTATAGCAAAAAAGTGTTTTGACCAATGTCAGCATTAACAACCAACGTATGACTATGTATTAAATCAATTGTGTAGTCCGTTATTCCATTACAACAGTGTGTCGTATTTAAATGCAGATGATATTTCCGACTACTCATGTCTACGTCTGCGGAAAACCAATCTCACTGGATCCATTAACCAAATAGAAAGAGGGGCGGCGGGTCAACCGTGACGCCCTTTAAGCTATATTTTTACGAGTACCTTAATAATTCTGCCCTTTTAAGTATGTTATTCGATATCGCTTTTTTGGTTTCTTTATCTTAAACAGTGAGTGTTACTATCCTTGTTTTATTTTATTAATATTATTAATACATATAACACTTCATAAAAAGTACCTGGGCGACCGAGCTCTGCTCGGGCAGAAACTCGGTACCAAGCGTTTTCCCAGAGATAAGACCAAGCTAGATCAATTTTTCATCCCCGAAAACCCCCAAATACCAAATTTCATCGAAATCGTTGGAACCGTTTCCGAGATCCTGATTATATACACCGGAGGGGTGGGAGTGGGGGGGGGGGTTGAGAGGGGGGGAGGGGATGCGGGAGAGGGAGCGCGGGGGAATTAAAGGGGGGATGAAAATTTCATTGATTTTGCCGTAGGATGCACCGTTTTCAAGATATTTGACAAAAACACCGGAGGGGGTGGAGCGGTGAGTCACGTTAAACTATCGTCCGTAAGCCGACTTTACAGACAACCGGCTTTTCCTGTTCTGTGTGCTCCCAATAGGGAACGTGCACATAGACGGTGCTGCCATCTGGTGCCATAAGGGTGCCATCAATTTGAATGTTTTACCTTGATAAGTTTGTTTTACTGTCCGCATAGTGTCTCTTCTGTCGCATTAGTGCTGCCGCCTATAGTTACTGCACGTTCCCTATAATACTTTTTCTAACAAAAAAGTAACTTTTTCTTGCAAAAAAATAACTTTTTCTCACAAAAAAGTAACTTTTTCTCACAAAAGAAGAAACTTGACGTTTTCTCATAAAAAATAAACTTAAAAAAAAAAACTAAAAATCTTGAAAAAAAACGTGGTATCGAACCGAGGTCGGCTGGCTCCGCGACCACCCGATTTCTAATGTGCCATTATGATCTGCTCGAAGTCGGCGAAATTTAGCTTTATATTCTAATGCAAACAAAAATAGCCGGAAAACACGAGTAAAAGCGATTTTCTGAAAATGAAACATAGCTAGATCAGTTTTTCATCCCCGAAAACCCCCACATACCAAATTTCATCGAAATCGTTGGAGCCGTTTCCGAGATCCTGATTATATATATACAAGAATTGCTCGTTTAAAGGTATTAGATAGATTAGATAGATTAGATAGATACCTCTGCTAATAATGCCATGACACAAAGGATCTCGCTTCCATTATTAATACATATATGTATGTGAATACACATTCGTTTTCTAAGATTAATTGGAATTTTATCTTGAATTGAAAGTACCTATCTAGGTTATCTTCATCAATATTTCCGCAATCGTATCTATCTCTTATATCGTAAAACTCGTAATTATCTCAGAAAAGATTTTTTAGACGAATAGGGAAACCAGGAATTAACCGGAATAATATTGTTGATGATGTTAAACATGATTAAATAAGGCAACATTGTATGAAACTGAATCTTTCCCCCGACAGCTCTAGCAGTTATTGTTTAGCCGGATTACGGGACGAATATTGCGGTAACGGTCGTGAGCTATACTCGTACGAATAACGTCTTAACAGCCACCCTATTCTATAATAAAATCAAATTATTTGTCAATGGGCTACCGTTCCAGTTTTCCTTCCGCGCCAAGATTAAAATCACTTATTCTAATGTTACTTACGACGTTTTAAAAGAAGGTAAGAGTAGTACGTTACGGCCTGTCCGCACCTGTTATTTATGTTCCCGTTGCAATAAACAGCTCAACACAGACAAACAAAACGTATCTCTTATTTACATTCCATGAAAGAGTAAAACAATTCGCATAAAACACCATTTCATTTTGATGCAGTAAGTAAGTGCTGATAAAAATGTACAATTTTTACTGAAGTAAATTTAAATCATAATTAATTGTTCATATACAAAATAAGAATGTTAAAACGGTTTTATTATGGAATCAGTATTTAGTTTCAAAATAAAATCAAAAGGGTTGCCGGCCGAAAACCTTGAACAGTGTTAATTGACTGCTTATTACTTTTAATTATATCTAATCTATCTAATACCTTTAAACGAGCAATTCTTGTATATATATAATCAGGATCTCGGAAACGGCTCCAACGATTTCGATGAAATTTGGTATGTGGGGGTTTTCGGGAATGAAAAACTGATCTAGCTATGTTTCATTTTCAGAAAATCGCTATTACTCGTGTTTTCCGGCTATTTTTGTTTGCAGTAGAATATAAAGCTAAATTTCGCCGACTTCGAGCAGATCATAATGGCACATTAGAAATCGGGTGGTCGCGGATCCAGCCGACCTCGGTTCGATTCCACGTTTTTTTCAAGTTTTTTAGTTTTTTTTTTTAAGTTTATTTTTCATGAGAAAACGTCAAGTTTCTTCTTTTGTGAGAAAAAGTTACTTTTTTGTTAGAAAAAGTATTATAGGGAACGTGCAGTAACTATAGGCGGCAGCACTAATGCGACAGAAGAGACACTATGCGGACAGTAAAACAAACTTAGCAAGGTAAAACATTCAAATTGATGGCACCCTTATGGCACCAGTTGGCAGCACCGTCTATGTGCACGTTCCCTATTGGGAGCACAGAACAGGAAAAGCCGGTTGTCTGTAAAGTCGGTTTACGGACGATAGTTTAACGTGACTCACCCCTCCACCCCCTCCGGTGTTTTTGTCAAATATCTTGAAAACGGTGCATCCTACGGCAAAATCAATGAAATTTTCATCCCCCCTTTAATGCCCCCGCGCTCCCTCCCCCGCATCCCCTCCCCCCTCTCAACCCCCCCCCCCACCACTCCGGTGTATATAATCAGGATCTCGGAAACGGTTCCAACGATTTCGATGAAATTTGGTATTTGGGGGTTTTCGGGGATGAAAAATTGATCTAGCTTGGTCTTATCTCTGGGAAAACGCTTGGTACCGAGTTTCTGCCCGAGCAGAGCTCGGTCGCCCAGGTATTTAATAAATATAACAATTCTTCCTGTTTTTCCTGATATATTTAATCATAAAACTGATTGTAGGTACTTATACCATTAAATTATTATGATAAGGTATAATTTGTCCTGAATACGTTTATTTATTTATTTTTTATGTTAGAGAGGCCAGACAAACGAACTAGTGGGTCACCTGATGTTAATTGATCACCACTGTCCATAGACACCCGCAGCGCTTTACGCGTTGCCAGTGCGTTGTCGGCCCTGCAGAAAATTTTACACTTGCCTCTTAAAGGCACCCAGGTCGTAACTCGACGGAAAGACCCCACCGGGAAACTCGTTCCAGATTTTGCAAGTTCGTGGAAAAAAAGATCGCTTCAAACGCACCGTCGAAGACTGCCATTCATCAACATGATTCTGAATAATTTCTGAGACTGTTGTTGTACCTTGTACCTACGTAACATAATCGTTACGACGAAACGAATCTCCTTTTTATCGTAACGATTTCTCAGTGCAACGGTTAATCTAAGATTAAGTAAGTAGATTCGTAACTTTAATGCTTTTAGAACCTAAATTGCATGATTATTTTTGTAGCTTCTCTGTAACAGTTGTTTTCTCTGTGGTTTAATTTGCGCTGAAAATATACGGATATTTTCGTTTCAAAACTTGCTATTTAAAACGTTCAAAGGTGAAATATTGAAATATAATTGCATGCAGGCCCGACCCCAGCGGCGGTGTGGCAACGTGTTATTATGGAAATGGTTTTAAGCCTGAATCGCAGTTCAGGATTCTTTGTTTCAATGCAAGTGCTGTTAGATTTTTGTACGAACTGCTTGAATGCCATTCTGCATCCGTTTCTTATGCAATCTCTCTTTGTACTTACAATTTTTTTTTCCTGTCTTTGCCCATCAGCTTTGTTTGAAATGAAAATTTAATGTTCGTTAAATCTATTTCGAGTATTTGATGGCTGGTTAACCAAGTGGTTAGAGAACCTGATTATGAGGCGTGAGGTCCCGTAACGTGTTCGATCCTCGGTCAGGGCCGATATTTGTATGAATATTAATACGAATGTTTGTTCTCGAGTCTTGGATGTTTCATGTATATTTAAGTATGTATTTATCTATAACTATACCTAAGTATAGTATCCATATTACAAGCTTTGCTTAGTTCGGGACTAAGTTAAATGGTGTCAATTGTCAAATGCTATAAAAACAATTTATTGATTTATTTTTAAAAAGCGGTTTCGTCGATCAGTCGTCATATCTAATTCTATATTCAGTAAATAACGGAATATAGTTTAGTGGCAATATTCTATTTCTGTTATAAAAGGAAAGAAAGAGGCCAATAAAATTCCGCTGGAAGCAACAGCTATCGTTCAGTGAAGCGGCTATCTGCATTTTATACTTTCGACGCCATCAACGCTTGAACGCTGTATATCTTAACATTGTTGAGTTCAGTTATATGTTGCCCTGCCGCCGCATTGTTTATTTAGCAGATCCACTGCGCGATGGCAGTATTGAATAATGCATTCAACTGCAAGTAAGTACTTAATATCAAAACTTTTAACACTTGCGAATTTTGGTAGAAAGAGTTCACTGACGCAGAAATATATAATGTCGCTCCTTATATTTAATAATAATAATCTCCATTTTGCATATTAATTAATCTAACGATATAAATCGTATGCAGCCCGCACCACTGAAACCCAAACATGATTGTAAGTTGGACGAGAAGCAATCTAACGGGAATACAACGGAATGTACATACAACGGTCTACCGGCGCGGAGCCCTATGTAATTTAAAGAACAAACAAGCCTCCACCGGGTTTACGTCGGCTGCAGCAACAAACTTGATTTACCACGCTTTAACTCGCACATCACAATTTGTCCTCCAGTATCAAGATTCGAAGGTGCTCCACCTTAACTTCTATTTAGTCTCCCTGATTGAAGTCTTAGTCGACACGTTGCGATTTGATTCATACATATTCATCGATAGTGCCCTTGCTCGAAGCGATTTCGGAACCCATCGACGGGCTTGTAGCTATATGAAATTCCGAGGCTCAAAAAAGCAATAGCTCCGCAGATGAAGTTCGGCTCTAGCCGAGCGTTATCAAGCCCAGTTAATCCTGTCTTCTGGATTATTGAATAAATTTTCCCTTCTGACGTACTTTCGCCATTTACTTTGAGGATAACGATTCAATGTATTGGAAAAATTCAGGCCGTTACGGTGTTTAAAAATGTATTGACTCGAATCATTTCGTTTCGCGTGTTCCGACTTCGGGGTAAATATGTGTCGCGTAGGCTTGAGTCGTTATGTCAACAAGCTGTATTTAAGGATTTAAGGGATGTTTAATACAATGGTTAATCTTATTGTTGTGTTCCTAGAGAAGCCTATTATACGGGAGGGTCGGGTTGGTGGAGCTAATGCGGTGCGATGTTATTGTTATGATCGCATAAAGCGGACCGAGTGTCGGTGCGACGCAGGTGCCGCTAACTACCGCCGCCTGTAGTGAAAACTGCTAGTGAGTTCTCTGCTCCGAAGGAGACATGTGCTCGTTCGTACAGTGAAATGTTAATTGCATGTCTCACGTGATTTCAATGGATTTTTTAATAGTCGCTTGAAGAAAAAAGCTAGTTTTTATTAAGTCGAGTAGCAAGTTGATGTTTTTTGACTTTACATACTTAAAGAGTAATTTATAAACATTCCACATCAATTTTTCTTGCCAAATTAAAAAAAAATATATCCAGCATAGTTGGACTGAGTTTTAATATTTTTTAAGTTAGTGGTCGCTTGGAACGTTGGTATCTGCTCCTTTGAGAGCTGCCATTAAACGGTTGAACGGTTTCGAGTGCAGCGAGCATTGCGGGCTCGGCCAAGTCGCGGACCACTATCCTAAGAACCCATACTCGTTTGGGACATCTAGGGACATACCGTTTCAAAGCCTAACTTTTTAGCGTTAAAGTTCGTTTCAAAGTACCAAGAAATGAAGCAAATCGACGGAGTAGGTAGTTACAGGTTCTGATTTTATCGCTCAGTTGTGGAATTCCAATACAGCTTACAATATTGGAGTGCAAAAACTAGTCTGTTGTTAAGGTTAAAATTTAAATAGTAGATTGTTCAACAAGGGACTAAAACAAGCCATAATGACACAAGATATTTTCTATACTTCACTATAATTCGCGTGTCATTATGGCAATTTAGTCTCGCGTTAAACACTCTACTTTTCACTTTGAATGCGAGGAAAAAACGATGTTTTAGGTATATTAATCTACAATATCTATCTAATCTATCTAATACCTTTAAACGAGCAATTCTTGTATATATGTATATATATATATATATATATATATAATCAGGATCTCGGAAACGGCTCCAACGATTTCGATGAAATTTGGTATGTGGGGGTTTTCGGGGATGAAAAACTGATCTAGCTATGTTTCATTTTCAGAAAATAGCTTTTACTCGTGTTTTCCGGCTATTTTTGTTTGCATTAGAATATAAAGCTAAATTTCGCCGACTTCGAGCAGATCATAATGGCACATTAGAAATCGGGTGGTCGCGGATCCAGCCGACCTCGGTTCGATACCACGTTTTTTTTCAAGATTTTTAGTTTTTTTTTAAGTTTATTTTTTATGAGAAAACGTCAAGTTTCTTCTTTTGTGAGAAAAAGTTACTTTTTTGTGAGAAAAAGTTATTTTTTTGCAAGAAAAAGTTACTTTTTTGTTAGAAAAAGTATTATAGGGAACGTGCAGTAACTATAGGCGGCAGCACTAATGCGACAGAAGAGACACTATGCGGACAGTAAAACAAACTTATCAAGGTAAAACATTCAAATTGATGGCACCCTTATGGCACCAGTTGGCAGCACCGTCTATGTGCACGTTCCCTATTGGGAGCACACAGAACAGGAAAAGCCGGTTGTCTGTAAAGTCGGTTTACGGACGATAGTTTAACGTGACTCACCGCTCCACCCCCTCCGGTGTTTTTGTCAAATATCCCCGCGCATATAATGCCCCCGCGCTCCCTCTCCCGCATCCCCTCCCCCCCTCTCAACCCCCCCCCCACCCCCCACCCCTCCGGTGTATATAATCAGGATCTCGGAAACGGTTCCAACGATTTCGATGAAATTTGGTATTTGGGGGTTTTCGGGGATGAAAAATTGATCTAGCTTGGTCTTATCTCTGGGAAAACGCTTGGTACCGAGTTTCTGCCCGAGCAGAGCTCGGTCGCCCAGGTACTTACTTTTATACAACGTACGCTCAATACGAGCAAATGACAATCATCGCAAATGACATCGCTCAATGAGCAATGGACGTCTGTTCAGAATTCAAATAGCAATTTAAATTTGTTCCGCGGTTTTTTTTTGTTGAGTGACGCTTTACAGCCAACAGATTCAAACTTGAAAATTATTTCATAGCTAATTGGACTAAGTATGCATAATAAAATGAATTCATCTTTAATATAATTAAATAGATTAATATTCGTAATTATTCATGGTGATTATTTTAAAAAATATTTTTTATATAGTTGTCATTTTGAGGTTATTTCCACGCCCTAAAGGCTTCCACAGACCGAAGCGCAGGGCACTACGGAGAGCTACGGAGCGGGCGCTACGGAGCGCTGCGGTCTGTGGAAAGCTTTAAAAATTGTCTATGCCCAGTCACTGAAAATGGCAATAATCCTCCATCCACAAACACCGTGTTTGGCAGTTTTATTAGGGGTTTCCAAAGTAAATTAAAAAAAAAATACTTTAATCCCTAGAGATCAAAAAAGAGCTTTAGTCCCGATATGCAGAGACTAAAGTAACATTTTAAGAGCATGAGAAGTGAAAAATATATTTCACACTAGCATCATATTTTTCAACCATTTACATATTGTTTTGAGTTAAGTACGTACCTAAGCGCCACACAGACTAATTTTGTAAATTTAATCGTGCCTTGGGAGTCTTTTATTAAAACGTTGCCGTAAATATGAATGAATGGATGAAATGGGACTTATTCTACAGATATAACTTTAAAAATAAGTATTTCGAGAACGCGTAGGTATAAACACAATGATTGCACATATAAAGCTGTTTAAAGTCGTAATTTTATTCCGAGCTCAGTTACAGTTTTGTTTTATCCCAGTTTAAGAACAGCGGAGCTAAGTTTTGACATTTATATTCTGCGTCTGCTTACTGAATTCAGTTAAGCCTCGCTGCGAGGTGCCTCGTAGTTACCCCGCAAGCTGCTACACAGATTTGTCTCTGTATAAACGGAATGTTGACGCTACGCCTCGTGTTTCTGCTCCGAGATGAGCGTCATCTACTTTTTGAAGCAGATTACTGTTCGCAATTAGAGTTGATGATAAATTCAGAAGCTAAGTTAGCTTTCGACACTATCCTAATCATGTTCCTAAATGAAGAAAATTACGTGATCAAGATAATTAAATTAAATGCGTTTTCTTGTAATACGAACTCAAAGTCCCAACATGACTAAGAAGTAATGAATTAAACCTCATAGACCGCTTACAGTAATTCCTTTAAATCCACATCCCCATTCGTCGAGCTTACACCTGCCGCAAAGCCTCGCCAAACTCTAACTTCGTGCGGTATTTAGGGTAAGATTTTAAATAAGAATACGCTTTTTTTTACAAGTTTGTTCGTTATTCCAAGAGCGAGCAGGTGGTGCTAACAGGCGGCAGTGCAGCGGAAATTGCTGTCGGTTTCTGGGCCTTGGTTAGAGTTGGCTCGATCGACCTTCCCTGCTTGAGCCAGGCTTTGTTAATTGTCGGACAGAAAACAATTAACGACACCTGTGCATGTGAGCGCTATCCCGATCACCGGGATAAATCTAGTGCCACGTGCACTACTATTTTTTATACCCGACTCTGAAAATGTTTCGAATATTGCAATATGTACAATGATAGTTATTTACTTCTTGAACTCACGCTTGTGCTGATTCAACCTCGACGCGGTTAGTGCATTCAGGCCGAAGAATGATTCGTAATCTAAAAAGATGCTACGTGACAAAAATATTAATACACTAACATTACGTTACATCGGAATGATCATTCATGTTTCTAATCCACCGTCTCGGCCAATCTTACAACGAAGGGGCCTGTAGTTGTCAAAACGAACAAAAGGGCTTTTTGGAAGCGCACCCAAACTTAGAATGTTTAATGATCTTAAACCGAGAGAGTGGTACGTTTGACGTTGCATTAGCGAACAAAGCACATTGAAACTAAACCTAGGCTCGCCTTTATCTTCTGCGATTGTTGCAAAACACAAAGCTTAACAAACTAAAAGCTTTCTGGGTGTTTAGGAGAAGGTCTGTTGTGGACTGCGGTTATCAAAGTTCTAACAACTATAGTAACGTTTTACAATTTAAGTGGATTCATATTATTGGTATCGTAACTAAGGGTAGTAACTTTTGTTACGGCATGAAGTTTAAAATTAATTTTATAATTGAGACTGCTGTAGCACGTGTGAAGCGTTTCCTATTTTCCACTCGTTCTACCCGTGTATCACAAATAAGCTTTATCCCAAGAGAGTAAAATTTCTCAAAACAAGATGTAACGCTTAGTAGGAGTAGCCGTAACTTGGCAATATGACGTTTGAAAGACGGTCAGTAATTCATTTATTCCCCCACAACAGGAACTAATCGAATTCATGTTTGCCCGCCGTATACGGAACCTCAAAAACACGTAAGTAACTAGTTCTGGACTTTGCAAGTTAGCCACGATTGCTGTTGTGAAAGAAACACGCAACACGCTTTAGTTTGAGTTGTTTACAAACTTGAACATCGCTTTTCCTGCAATTAAATGGCAAGTGTAGGTACAAGTTCACAGCTAACTATAAATGCTTACTTATTTCTTCACACCACACGGACCAATGTGACGAATATGGAAAAGATAGCGTTGTTACTACATAAAAAAATTAACAGACTCCAAAAACCCACAAAAAAACTAAAAAAATGTTTCCGTGTGCGCCTCTTACTGATCTATTTGAAGTCGGTGCCAAGCGCATTAGATAGTATATTCTATCTGAGATCTGACTAGATCCACTCCTGCTAGCTCGTGCTGAGGCACCGACTTCAAACAGCTCAGTAGGAAACGCACACAGATGCATACTTACTTTAGTTATTTCATCGTTTTTTTTTTAATATTTTCGTATGTTTTTGTAGTCGGTTCAATTTTTTTGAGTGTAACTACTTAATTTAAGTTACTATAGTATATAGTTTAATGTCAATAAAATCCAGTTTACCACAAGTATTGTGACAGACCATAAATTGCTTAACAACTGTATTAAAGTAATCGAACCGCATAACGTGAAAAACTTGAGTAATTCCGGTGGCCATCTTTGGTCTTCCTCATCAGTTCCATTTCACGAAATGGTGATCTTTGAAAGCAAATGTATGAGTAACTACAAATATACATATACCTACCTAAATCACTATAGATGCGCTTACAATATTTGTTAAGGTGGAACGGCACGCTCTAGGCGCGAAATTCAAAATTTTTACAGGTTTTAATTTATTTTGGGTAAACGGTGTAACTTCATATGGTACTTGCGGTTGTAAAATAGTGTTCTTTATATTATTGTGTAAAGCTTTTTAAGAATAAAACTGTTAGCTTGATATAAAAGTTGTCAAACATAGAAATTCGGACTTTCAACGTTTTGACAACTTGTATTTCAAGCTAATAGCTTTATTCTTAAAAAACTTTACACAATAATATAAAGGTCACTGTTTTACAGGCGCAAGTACCATATGGAGTTAAACAGTTACACAGTTTACCCACAATAAATTAAAAAAAAATGTTAATGTAAAAAGTTTGAATTTCGCGCCTAGAGCGTGCCGTTCCACCTTAAGTTCCCTCGATTGATTCCCTCGATTTCCCCGAAATCGAACGATGGCACCTAATTGGAAGTATCACCTGAACACCAAAAAATGTTTTTTCAAATCGGAAATGACGGAGTTGTTAGGTAACAAACATAAAAAACATACAACTAAATTGATAACCTCCTTCTTTTTTGAAATCGCTTAAAACTCTCCCTGTATTTGTTTTTTTTTATATGTAATTTCTTTTTAATTTTATATTGTATTTTATGTGTTTATTTTGTTTGTAATTACATATTTATTTTATTTTGGTTTGATAATATGACTTTCTGCCAAGTTTCTTGCGGCGCATTATTCTTGGCAATGATGGTCCTTACGAAAGCGCTGGTAGTTTTAATAAAGTGTCATGAGAAAGAGCCCTTTGCCTACCTACTTGTAGAATAAACATTTTGATTTTTGTAATAGCTATGTACTTTTTCAATAAATATAGCTTCAACGATACAACCGGTGATTTCGGCTTCGTGGTTGATTGAAGAAGACACTTCACTACTTAGTATAAAACAAAGTCGCTTCCCGTTGTCTGTCTGTCCCTATGTATGCTTAGATCTTTAAAACTACGCAACGGATTTTGATGCGGTTTTTTAATAGATGATTCAAGAGAAAGGTTAGAGAAATGTTATACATGCATAACATTTCTCTAACCTTTCTGGCCGTGCCGCGCGGGCGCACCAACCTGCTCCGGATGGCCCCGATGACGCGTGCATTGCGCGCCCTCAACCTTATAGCCAAATGCATTGACCTGTTCTCGTGTACTCTGAATGAATTCACTAAGTCTGCATTATTCATTATTTGTTACAATAGGAATGAATTAGATATGTAATGTAATTGTATGTATTAGAATTAGTTACGCTTGTACGGTCAGCGTACATTTAAGTTACTAGGCTCACTACGCGTGTAACCCCAATTATCGACACTGCTGTCATTGCACATCTAATTTACCTCAATATTGCTTAAGGTGATTTCAATTAGTCACGTCTTAGTACTCTAACCGCGAACAGTAACATTTTGTATAGACATTAGTACCTAGATCAGTGATTCAACTAACATTTAACATTTGTAACATTATTATTTAACGTTATTAATTAAACAGTTTTAAACATAAACCATTTCTTTTCACATCTCACATCAACCAAGAAGGGTACTCGTAGTATATCGGTTCGTCGCGTGCTACGGGTATAATTTAAGGGTCGCTACCCTTACAACGCTATTGTTTTAGGTTAATACCTGTAAAAATAGTCGTAAGCGAAGAAATAAATAAATAAATAAATAAATAAATAAATAATTGCACCCGTACGAAGCCGGGGCGGGTCGCTAGTTGGCTTATTGTTCGGTAGAAAAGATTATTCGCTGTGGTTAGATAGGTTATAGCCAAAAGAACTCCTATTCCGTTAGAGAATTTATCTCAGGTATTTTGATCTTTTAATCGCTAAAACAAGCTATAGTGGCCTAGTGGTTCGACCCATGGTCTCTCAAGCAGATGGTCGTGAATTCGTGCCTGGGCTCGTACCTCTTAGGTGTTCGGAATTCAGGTGCGAAATTGAATTTGAAATTTACCATGAGCGTTACGCCGAAGGAAAACATTGCGAGGAAACTTGCACATACCCGAGAAGAAATTCAATGGTGTATGTGAAGTTCCGTACTGGGCCCGCGGGCAACCACGGCCCAAGCCCTATCATTCTGAGAGGAGGCCTGTGCCCTGCAGTGGGACGTAATAGACTGGGATGATAATGATGACGATGAACCTCTAAAAGATAATATTCTATGTTATTCTAGGCAATCTTAAGAAATGTTTCTACGTAAAAAAAAAAACGAAACTTAAAACGTAAACTGAAACTATAATGGCTACTGGTTCAAAACATAAATAAATTTTACTAACTTAATTTCGCCTATTCCTAAAACAGCTGTGAAATTTTTAGAGAAAGATGAGCCACTCAATCCTAATTGAAGCTAATGTACGTAATGCACACTCGACATTTCAACTAAAATCTAATTGTCTTCAAAAGCTGAATTAAGTCCAATATGATAATGTTAGTGGCAAGTAGCAAGTAGCTAACTGGTAATAGAAAGGGAGTTAGTACATGTCAGGTAATTTTGAAGGCGGCTGGCGGCTCAAATCACGAACGAGCGGCTTATTAGATCAGTGGAGCGAGCAAATCGTCGCTTTAATGAAATCCTAGCGTGTTTACATAGACGTTCTGATAACTCAACTTTCGGTGTTTGCTTTTCCCACCCCGGTAAACGGGCACGGGGAACGATTGTATAATACGGTTGTTAAGGTGATGAAATTTTGGTACTTATTTTAAACAAAGGTAGGAGGTAACACTTTTGATATTATGCACGCCACTAATAAAAAATTGTACATCAGATATTGGCCGCAAAAGGTATAACAAATTTTGTAATTATTAAATAACTCAAAAAGTGTCTAAATGAGTTTTCATAAGTATTTGATTTGTGACAGTTTTTTAGTAGCTTAGTGTCAGATATACGTAGGTGCAATAAAAATAAATAATTTTAAAATATCATCATCATCATCATCATCATTTCAGCCGAAAGACGTCCACTGCTGAACATAGGCCTCCCCCAAGGCTCGCCAAACAGATCGGCCCTGCGCCATCCGCATCCAATGCGTTCCCGCTACCTTCACCAGGTCGTCGCTCCTTCTTGTTGGAGGCCTACCTACACTGCGTCTTCCGGTCCGCGGACGCCACTCGAGAACCTAAAACAAACAGAGAGAGAGAGAGACTAGAGAGAGAGAGTTTAGAGAGGTTTTAGAGATTTTAAAATATACGTCACTTAAAATAAATGCACACTCAAATACTTTTATTTTCTCACTATCTTCGAAAGAATGCAAAAATGAGAACTCAGTAAAATAATAATTATTTAAAATAAATTTGTAAGTATCTGTTTGACGAGCCTTGGAGGAGGTCTATGTTCAGCAGTGGACGTTTTTCGGCTGAAATTAATGATGATGATGAAATTTGTATTTGTTGTTTGCTTGCGTGCCGGAAGACATGAACACACTCACAAGACATTGCGAGATATTGTGAGTGTTGTGTGTCGAAGCGATAAGGGCCGGCGCTCACTGACGGCATGGCACGGCATGTCACGGCAGGTTATGCGTTGCGTCATACCGCAGCATCCCTCGGCACGTCGCGGCATCGTGGTAGCGAAATAAAGTAACATGAATTCTAAACTCATTGAAATAAGATTCAAAATAACTTGATAGTAATAAAATCCTTTGCCATGACACGCCGTGCCGTGCCGGCAGAGAGCGCCGGCCCTAAGGTGCCGGTACAAAAACAAAATCAAGTGTGGGTAGCTCGAATAACTCACGCGGCTAAACGATCGCGGTACCGTAAACTTTAATCTACTCGTGACCACGATCGCCTTCAATGTGGTCGATACGTTGAGTTAATTTTAACCATAAATTGGCGTGATAAAAGCCCTCTAAGTATTGTTAGTAAATAGTAACTAAATGACACTTTTTTAATTTTGCCATTTTTCATACCTACGTACCTATTCTGCGACTCATGGTCGAGGCTATTTAAGAAACGTCGAAATGACAAACATATTTTTCGCACGACATAGCCTCTTTTCATTATTTTAAAGCACTAATACAGATAACCAACCACATAAACTAAGACGCAGTGTAGGTAGGTAGACCTCAAAAAAGGCCTGGTTTTGGCTGCAGGAACGCGTTGGATGCGGATATCGCAGGACCGGTTTGCTCGGCCAAACTTGGGGGAGGCTTATGTTCAGCAGTGGATGTCTTTCGGCTGAAATGATGATGATGATGATTAATCTAAGACCAACCACTAAAATTAAGACTCATTGTAGGTAAGCCTTCAACAAGATGGAGCGACGACCTGAGGCCATATTGTCTAACGCGCGGGCGTTTTCTATCGCATTCACCATCTCTTTCTGTTACTATCTTTTGATAGATATTTAAATTTTGATAGATAATAAAATTACTATTTTAATTGTTGTTTTTTCACGTTGAAATATTTTAATCAGTTGACATATTTATCATCGTTATTCTGTTTGACATAATATCACATAATATTGACATTATTTTCTGGATCTGCATGTATGAAGCATGCAGATCCAGAATATAATGTCAATATTATGTGATATTATGTCAAACAGAATAACGATAATAGAATATTCTTATATTCTATAATAGATAGAATATTCTATTCTATAATATAATATTGTTGTTATTTGTACTTATTTAGAGTTTTTAGTATTTTGGTATTACATGTGTGAAATAATTATTAATTCTGAAATGTTAAATTTTGTATATATTGCCTATTGTCTTTTCATATAAATAAATAAATAAATATTAGGGGACAATCTTACACAAATCGACCTAGTCCCAAACTACGCAAAGCTTAAGCTTACCTAGCTTTTTTAGCTTATAAGTACTTACATTAATATTTTGCATGCCTGATATGGGTGAAATGTGTGAAACTTTTTTTCTTTACATTGTGACCTACTGTACCACATTTTAAGCATAATAAAGATTGATTGATTGATAGAAATAGTTAATGCGATAGGTAGCAAGCGATGCGATAACGCGCGGGTGCACGCTAGACAAAAAGCCTGCCGCTTAAGGTTGCGGCAACTCGTTGGATGCGGATGGCGCAGGACCGGTATGTTTGGCGAGCCTTGGGGGAGGCCTATGTTCAACAGTGGACGTCTTTCGGCTGAAATGATGATGATGATGACGACTAATACTAATTAACGCCTCAGAATCTCACATTACTAAAATCGTTTCAGCAAAGGTTTCACGCTCCGTAAATGCGCTGGGACCATACGCGGCTCTTTAAGTGCCGTGGGTGCAGGCAGCCACAGGCACCGGCACGACACCGCAGCAAGTGGCGTGTTACAAGCGAGCACGCCCATGCTAATTGATTCCACGTCTACGTTACCTGTTCCGAAAGCACTGGCGGCAGTGGAAAGTAGTGGCTCGACGTAAATTCTAGACTCTAGCTTGAGGCCTGCAAACGAAAATGAAATTCATACTTAGGAATCTATTATTTTTTGTAGTGTTAGCAGTTCACGGTTGGCGATTCAGGTGGTCTAAGGTACTGGGAACAGGTTATCGCCATTATGAGTGAAAACACTTAAGTCATATTTATATTAACGATCCTAGTTTACGTAAGGTGTATGGCGGCTTTAATTTGCTTTTTAAAAAACAAAAGTTGAAAAAATACTCGTCATCTCGCTTAGTTAGGAGTGCATAACGACGACGATTCAGGACCTATTAGAGTTCTAAAAATATTTTTCGAACTGGTTCCCAGTCAAACGATGCATTGAAGTGTTACCGGGTGAGATTTTTACAAATACGGTACAATGCTTTAATGGGTATCACTTCATTTTCCATAATTTCATTTGTAATCATTTCATTTGCCATAATGGTCACTGGCCATAATATTCATTTGACTTAATATCATATGCCATAATTTTCGTCTGCCATAATGTTCAATATCCTTAATATTAGATACCATACTCGTTATAGTAACACTTTCCATAATATTTGCTTTCTAATGTTCATAATCCCTAACATCTAATGCCACAACAATTTTGGCAAATAATTATTATGGCGTTTGAATTTTCGGGCATATTTTGACATTTAATAATCGGAAAATTAAATGCATGGCAAACGTATTGCTAAAATTATGGCAAATGAAAATATGGAAAATAATCACTCACTAAAGCTACAACCAATCAAATAAACCTAACCACTAACTAAAGCTATCCTTCTGCGAAACCTTTAATTTAAGCAAACAGCCATTATATATTTATTTTTGGTTTAAAAATAAAATATAAATTTTACATGCTCTACTTATAAAAGTATTACTAACATAATTGGTTTGAGAAAAAGGAACTCGAAATAAGCAATTAGTTTAGCCACTATCGATTCGATGAATACAATACAAATATTCTATATCGAACACAACAAAGCAGTGCAAAACTGTAGGACGAATTCAAAAAATCCGTAGAATTCTGCAAATATATTTTGACTACGTAATCGTAAGTAAGTTTCTATTCGAAACAGGGTTAGATTTTTCCGACCTTTGAACATAAATGACGATTTAAAGGAAATCCAGTCCAACTTACAACTCCGCCCGGCCACGGCATAAATTCGGACTCTGAAGAGATTAGGTAAAATTTGGAACAGCATAAAAACCACTGCGCAAAAAATCGCGAAGGCCAATTTGTCTTTAGTTAGGAGACATGCAAGTACAGCTTTTAAAATCCGGGTTCACTATTATTTTTCTTGTCTAAGTATTGTTAGTTTCCTTATGAATGGAAAGGTAATGTAATTGTAAGGAGGCAACACTAACCTTGATTTCCAATTATGACTGAAGTAAGATGTTGTACATTAGAAATATTTGATGTGATTGTAGTCTTACATCATTTAAGAAGAAATTTGTCGAGATCAATTTTATATAACCTATTGCCCTGCGTCCAAATTAATTTAAGTATAAAACTTTAAAGATGCTGTTAATACGTATCTAACCTCGGTGTGTGTTACAAAATTGTTCCAGAAAGTTAGTTTAGTAAGTTTAGTAGTTACATTTATAAATAAATACTTTAATTTTATATATCTATAGCCTAGGATTAATGGAAAACACTGTCAACCCCTACTCAACGCAGATTGCGTATTATTCAATATTCAATTCAAGACCTGCGTTGCTTTTTCATTTCCGGAGGACGAGCTGGACTAGATTTAGATATCATATTACCAGTGATCGTAGATTTTGTAGCATTTTTGGTGTGATGACGTCAAAAGACACACGACAGTGACCGTCGAGATGTATAATATGATAGACGTTTAAAATAATGTAATATAATGTTGCCGATGAAAATATAACGCTAAAAATTTTACTTAATCTTTTGATTAAATAACAACATTTCGTTTTTTTTTTTTTTTTTTACTAGCCTATAATTGTGTCCCACTGCTGGGCAAAGGCCTCTCCCCTCTGGTCCTCCACAGCTCCCTGTCCTGAGCGAAATCTGGCCAAACGTTTAATTCTGCGTCCAGGTCGTCTCGCCATCTGCGCCTGGGCCTGCCTCGCCGTCGGTAACCGTCGTGCGGCACCCACCACGTGGCTGAGGGCGCCCACCTTTGAGGATGCATCCGGCACACATGCCCGGCCCAATCCCATTTGAGTTTGGCGGTCTTTTTTCCCACGTCGGCTATTCGAGTTCTGGAGCGCAGAGTGGTGTTCCGAATACGATCGATTTTCTTCACACCCAACATGCTGTGCTCCATAGCTCGTTGGCAAACCTTCAGTCTGGATTTCTGATTCTCAGTCAAAGACCATACACGTGTCGACGAGTTTGCGCTTCAGTGTCGTTGGAAGGCTGCCCTTCATGTGCTCCTTCATGGACCAGTAGCTCTTCCAAGCATTCTCAAGGCGCCTTTCAATTTCCTTGTCTTGCCTGTACTTGAAAGAGACTACTTGCCCCAAGTAGATGTACTCGTCGACATAGTGTATTATTTGCCTCTGTTACGATCCTATGTTTCGTACCGTTTGTCATAATTTGGGTCTCTGACATGTTCATCATTAATCCAACCTGAAGGCTCGTCGTGCTAAGTTCTTGTAGCATCGTTTCGAGCTCTTGATGTGACGAAGAAAACAGGACAATGTCGTCGGCAAAGCGAAGGTTAGTTAACCTCCTCTCTCCGACGACAATACCTTTGGACTCCCATGAGACCGCCAAGCTTTTAAATATCTCCTCCAAGACACATGTGAATAATTTGGGAGATAGTGGAATAATCCACAAACGCTAAGTAAAGGGTTTTATTGTACTCATTGGATTTCTCAATAATTTGGTTTACAGTGGGTTTACAGTATGGAGGTGGTCAGTGGCAGAGAAGGTCGTTTTTATTATATATGTTTTAATGTTTCTCGTCAAAACATGTTTCAATCGTGCCATTTTTTTAGCACATTAAATATCGAAGAATTTTCCATAATAAAAAACTGTGCTTACTTAACAGTTTCTCCATTTTGTTCAATCAGTTAGTAATTATTGCTTATTTTCACACACAAAATCAACGCAACTGGTTTTTAGCACTTAACGGACGTCATTGAAGAAATCAAATGACTTCTATTTGTATTTCTGGACTGCCATTACACATTATACTGTCAATGCAAATATATAGCAAAAAAGATAGTAGGTATATCAATTTCTAATCATAAATAATAACTATAACCTCAGATATGTATTTATTGCAACACATTTTCTCATAATAGTTAATTAACCCTTAATTTCATTATGCATATTGGGTTGGGCTTTACATGTTCTAAAAATATTTTCTGTATTTTTGATTTCTACTACACACCTCAAAAACACAAACAATACAGAACATAAAACTTAATAAAAAAAGAGGTAGATAACAGGCGTTCTTCAAGAGGAGATTTGCATCGTTTTTTTTTTTTAATTTTTATTTAATTTCTAACCATCTCTACATTATTAATTTTTAAGTTATTACTTATTTCTAAATGCCTTTGATTTTATTTGATCCTTGGTTCAAACAATTTAATATTGGGCACTACTGAAAACCCTAGCACTGCACCAAAAATGCTACAAAATCTACGATCACTGCATATTATGTATTATAAATTCCATGGATTTTTTATCAATAAGTGAATGTCCTTCTTAGTAAATAATATTATTTGGCATAAATAGGACTTCTTTGTAGGTAAATAATATTAAGAACGGTAAAGTGCCCTAACACTATTTCTAAAGCTATTATTCTCTAAAAATGATCTATTATGTACACACTTACATTTGTGAGTGTTATAATTTATTAACTAATAATTTTTTTTGTATTAAATTGCATAAATATTTCTTTGCAGTTTGACATACATTATGTTTTGTGTAAGTATGTAATGTTCCGTATGTATTGCTTTGATAAAAAATTACAAAACTTTGTGTAAATGTGTACCTATATTTTGTGTGCAGAAATATTACCCTCTTAAAAGTAAAAAAAAAACAGATGTTGTTTTGCTAAATTTTATTACCTATTCTTAAATATCTGTCCGTTTTCTCTTCATTCTCAAAATAATGTGTTTAGGTACACATTCTGCCTCTTTTGTCTATGTATAAACATGCGTTTATGTACTGTTAACTTGAGAAACAATGGATGTGAAACAATGTTTCAATATAGCATAAGGTAATTGGAAACCATTATAATCTTCGAATTTGACTTGCCCTGCCAGTACCTCCACACAAAGGGCGCTGAACTTTTAATTACTTGAATAATTGCCACCAATAACATTATTATTGTAGTTGTTTATTTACATTATTATATTTAGGAAGCTGGTTTACCCACTGTTCGGTTTTCTGTTCAGCTATTATATTTATCTGTGGAATAAACCAAGTGAAATCACAGATAAATTCGTGTTGCAATGTTTCGTGCCCGCTTAATTTATGAAAAAGCTACACTTTATAGTACGAAAAAAAAACATCTTAAATAGAAGAAATTAGCTGTACCATTGAAGGCAGAAGGAAAACCGTAGGCAAACATTGTTCGGTTGTAGCTTGTAATAGTTATAATTTCATTTCGTTACAAATTTTTCGTTTTAAATTATGTGATTTAATATAAATCATGTAACAGTTTAAAAAAAAATAAAACAAAAAATCATGGATCGAATTCATAATAACATTGACAATTCGGACCGATACACATAGTCACACGGCGGCCACGACGTACAAAACACGCGTTCTTGAATCTACATAAGCACGACGACGTCTATACACGCCTCAATATGTGCGTAAGATACACAGGGCTGACCATCGAAAAACCTAGTAATATAAGTACTTTTTAGGGTTCCGTACCCAAAGGGTAAAAACGGAAACCCTATTACTGAGGCTCCGCTGTCCGTCAGTCCGTCCGTCCGTCCGTCCGTTCGTCTGTCACCAGGCTGTATCTCGGGAACCGTGATAGCTAGAGAGTTGAAATTTTCACAGATGATGTATTTCGGTTGCCGCTTTAACAACAAGTACTAAAAAATGGAATAAAATAAATATTTAAGGGGGCTCCCATACAACAAACGTGATTTTTATAGATAATTGTACGGAACCCTTCGTGCGCGAGTCCGACTCGCACTTGGCCGGTTTTTTTTAATACAGCAGACAATAAACTTTTGGTTCAGCGCTATAAGTACTACCAATGACATATATACTTACTTAGGTACTTATAATATATGTATTATATGTATGGCTTAGATATATGCAAATAAATGTAATCGTTAATCTTATCTATTTATTTAAACCTACTTAAAATGTGCCTGTTTTTGTATTTAAGCATTATTATTTAATTATTTTCAATTACAACATAAATATATACGACTACAAACTTAAACGAATTATTCGGTAGGTAATTAATTCATGTATTAATCGCGATAATTTCAGAAACGAGGTACCTAACTCGGATCGGTGCGGGGCGGAGCGCGGCCATTCTGTACGTTAGTACTATTATATATTCTGTGCTTTAGTCTATGCATTGATTATGGGCTACAAAAACTCTTCAGTTCTAGCATTTCTTTAAGAGCTGGAAGGTTTTTTAATAGATTCATACTTGAAGATTTAGGCCAAGCGAATTCTCCTCGTAAAGAAAGTTCTTTCTTGTTACTTTCACCTTCGGAGCATCCTGAAAATAAGGTGAGGTTGTATAATAACAAAAAGAATGGAGACATTTGCATTATCTTTTCTGTCTTTTTTGAGGGTTCCATGGCCTAAACGAGGGACCCTTATGGCGGAACCATGTCCATTTATATCAAAATCAAAACGTTTATTCTGTAAGTAGGCTGCAAAGGGCTCTTTTACATATCATTTTTTTAAACTACCAGCGCTTTCGTAAGGAACATCATTGCCAAGAAGAATGCGCCGCAAGAAACTTGGCAGGAAGTCATCTTTTCAAATGAATCGTACATGTACCTACGTTATAATATGTATGTAACGCTGTCTGTCTGTCCGTCCTTTGCACATCTCTTACACGTAGAGTGAAGATGAATTTGTATTGTCTCGTCTACCTATTCTATAGTGTGGGGTACCGTTGGATAGAAGATATTTTGAAAACATTGCAGAAATCATTTTTTGATCAACGGATCCATTTGCGTAATATTTGGCTTAAATTGATAACATTGTTAAAAGAGTTCAAAGCAATGCTTGTAAAGTCTGATACAAATAATAATGATCGCGTTCACGCGTTTTTTCGGAGATAAGATCAAGGAAGATCGATTTTTCGCCCCCGAAATCCCCCATTTATAGCAAAACCGTTAGAGCCTTTTCCGAGATTCTCCAAATAAATATTTGCGAATTGCCAAATTGCTCGTTAAAAGGTATTAAGCTGCGTACAGACTGCGCACACTCGGGTACGCGTACCCGGGCTTCCGTGTCCTGGAACGCCATGTACGCGTACACTGTACACGTACACGTATAGTATGTTCCAGTTAAAATGACGAAAATGCACTTAACATGGGATTTTACAACTTCTTTTGTTGCTGAATATGAAAGGAAAAGATAACAAAGAGACGTAAAAAAACTGACCGAAGTATCGCCTACTGACCGATACACCTGCATAATTATTTTACAACCTCACTTGAAGATTACAATTAAACAATAGATGTTGGTTAAATACTTTTCGTCATTTTAACTGGAACATACTATACACGTACTGTACACGTACACGTATACTGTACGCGTACATGGCGTGGCGTTCCAGGACACGCAAGCCCGGGTACGCGTACCCGAGTGCGCGCAGTCCGTACGCAGCTTTAGATAGATAGTCGAGCAAAATTTAATAATAGAATATTTATCGCATAGTACGAAAATCTACACTTTGCATGGTACGACACGACACAATTTTTTTTCTGTATTCAGAGAATGCTAAACGATCAACTAGTAGAAGGTAATTGAATTAATAAGATGAACACATCGTACATATTATTATAGGCACGTGACGATAACATTTATTAGCTTAATACCAATTTTGCTTCCTTTCAGCGCGTCTCCCGCTCTTCCCCATCTCAAATATAACGACTTAGGGAACCTCTATTAGAAAAGTAGTCAATGTTAACAGGATATTTTCCACGTTCACCACAAAGGTCCCGTAACGAAGTGAAATAGCCAAATAAGAAGGTCTTAATGTCGCAGTTAGCTACGAATTCTCCCTTGTGAATGCCAGGTCATTAGCGCTATGTTATTGCGAATTACCGTAAGACTCTGCGCCCGGGACGATCCCAGTCTCGTTTAATCTGAATTTTCCTGGTATGAGCGAATTTTAACAAACAGTCTGAGATTCGCATAAGCTAAATTAAATTTTAGGAATGTACACAACATATTCGCATTAATCGAACGTTAAGGCCCGAGTTTAAATGGAAGCGTCGTTTTCTCTGTAAACAGTGGGGAAGAGACTCGCAGAAAAGCTAAATAATCCTATTTTATGAACCTGAAACTGTATCTTTCCCTTCCGCTTTCGTTGGTATATATGTATAAAGATGCTGTTTCAACGCGCCTGTTTTGGTTTTCAGGATTTTTTCAAATTGTTTTTCGGCTATATTGCCATATATTGTGTACCATGTTCAAAGCGTATATATAGGTTACTAAATATTTAATCAAAAATACATTAAAAAATCTTTATATTGGTGTCAGTTAAACTTATAATTTCGACCTTATATTTTTACCTATATAGTCTGACAATAAAGTTCTTGTAAGTATTCTTGTAAACTAACCCAAACAATATGAAAATTTCGACCGATGCTCAAGTCCGACTCGCATTTGGCTGGTTTTTAGGGTTCCGTACCCAAAGGGTAAAAACGGGAACCCTATTACTGAGGCTCCACTGTCCGTCCGTCCGTCTGTCTGTCCGTCTGTCACCAGTACCTCTACCATGAGTTTACACTAGTTTACAGTGACCGTACTCGCTAGCGACAGCGTAAATTATTTGTATGGAGAATTGTACTTCCGTAAGTGACCGCTAGAGGCGCTGTACACAATTCTCCATACAAATCATTACGCCGTCGCTAGCGAGTACGGTCACTGTAAACCAGTGTAAACTCATGGTAGGGGTACATACAGGCTGTATCTCGGGAACCGTGATAGCTAGAGAGTTGAAATTTTCACTGATGATGTATTTTGGTTGCCGCTATAACAACAAATACTAAAAAATGGAATAAAATAAATATTTAGGGGGCTCCCATACAACGTGATTTTTATAGATAATTGTACGGAACCGTCGGAGTCCGGCTCGCACTTGGCCGGTTTTTTATTATTAGCTTGAACGTATAAAGTCAAAAAGTCACGAATTTAATATTATTTAATTGTGGGGATGTCACGAATATTCGCATTCGCATAACGCGAATATTCGCATCCTTTTTAACATTCGCATCGACATTCGCATTCGCATCAAATGATGCGAATGTTTTGCGATTGCGAATGTGTGCAGGTCGCGTGACGCTCATATAGCAGCCTCTCCGAAATCGCTTAATGGGTGAAAAAGCGGCAAATCTATTATTTTTAAAATATAACATTCCACTCCTCAGTTTTGATTATTAATTGAGAGTAAATTATGTTGCAATACAAATATTACTTGGTAAAAATTGCAAATATTAAAATAACTTTTTTTTGTATTAAATTACAAATATTACAATGTTGATTTTGTTACAATATTTTTTTTATGTTAGATTTCATTAAAAAAATACTTTTTGTATTCAATTACAATGTTGATTTTGTAACAATAACTTTTTATGTTTGATTTCAATTTTTTTTCCAAACATTCGCATTCGCATTCGAACATTCGCATCCTGGACATTCGCATTCGCATTATAATAAGATATATTTATTTTCTCCACCACCAAGATACAAAGTAAAAGTAAAAATCAGACAAATACAACGTAGTACAAATTAACTGAACTTGAGTGGGGGAGGCTGGTGCCTGAACTAGGTAGAACCTGTGTTTCAGGTCATCAGGTATCCAACCCTCTGTCGTCCCCAACAACTTAAATACAATAATAACAATTAACAAGAATAAACAAAACTTATAGTGCGTATGAGAGTATGAGCGCATGCGTACGCATGAGAGTATGTGAGTGTGTGTGTGTGTGTGTGTGTGTGTGTGTGTGTGTGTGTGTGTGTGTGTTTGTGTGTGTGTGTATGTGTGTGTGTTTGTGTAAGTGAGTAAGAGTGTGAGTCTGTGTAAGTGAGTAAGCGCGTCAGTGAGCGCGTGTGAATGAGTTCTTACTCATTGTGTTCATTTTGTGTTAGACCTAAAATTCATGTAAAAACTTCAATATAAATTTACGAGACTGGGCGAAGTAAAACTTCAGTAGCATCATAGTCAAGACCCTGTAACCATTTAGATACAGTCAATTTGCACCGAGATAAAGTAAGGGGATAAATGGTTACTTCCTTGCTGATTTTATTATAGAGGAAACCTCCTAAGTAACAGAAAAATCTGTGAGTGAATCATGTGTTAAACTTCGATAGTAGACATACCTTATCCTTTCAGCAATTCTTTCTGCATTCGCGAATGTGTAAATTTTGACATTCGTGACATCCCCATTTAATTGTGACGTAAGTTAACTTAATTAATTCCATTAACCTTATAAAATACATTTCGTACCAACTCCGCGCTGTGTAACTTACTCAATTCTTATCTAAATGTTAGTATTAAATATTTCAAGGTAAATCTGAACTTAAACTGAAGTAGTTCAACTTGTGAATATACATTTATGTTATCTTATCTGTGCTAAGCTGCACACGTCAAGCTGGTAATTTAGATGACGCTTTGCAAAATTTAGAATAGCTCAAAGTCAAGTGCATCTACAAAGAAAGCTTCAGCTGACATGGCATGACATGACAAATGTCATTTAACGGTATGAACAACAAAGGTTGTGAAATGAATATTACATTATAATCTAAAATCACGCACCTACCTACCTTTAATATTAAACATGGAATATTCTGCAAGAAATGTTATGACCTCTAGAATATGTTAAAGAAAATGAAATACCTAATTTTTGTTTAAATTATAAATTTTTTGAAGTTAGCTTAAAGGGCATTTATTCGGGCGTTTCACCGCCTCATTTATCTGCTCTCATTTCTTAAGAAATGGGTGAAGATTTTGATGGGGCTTTCGGTTATATATTAGAGGTTCTGTCCGTCTACCATACGACTGGGAACTGTATCAGAATCTTTGCCATTTCTTAAAAAATGTGACCAGATAAATGAGGCGGTTGAAACGCTCGAATGCCCAAAAACTCTGAAACGTTCATGTATACTTAAAATACATTTAGTTGAAACATTGCAATCTTGACTAGTAGAGTGTTCTCGAATTCTTTTCCTTTTCAGGCACTGCAATGTCACTAATTTATTATGAAATAGGTCCACCTAACGATATTCAACTGGTCTTACGGTCTTACGGAACACCTATTATAATTTATAAGCAACGCTCTTTCCGGTAACCGTAATAATGACACTTAATTTAATTTTTCTCTGGTATATCTGTAATTTAATTTTTTTTTAATAATATTCCCTAAATGCCTATGTGCTGACTGCTGAATTTTTGAACCAGTAGTAAGTAAAACTAAGAGTTATAAAACGGCGCATCGGTTATATTATCTAAGTACATAAATAAAATTGCCAAAACGTAAGTAAGAGTATAATTTCGAAACGGCTTCGCCTATAATATGTCTTATTCCTTTTGTTGTGGTAATAACTACCTATTGAGAGAAGGTATGTATACAAGGAAAAAGTTTTTTTTTAATTAGTAGTACACCCGTGCGAAAACGGGGCGGGCATAATTATAATAGGTACAATATAAAATACACATTATTTTCTCATACATAGTACCTTTTATGTACAGTGTACCAACATCAGTGGAGTCAGTGCTAATTAAATGTATTGGCTGGCCTCGATATTAATTACAGTTAAAAGTAATCTAAAATACGGAATAGAATTATAAAGTTTATTGGGTGACATGGACAAGGGTCCTTAAATCCATCACGCACACCGATCTTATTTAGATAAGTAGTTGGCAGCCGACGGAAGGGCACCCTGCTTAGTTCGCTTGACTGATTGCCTCTAATGAATGTCACGCTTAAATCCCCAATCCTAAAATCTTTTTTAGGACACGCTTCGGTACTAATTGATGTTACCTTGAATACTGCTGGTTCGGTTTCGCGTTAAAAAGGGGTAATGGCGACTGTTAATCAATTCGATGGACAGGGCTAAATTCGCGCCCGTTAAAAATAAATTAAAAATTAAGAGCCGCACTTTTTCGGGCGGAATTGTAAAATTTTGCGATAACAATCGGGATTAATTCGACGTTTTCGGATTTTTTCTGTGAAATTAAAACGCTATTTAGCTTTGTGCTGGTTCTTAGTACCTAAGCGTTTAATCCAAACGAGTTTAATAATAATAAATAATAAATGTTTATTTCACAAAAACAGATTTTTTACATACATTGAATTATTCTATCAGACTCCAAACTAGGCTGAGCCTGTATCTTGGAAATCCGCGCGGGTTTCAACAGATTGTTTATATTTGCTTATTCATTTAGATTTCTGTGTTTATGTGTAATATCAAGGCATCATCTTACGGCCAGGTGGGTGTGGTTAGTGTAAGGTCAGCATCAAAAGTAGCTGCTCACTTTTGTACTTTGTCGTAATAACACAATTGACAATCAAATATGACGTTTTGTACCTAACTGTAAACCGACAACGTACAAAGTGTCCAGCTAATTTTGATGCTGACTGTGTACACCCCGTATTTGTCGGTCCGAAACGAACGACAGTTAATGCACGACCTGATAATTTACGGCAATTACTTTACGGTTGGAATTATCAAGTCCTGCATTATTGGCATTAATTCTGGATCAATAATGACAGTGTTTTAAGTGCACCCAGCCAGGCCACGACTACCAAAGCTGGTGATCAGGTGAAGCGCTTAGCACTGAATCTCATTTTTAAACGGGTGAGTTTTCCGTATAAAAATATAGCAAGCAATTCACAGAAGCGTTTCAACTTGCACATGTTAGTTGCAGAGACTTTAAAGTACCTGCTCTCGTGTCGGCCAACTGGAAAGCTACATGGTCCATTCATTGAACAAGACTGGACTGGCGCGTGAAATGCACTCTATGTGCATTTGACAGAAATACTGTAGAGTATCGTGTTGAGCATGAATCAAAACGTCTCAAACTAGTTCGATACGGATAAGGAATTACAATGTTTCTTGGTAAAATGATCCAAAAGGAATAAATCAGTCTCATGTTGTTACGTTAAATACATATATTTAGTTTTATTAAAATAAGATCGGTGGTATCTGTTAGTTTCTAAATTGCGTTTTTGTTTTGATGGAGTTAGTACACATAGAATAAAACAAGAACACGCGATGGCTTGGCAACATTTAAGTTATTGCTGTTAATTTTTTAGCTAGTAAGAGTGCCTAGTAAAATAGTGACGTGCTATTTGCGATTGAATTTCCCTTTGAGAATCAAAAATGAGCCCCAAAAGCAAACGGACACTTTTTGTTTTCGCGATACGAATGTAAATCGTGAAAATAGAGCCTAAAAGCTTGTGCTGAATAAGCGGCCCCTAGTCGAATATTACATACGAACGTATAACGGGAACGACACACGATATTTTACCCTATGATAAAGGTTTGAGTTGTCTGTTCTGACCCACAAGATCAATAACCTTGATTGAAATAGGCCTGCTCTTCTAGGTATTCAGTTTCGCTCTTAAAAGGCAGCTGTCAGAGTCAGATGCTCTCAAAATTCTGCGTAATTAGAAAGGAGTGGACAATTAAAGAAAATACAAGAACAAGAGGTACACACACGTTGATTATGCGCAGCACTGGGACGGCTTCAACTCAACTTCAACTTGTTTTGATTGTGGCAACCGGTCGCTTAAAGCTGCCTACGGACTGCACGCACATTACGCGTACCCTACGCGAGCCCGGGTACGCGTACACGGGTACGCGTGTCCTGAAACGCCATGTCCGTACTTGCAGCTACGCGTACAGTGTACGCGTACATAGCGTACGGACATGGCGTTCCAGGACACGCGTACCCGAGTACGCGTACCCGGACTCGCGTAGGGTACGCGTAATGTGCGCGCAGTCCGTACGCAGCTTACGGTTAGCAACCATTACTGCCAATGACACCACTGGGACGGCATTTTCTTACCTCATCAGTTTGCCGTCAATCAGACGCAAAAGCCGTGGTAGCCTAGTGGGTTGACATATGGCCGCACAAGCAGAGGGTCGTGGGTTCGAGCACAGCCTTCCACCTCTTTAATTTTTCGGAATTTAGTTGCGAAATTTCATTTGAAATTTACCATGAGCTTTAACGGTGAAAGGAAACGTCGCGAGGAAACCTGGACACATCTGTGAAGAAATTCAATGGTGTGTGTGAAGTTCTCAACCTGCACTGGGCCTGCGTGGGAATCGTATCCCAAGCCCATCATCCTGAGAGGAGGCATGTGGCCAGTAGTGGGACGTATACATATATAGGCCAATATGATGAGCGTAATCCAAAACTCTTCTATCTTGTAAATCTTGAACGTGCCTTTACAGATTAGTGTTGTTAGTTTTGTGTGCTACCCTACATTTAACAATGACAATAAAAATTACGATGAAAACGTGGGTAGTTGTTCGCCGGTATCAATTTCGTCGAGCAGCCGCGCGAGCAGAGCGGTGGCGCGTGGTGCGCGTTTGGCAGCCTCCGTGGCTTATTGCTCCGAGAAGAAGGGCTACGGATTATCCCGAAATTATGTCGAGTTACACTCGTTTGAAGACGTGAGTAATCAGGATCCAGGAATAGTTTTGACGCATCACTGTGGCTAATGGCACGCGACGGCGGCGACGTGTCAGTCGAGTCCCGGAAAGGTTCATGCTCCAGAAACCTGAGCCTCTCACTATTTACATTGTTAACGTGCTAAGTTTTTCCTCGAAACTTAATGGTGTCGAAGTATTTTGTAGTTAAAACCCATCTTATATGGAAGAAGACTCCGGTGCAGATTAGAAATTTCACACATACCATTGAATTGCTTCGTAGGTGTGTGCAGGCTTGCTGGCGATGTTTTCCTTGACCGTAAAGCTCGTGGTAACATAATTTTGCACATGAATTCAGAAAAATTTAGAAGTTCGAGCCCCGGTATGAACCCACGATCCTCTGCTTGAGAGGCCATTGGATAAACGACTAGAGTGAATAATTAAGCCAGAAATAAACACGCCCGAAACAATAACGTATGCTGAAAAAGATAGACAAAAAAACCGGTATTTATTACTTTTGCAATCAGTCAAAAATAATTGACTCAGCCAATGGCAAGTCAGACGAATGCTACATTATCGATAAAAAAACATACTTAATCATTTTTACATTAAGTATGTAATTAATTCGTATTAACTTGTTGCTTAACCGGTGAGCCTAGTAAATAAAATATACTCTATGAAAATTTCAACGTCAAATATTGCCACTGTTAAGATCGAGCAAAAAACCGAAAACTCGTTCCGGAAATCCCTTTCAAATATTGACTATATTGTATTTTTATTATTTTCTGGTTTAGAGGCCATAATTTAAGACTCTTTCTGTCAAATATTCAAGACCCTAGCTATTACGATTCAAAACATACAGCTTCCTGACAGACGGACGGACAGATCGACCAGACAGGGGTGACAGCGGAGTCTTATTACATAATATTATATTTCCATTGGGTACGGAACCCTAAAAACTTACACTGTATTCTATGTAAGGTTGACTTGAATTAAGTATAACATGATTAGATACAACAGCAATCATGAGCTGTTGTAATGACAGTCTTCAACGCCCATTTTATCGTAAACAGCAGGCGGAGTCAACACTATATGCGGCTTATTATTAACACACCACTAACATCCAGGTTATGGATGTGAAATGGCACCAAATAACTCATTACAAGCTTTGTTAACTAACTAACTAATACTATACTTATGTATGTACAATGAGCATCAAAAGTAGCTGGTCACTTTTGCACTTTGTCGTATGTCAAGTCAAGTATGACGTTTTGCACCTACCTGTAGAGCGACAAGGTACTTTTGATGCTGACTGTACAGTCAAGGAAACTGAATCGCGTATATCAGGGTGGAACCTTTTCAAGGCCGATTTCACGATGATTTCTTTGGCAAAAGGGTGCACCCTGGTACGGTATTCACTTTCCTTGACTGTACAAGTTGTCCCAAAACTTAACGATAACCTAGTACTGGGCAGGAGGTCAAGTTATACCATTTCTGCGAAAAATAAGAAAAATCCATAATCACTTTACACGTAGTTAAGCAATAAAAGAGTCACAAAACATATAATTTCTTACTACATATTGTCGAAAATATTGTCTACTAGCTGATGCCCTCGGCTTCGCCCCCGATGTATTTTTTTCTAAATTTTCATAAGAACCTTCTCCTGACAGTAACAAACGCAAAAAAAGGAATTATCTAATTTGGTGCAGTCGATCGGATGTTGTGCGCGTACAAACATTTCGGTGATTCATTTTTATTTATACTTATAGATTATCCTTTACTAAGTGACATGCGTAATTTTTTGCTAATGATAACTTACAAATATGTTTTGAAATAGTTATAGTATTTTTAAACAACAAACTTACTATTTGTACGCAATTAATTAACTAGCAATTCAAAAAGACAAATGGGGTGTCTGAAATTTTCAGTTATTAATTAACACCTTATATACTATAAGTATATTGCTATTCTAAAAGTTTCCTTTCTGTGTAGATATTTAAAAAACCAAAATCAGCTTAGAGCTCGTGTGCATTTAACTAAAAATTGCAAATCTTTTAAATGTCAAGCGAAATGGCAAAACACCGTGTCCCGAACGGTGTTGCGGAATTCCTCTAAACGACCGCTAATTTGCGGATGCGGTCTGTAATGACAACAAAAGCGAGGCTAAGCCATTCTGTAGCCTGGATAGTCCCTAAGCTATTAAAGGGTTACCTAAAGAAAAAAACCGGCCAAGAGCGTGTCGAACACGCCCAGGATAGGGTTCCGCAGCCGTTACGAAAAAATCCCTGCATACCTTATTAATTGTACTTTTAATTATACTGTCCGTATTAAACAAGCAATATTTTATAGGTCAGGCTGCTATTTACTGTTAAACTAGGTACTAATAATTCTCAAGCAAACTTAGCCGTTATAGTTTTCCTTGTTAATTTGACCTATTTCCTCCTATCCTGATTTTTTTTTAATTTTTATATCTGCAGTTTAGCTTTTAGAGGGGACGGGACGCTCGATGTTAACAAAAAATGCACGACGGACGGACAGACAGACATGGCGAAACTATAAGGGTTCCGTTTTTGCCATTTTGGCTCCAAAGCCCTAAAACGGAACTCGTATGAGATCACTACACATCATGCTGGTGTTTATGGCGCGCAAAAAGCATTTGTTTCTTCCACAGTAGTACGACATGGACGGTTTTTTACGACCATTATAAAGTCTAGCGTGCTAGAGGGACAGACCAGGACCGTTATCAGCGGTGTTTATAGCAGAAATGAAGAACCCATATTTTTCGGACATGCTATGTATAGAAAGGGATGTAATTCATGTAATGCTTTGTGTCCATGATTATAGCGAGCACCTAGTGCGTCAGATCATCACTTATGCGACTGGATGACTTCATAAACTAATCAGCTTATAATAATAATAAGACTTCATCTGGTTCATTACAAACATTACAATTTACGTTGTTAACAAGGGTGATAAAATTAATAGGGCTGTCAATTTCTATACAACGTCGAGCTCCTTTAAAGTAATATACCTCCTGTATTTAGTTTTACTATAGAGGTTTTTGTACCATTCATTTCGTATGACATTTTGACCTCTGCTCAATAAAATAGCGACATCAATGAACTCAAAGAAGAATCTAATAAATAGAGATGGTGTTATCGTGATAAGCAAAGGTCTATGTAATATTTAAAATGAATAGTACAGAGCTCTCTATAGTGAAACTAATACAGCAGGTTTAATATTTTGAAAGGAATTCAACGTTGTCTACATTGGCAATCCTTTGGTCCTTGGTTGTTATAAATTTTACTTAACTGATATCTAGTTTATTTTCTTGGATAAGAATCTTTTTTGTGTGAAAATATACTCTATCTTTTCCAATCTTCTCTGTGCTTTAATCTGAATCACTTCCATTGATGACACATCTAGGTATTTATTAAAAACCCTTTGGTTTAGAACGCTAATTACCTAATTCAGGCTTTTCACATTGAAATGATAATGAGACCGTTTTCAACAACTCTACATATTACTACTACCCATATAATCCTTGAAGAGTTCGGTCGCTCGGTAGTTCACACTTAAAACCTTAAGTGGATTATAAAATGTCTGAGACAGAGTGTGAACTGTTGTCATATTTGAGTTTAAAACCGCATTTAAAAACATTGAGGGCATGTGGGATTTTACCTTTGCCTTCGAACTCTCCAGTATTAAAGAGAAAGCTTCATAAGATCTACATGTGTTTCAGTTTCTCCTTCATTATGTTGTACACGATACAGCAAATAATCAACGTGTATCAAGTATATTAAATCTGTCTCATTAATAATAATTGTGTTTTACGAAATAAGGAAATCAAGACTGTCTACGAAAAATCGTATTTTCCGCTAACATTTCTATGCATAATTTCGGATTCATACTGGTTTAAAGTCATTTTCTGTCTCTTTTCCGTCCATAGGCTATACTGTTATACCAATAGTTCTGATAGACTTGTGTCTGTGTAATTCAGTAATAAGTAAAATATATTTTTTTAGGTCCGTAATGACGTTGATAAAATCATGGACTCAATGTTTTTGCTTCTGACATTTTGCGACAGCATTTGTAAACAAACAGTGTTTTTAATATACCCTCATAAAATACAAGAAATGCTCGAAATTATGAAAGGTAATTTAATTACTTACCTATTGTAAAATTATGTTTTCAAAAAATTAAAATACTTAGCTGAATATATTATCTTTACTTTACTTATTTACTAGGCCCATATTTTAACCAAGGACTCGAAGAGCATCGACCCTTGCTTCTAAAAACCGTTTATCAAGCTCAACTTCTTCTGAAAATATTCAACAAACTGTGCTTGCTTACGTGTGTGCTTTGGGTCCTGTTTCCAATAATTTCACACTTCAGACAAGAAATAGTTGAATTCACAATTTGGCTGCCTTTCGATGCGAATACAAATCCACAGTGAGTGTAGTTTGGTAGTGGTGATAGTTGGATTTGTGTGTGTTCGTACAGTGTGGAGGTGGGGGAACTGCATGAACACGCATTTGATAGTTGGATTTGTGTGTGTTCGTACAGTGTGGAGGTGGGGGAACTGCATGAACACGCATTTGATAGTTGGATTTGTGTGTGTTCGTACAGTGTGGAGGTGGGGGAACTGCATGAACACGCATTTCTTACATAAACGTAACTATCGTAAAGTCGCGGTTGAGCAAAGTAATTGTTTCAGTTCATTAATATGGACCTCCGCAAAGTACTTAACGCCTGATTCATTTTTTTCTTCTATTTAATGAATCAGGCCTTACTTTGCGGAGGTCCATATTAATGAACTGAAACAATTACCTACTTTGCTCACCCGCGACCTTTATTATATTTAATATTTAGAATTTTAAGGTCGCGGCTGAGCAAAGTAATTGTTTCAGTTCGTTTCTTCTATTTGTACAGGTTCTATGTTGCTATATTCTACGTGTGGCTTCAAACCACGTGGCTCGGCTACAATAATTCAACAATGGATATTTTTATCGTTTATCTGTTCGCGCAATCCAAAACTCAGCTCACAATTCTAAGGTAAAATAAACTGAATACTGAATTTTTTCGGGTTTCTTTTTCATAAACATTTCAATCCAAGAAAATCACAGTTTGAAGAAACAAGGTGAAAACCACATTGTATTGTATTTTTACTAAATGTGAGTAGGTTTTGATATTTATTTTGCAGGATCGATCTTGAAAATCTTGTCAGTAGATGCAAAGATGAAGCCGCAGGTTCTTCGAGTACTTTTAATGATTTACTTGATAAACGTTTAAGAGGAATTATTCACCATTACAACGAAATTATCAAGTAAGTACTAAAATAATTCCTGCACGTTGGGTATCTAGAGAAAGTTGCTAAACAACGGATGATTAAAGCAGGGTCTGGGAATCGAACCCGGTGCCACATTCCGTGATGCCTACACAAACTTAAGCAATAGTATAGATAAATTACCAAGAGCGTGGAATTGCATATGTAGTGGTATTGTGTGTTTATAGACATTCTATATTTGAAATTTCCCTTTTCCCGTACTATCGGCATAAAAAGAGGTTTGTAATAATTATATAGAAAAAGAAAATTTCAAAATAATGTCAGTGAGAAATTCTAATAGTACATTACTGCAGCGGCCGCGAAATAGGGGATTGCCGGTCGAGTAGTTATAGATGGCCGAGTGTTAACGAGGCCATCTAGAGATACGAGGCCGGCAATCCCTGTTCGTGGCCAAGGTTTGTATAGAGTTTTTCTCAAACATGCATCATCATCATCATCATCATCACCATCGTCATCGTCGTCGTCGTCGTCATCGTCACCATCATCATCACCATCACCATCACCATCATCATCATCACCATCATCATCATCATCACCACCATCACCATCATCATCACCGCTATCACCACCATCAACATCAACATCACCATCATCATCACCATCATCATCATCTTACCTTACCTTAAATAAGCGTAGTGGCAGAATGTCTTAATGAACCAAAACGCAAATATTGCTTATAGTTTTTTTTTAATGGCTAATTATGCTATGATGCCATAGACCTATAAACGTCACGGTATGAAACAATAGACGATCACTTTGCTGGCCAAGGCCAGCAATGTTGTATGAAATTCCATTATGGACCTCTCGTCTAGCCGCACACCACGCCGCGCCTGCATCGTGACACTTCGTGGCGTATTATATGGAACATAACGTCAATATTTCATAGCATGTTTGAGAAAATATTATTTACGTTGTGCGTATATTTTAACGGCTGATTTTATTGTATTCTCACAAATTTCTAAATAATTCTCTCTGAGCCCGTACGACTGTCATTTACACAGTTTTTAAAAACTACGGCCGAAAATTATTCTGGTCCGATTGAGAGTCAAAGTAAACAGAATATTTTGAACTGTTATAAATATTATGAACTTCAACTGATGAAAAATTTAAATTCACCTCTTACCGCAGCCCAGTTAGTTGAAAAAGCTACAGGTGTTTCCGATCCGATCGAAAATATAACTTGGTCTAAGTACGTTTAAAGGATTTGTAGCGAAAATAAACGTTTCATTAAATATGCAAGGCATTATGAATTTACCAACTGAAATAATTAATACTGTTACTGCTGAGGACTGGTAAAATATTTGTCGCCATGTCAAAAGTGAAGAAAATAAATATAAATGTCAAGAAAGGGAAATGAATCGAATTAATAATAAATAAATAATAATAATTTATTTTCCAAAAACATACATCAGCAAAATACAAAGGAATATCTGGCAGACCCCAAACTAGGCAGAGCCTGTATCTTGGGGCCTTGGAGTGCACTATACATATAGTTTACTTAGAAAGCTTACCAGACGACTAGAGAGAAAATATAAGTATATAAAAATAAAATAAAAAGAACAATGAAGCAAAAAAATAATAAAAAACAACAACTAAATTGCTTACTAAACTAGATTTACAGTAGGTACAATTTATATTTATAGTTACGCGTGCGAGTGTGGGTGTGTGTGAATTACAGATCATGATATTATTATCAATACTTGTGACAGCTCAGTTGAAGAATTAAATGATAGCGAATAAAAGCAAAAAAGGACTGAGTATTATTTTACCTGTTAAGAAGAGAAGAATATGTAATTTTATTAACAGAAATACTTAAGTTATTCTCATTTTCATGCGAACCGTACAACCACTACAAATGCAATTCCAAGCTCTTGCTAATTCATCTATAATTAATGGATCGTCACTACTTTAAAAACCGGCCAAGTGCGAGTCCTTAAATATTTGTTTCATTTCAATTTAACTATTTATTTTTAAAGTGAAGTAGAATCCGGTTATAACGACGTCCAAGGGACCTGTGATATTACGTCGTACTAAGCGGACGACGTACTAACCGAATCGACAATTTCATTTTTTTTATGAAAATACATTTATATTTTATTTGATTTCGTCGTCATTAAATTATGCGCGTAAATTAGGCCAAACTTTGGTTAGCCACTAGGTCACATTATTCTTTTGAATGATTAATACTTCGTACCTAATCACTTACATTCGACTCGCCCGGTTGTAAATGTAGTATATACATAAATAACACATTTTTCTTCAAAAGAGAAAATTTTTCGCTTTGAAGATGTAATTTTTGTACGCGTACACACTTTAAAAATCTTATATTCGTCAATTATAAAAAAAAAAAATTAAAGAAAAAGTCGCATTCCAATCAACTAAGTACAAGCGAGGAGGATGCGCGGGGCGGAGATAGCTACTTACCTACGATCGTTAGCGAAATATGTTTATATTTAGTTAAAAAAAATACTTACGCAGAATATAATAATAGTGCTGCGGGCCTCGAAATAAATATTATAGAAGTAGCTAACTTTTCTCAAACATGCAATGAAATAATCATGTTTATGTTTCTTATAATAGGCTGCAAAGTATCACGTTTCAGGTGGAGCTAGAAGAGAGGTCGTTGATGAAATTTCATACAAAATTATTTAAATTTATCGCATCAGTGGCCTCTTAACGATGAGAAAGTTGTACATACTATCCACAGTACTAAAACTACACAAGACCCTAGTATTTAACCCATCTCTCTTGAATCGTAGGCGTATTGATGTTGTTGCCCCATCATCAATTTGCAGATCCGTTTTCGCTCGTAGGCAATTCGTATCGCAATCTGCGTACCTGTATAATAAAATTAATAAAATGATTAATATTTACCCGCTAACCTGGTATGACTGTAAAAAAACTTTAAGCGTATGGTTGAGAGACCTGAGCTATGACGATATAGAAGCACTATTTCACCGCGTAGTTTAATCATCACACACACACGCACACACACACACACACACACACACACACACACACCACACACACACACAAACAAAAAGGGTATAAAATTAAATTATAATTGTAATGAATCGAATGTAGAATGTTGTGAAATTTTAGTATGTAGTAAACTAATAATTGTTAATTGTTATTTTTACATGATATATTATAATTATTGCATGAAGTTAAAATTTATTATTTATTACTTACATAAAATTATAATTGTTATCTTTATTGTATAATATTACTGTGTTTATTTTATATAATTATAAGTGGATTATCTAATGTTACTGCTTTTAGTCTTGTCATTATAATTACATTTTATTCTAGAAGAGCGGGATCTCCTGTCACAGGTATTCTCACATACCTACTAGGAGGTCTCTAACCTTCTTGTATGTTTCTTTGGATATTGAATAAATACATTTTTCATTTTTCATTTTTCAATTGAAGGCCAAGGCTTGCAAGTTGCTTTTCTTAGGGTTCCGTACCCAAAGGGTAAAAACGGGGAAGTATTACTGAGACTCCACTGTCCGTCCTTCTGTTTGTCTGTCTATCTGTCTGTCTGTCCGTCTGTCACCAGGCGGTATCTCATTATGAACCGTGATAGCTAGACAGTTGAAATTTTCACAGATGATGTATTTCGGCTGCCGCTATAGAACAACAAATACTAAGAACAGAATAAAATAAATATTTAAGGGGGCTCCCATACAACAAACGTGATTTTTTTGTCGTTTTTATAAATAACGGTACGGAACCCTTCGTCCGCACGTCCAAATCGCACTTGGCCGATTTTTTTCCCTTCTACATAAATTTGTGACATAGCATCATGGCGCTCAGCCTTTAAAAAAAACACTATAAGCAATATTTGCTTTTTGGTTCATTATGATTATGATATTCTGCAACTACACTTATTAAAAAAAAATTGTGAATTATCTCTGTTTTCTATTTAATCCTAGTTAGTTATGTTTTTTATCTAGTTTAATTATTTATCTAGAAATAAACCGTTGATTTTTTGAGTTTTTTTATTTATTTATTTCATTGCACGTTTCAGATGTCGACTGAACAATTTTTTCATTACAGATTTTCAACATTGAATGAAAAAATATTCAACGGCCCTATACTTTTTCAGTTTTTGATCAGTGGCTGGATTATTTGTACAACCGCCTACCGAACACTTAATGTAAGTGTAACTTAAAAAGGGATAGGTATACTGTAAAATCCATATACTTATAATAACCCATATACAATCCATATACAAGTTGCCTTAAATCTCAACGATAACCAGACGAAAGGTCAAATTATACCAGTTGTAGAAAAAATAATAAAAAAAAACCATGTCACGTAGTTGAACAATAACAGAGTCAGTGACATATCACTTTTAGTATTAGATATTTTCAAAAAAATGACGATTATTGCTTAATTAAGTGACATTGATTTTTTTCTAAATATTTCCTGAACTGTTATAGCTAGTGATCGTTATCAATGTGCAAATTTCGTAGCAAAGTACGGTTGGCATAAAATTCACAAGTATTATTAAAATCATATATTACTCGAACTTATTAAAATTAAGCCGAATAAACAATCAAAATCAGTTCAACGGGCTGTCAGTTTTTCACGTCGATCAGTAAAAAGCTAGCAAAAGTGACTTTCAACGCTGACGGAAGCTACAAGAAGGTAATTGAAGTCCTCAGCTTAAAATTTAGCACAAGAGAAGAATTATATCCTGAAGTAAAAGTTTTACAGTAAAAAATTATATTGAATTTTTACATGTATTGATTTTTTTTAACCTATACCTTGCTACGAAAAATGCACATTGATAACGATCACTAGTTATAACCTGCTCTCTCTCCCGGTACCAGGATATGGTCGTGTTTTGCGACACCCTGTATAAATGTGTGTATAAATTTTCTTAATGTACTATTGGTTTAAACTATTTATTAAGTGGTGTACAATGAAGAATAATGAAGATTATTGTACTGTATTGTATAATAGGTGCAAATTATTCTGCTATTTTCAGATGAGTCCAGCCTCGGGTGAATTCTTGTCCATGATTCTGTACATGATTTGCATATTTTCAGAACTGTTTTTATTTTGCTTTTACGGTAATGAAGTGACTTTCGAGGTCAGTTATAAAACTCAAAAGATGGTTTCGATATGTGTACTTTTAATGACAGTGTGATTACAGTCAGTCAAAAAAGATTGTATTAGTTTTTTTTCACATTACTTATTTCGTTTTTAACTTTTTCATTCAGAGTGAAATATTGATGGAATCAGCATACGGCATGGATTGGCCTGAGTTGTCAGTAAAATATCGCCGCTTTTTAATCATTTTCATGGAAAGAATCAAGTATCCTATAAAGCCAAAGGCAGGCAAGATTGTGCCACTGTCTATCAATACCTTTGTACAGGTGAGTTTATTCTGTTTATAAATCAAATATGAGAAGTTGTAAAAAGTGAAGCTCTTTATAGACCAAGTTTTTACGAGTTTGCTTGGCTTTAGGGCTGAATTTCATAAAATATTTTGATTATTTTTATACTATTACCTACTAAACTTTTTTTGCGTTCGTTAGTTCGTTAGTCACGTTATAAATTTAAGCGGTACAATTTGCTTTTGTGAGCATAGTGCACCGGTTCCGCAAACAAAAATGTAAATGAGTAATGTAAATTTTACAGGAATAAATAAAAACCATATTATTCCTTAAATGTATGAACACGCATTTCTTACATAATTAAACGTAACTATCGTAAAGTCACGGGTGAGCAAACTAATTGTTTCAGTTCATTCATTAATGTACTTATTTCCTTGTTTTACAGGTTGTCAAAACTTCTTATACATTCTTCACGTTTTTGAACAAAGCAAGGAAGTAAAATAAATTAATAAAATATACAATAATACTTGGTTTGCTGTTTAATAATTATTTACAGTTATGTAGTAAGCAACGTTTCAATTAGTGAGAAGTAATTAAAAACAAATACAGCTACATGAAATTGCAGTTTACCTTTTTATTTATCGACTAGCTTTTGCCCGCGACTTCGTCCGCGTAGAATTCCAATTTGTGGTAAAGCTTCTTCATCTCTTTCATTGTATAAAACAAAAATCCGGCACCGGCAACATCCATCATTATTATCATTTCATCATGAGTATCAGTTAGTGAATATTATAAATCTCGTTTATTCCCTAGCTAGGTAGCCTATGTCCTTAAAGCTTTCTACCGATAAAAGAACTTTTAAAATCAGCCGCGTAGTTGAGTTCACTTATTTTTTTCCCGTGGGAATTTTGATTTTTCACGGAGAAAATAGTCTATGTAAGTAAGGGTTAGTGTAGCTACTCACTAATAGGTGAAAGAAATTTTCAAATCAGTCCTGAAGTGAAATTCACTTCTTAATATCCCAGGGGAATTTTGCATTTTACCGAATAAATAGTAGGTAGCCTATACCAATAAAGGATAGTGAAGCTTTCTATTGGTGATTTTTTTTTAAACTCAGCCCCGAAGTTAATTTTACTATTTTCTATACCGCGGGAATTTTGCATTTATCCGGAAAAAAGCATCCTATGTTAACCAAGGACAGTGCATCTTTTCTATTGGTGTAAGACATTTTAAAATGAGCTCCGAAGTTGAATTTTCTTTTTTCTATCCCTTGGGAATTTTGCATTTCCCCGGAAAAAAGTAGCCTATGTCAATAAAGGATAGTGTAACTTTTTACTGGTAAAAGATTTTTTTTTTTTAATCGGCTCGGAAGTTTCAGAGATTATCTATCCCACAGGAATTTCCAAAAATCCTGCAATAAGTTTTTTTGTTGTTATTGTCATTTTCGTTAATACTGTATTTGAAAAGATTAGTAATTGTAGTTACGGAGATATGGTCCAGTTGATTTGAGTTCCTACATATATAAATCCTGATTTAACTTTATCCCGTGGAAATTTTCAAAATTCTTTATATTCGCTTTATATTCTAATAGTCTAATTGCATGCCCAATTTGTACAGTTTAGTAATCTTCGTTATGGGCATAGGGTCACTCTTGATGAAATATATAAATCCCGATTATTCCTTATCCCGTGGAAATTCCGGAAAATCCTTTCTTATCGGATGCCTACGTCATACAAAGAACACACCCTCCACGTTTTAGGTCTCTACATACAGCGGTTTAGGCTGTGCGTTAATCCGGCAGTCAGTCATTCAGGACTTCAGGACAAAGCATTTTATATGTATTTGCATTGCACCAAGCTTTTATGCGTGTTCAACAATGATATTTGAATACTCAATTCGATTTTATTCGAAAAAGGTTGAACTCGCATAAAAGCTTCATCATTTCAGCCGTAGGACGTCCACTGCTGGACATAGGCCTCCCTCATTGACGTCCAATCATTACGGTTGGAAGCGACTTGCTTGCTTGCGATCTCGTTGGTGGACGTCCCACGCTGCGCTTGTAAAAGCAAAAGCTTGGTGAAATGCAAATACTTAATACATATAATTAGCTATTATCAGAGATCAGATCAAGACGTGGTTGACAAACGTAGACAAAAATGGTTTGCAATATTTGAAGTTTCGTTTCGTTTACAATGTGTCAAAATAAAATGTAATTTAAATCAAAAGCACTAAGGAGTATTGATATCAACTTCGAAGCAAATCACCCCCAAAATAACTTTCTACTACTTTTTGACCCCGTCAAGGGATGAATTTCAATAAAATACGAAACACGTCTTCCATCAATTTTGTTAAAGAATGTTTATGCAAAATTTGAAGTAGATTGGACCAAGGAATCACGATGTCTCATACAAACTTTGCCCCCCTTTTTTAAGAAATTCAATGGTGTGTGTAAGTTCTCAATCCGCATTGGGCCGGCGTGGGAGCTACGGCCCAAGCTCTCTCTTTCTGAGAGTTGCAGTTGGACGTATATACATATAGGCTAGGATGATGATTATGAGACCAATAACAAGAAGCGTTATCTTTTTAAGTACCTAATAAGTTTTATTTAAGTAAGTAATTCCCCCTATATTTCAACTAAATACAAACTGAAATATAGATGCACAGAAAAACCCAAGAAAAAAGACCAATCCTGGGAATCGAACCCAGGTCCTCGGCATTCAGTGCCGCGTGCTAAACCCCTACACCATCACTGGTCAAGAGTCTAGACGCAAATTTTTGCTTTACATTCATATAAAAAAGTAATAAAAAATCAAGTTGAAAAATAAAATAGAAAAAGATACTTCATATCAAACTTGTTAATTCCCCCTAGTTAATATTTCTTAAACCTATATTTTATTCTATATTTTTACATGTATCCAACATTGGTTGTCCGGAAGAGATCGCTTTTTAGCGATAAGACCGCCTATTGTCTGCCTGAATTTTTATTGTTATTAATTTTTTCTGTACCGTTTTGGTGATCAATAAAGAATATTTGTGTTGTATTGTATTTTATTAAATTAATTACCCCGCTATAAACTAAAATGACAAAGACTTCATAAATAAATCCTAAAACAAAATGAGAAATTACTTCCTCAGAAGTAAGTAATATTGATTTCATTCACTTAAAAGATAGTTTTATTACTTTGTTAGTTTTAGAACTGTTTCCCTTAATATCATTAAGCTTATAAAATAATCTTAGAATAGGGAAACTAAAACCTTTCAACTAACCTCGTACTAAATGTATGGGAGTGTTTAACCGTTTAATCGTTACCGGCAATATACTTAAATAGGTATTTGAGGTCAAGCAGAAATCAAACCCGATTCAAATTAGCAATATTTTCAGTCCAACAAAATCGAATGTCTTGACAGGGTTGTCAAATGCTTGAACGGTTAATGTCAAAATTTTGGACATTTCTTGTTTTATTTTTAACAAGTTATTAATGCCATTTTAATCATTCGATAACGTACTTTCGATATCAGTTTATCAATTAGTTTATTAAGTTTTTTGATATCTGTAATATTTATGGAATTTTCGCCTGTGCACGCTAAACGTTTCATCATCATCATTTCAGCCCAAAGACGTCCACTGCTGAACATAGGCCTCCTCCAAGGCTCGCCAAACAGATCGGTCCCGTGCCATCCGCATTTAACGCGATCCCGCAACGAAGAAAACGATTACACCCCGTATATTGTATAGTACCTGGGCGACCGAGCTCTGCTCGGGCAGAAACTCGGTACCAAGCGTTTCCCCATAGATAAGACCAAGCTAGATCAATTTGTCATCCCCGAAAACCCCCAAATACCAAATTTCATCGAAATCGTTGGAACCGTTTCCGAGATCCTGATTATATACACCGGAGGGGTGTGGGGGGGGGGGGGTGAGAGGGGGGGAGGGGATTCGGGGGAGGGAGCGCGGGGGTTTTAAAGGGGGGATGAAAATTTCATTGATTTTGCCGTAGGATGCACCGTTTTCAAGATATTTGACAAAAACACCGGAGGTTGGGTGAGTCACGTTAAACTATCGTCCGTAAACCGACTTTACAGACAACCGGCTTTTCCTGTTCTGTGCTCCCAATAGGGAACGTGCACATAGACGGTGCTGCCAACTGGTGCCATAAGGGTGCCATCAATTTGAATGTTTTACCTTGATAAGTTTGTTTTACTGTCCGCATAGTGTCTCTTCTGTCGCATTAGTGCTGCCGCCTATAGTTACTGCACGTTCCCTATAATACTTTTTCTAACAAAAAAGTAACTTTTCTCACAAAAAAGTAACTTTTTCTCACAAAAAAGTAACTTTTTCTCACAAAAGAAGAAACTTGACGTTTTCTCATGAAAAATAAACTTAAAAAAAAACAAAAATGTTGAAAAAAAACGTGGATTCGAACCGAGGTCGGCTGGGTCCGCGACCACCCGATTTCTAATGTGCCATTATGTTCTGCTCGAACTGGGCGAAATTTAGCTTTATATTCTAATGCAAACAAAAATAGCCGGAAAACACGAGTAAAAGCGATTTTCTGAAAATGAAACATAGCTAGATCAGTTTTTCATCCCCGAAAACCCCCACATACCAAATTTCATCGAAATCGTTGGAGCCGTTTCCGAGATCCTGATTATATATATATATATATATACATATATACAAGAATTGCTCGTTTAAAGGTATTAGATTTTTCTAAAAAATCCGTTCAAATGCTTTTCTCCATAAACGCCAAAGTTAGTTACCCCAAAAACCTACGCGCGGGCAAAAGCCATTTTGTATACCTATAAGTATATTAATGTTACACTTGACTTTGTGAAATACACGCTTATTTGCCATGGCTTAATATTCGGTTCGTAACATTAAAATTAATAGTTATAGCCTCCAACTGTTGGAACTCTTTGTTTGCCAACCAAGTTTCTGCGGTGACCGCTTCAGGAACATTGTTCGTAAGTATATTTAAGTAAAATCTTCAAGAGAAGAATGACAGTAAATCGTTTCGAATTATTCAGGGTATTTTATGAATTTGAAATACTACCTTAAATCGCTGCTTCGCCCATGTTTGATGTACCTTTACGACAAACATTTCCAATCTTAACCTTTTCAACGCTCTGTCAAATACAACAGCTCTCACTAATACGCCATGACATTGGAATGTCAAACGCGAAGAAATGGATGTAGGTGGATATCACTCTGCACACCGTGACTGATATATCAGTCGTTGGCGTAGAACCTGCGGTGCTGATATAGGTATGTGTCGTTGGCGTCGAAAAGGTTAAGGTCGATTCATCTATCTCTACAGACACCGAGCGTGTCAGACAAGTGCCGTGGCAGACAAAAAAATATTCTTTTCACTTCTCATGCTCTTAAAATTTTACTTTAGTCTCTGCATATCGGGACTAAAGCTCTTTTTTGATCTCTAGGGATTAAAGTAAATTTTTTTAATTGACTATGGAAACCCCTAAACTGCCAATCACGGTGTTTGTGAATGGAGGATTATCGCCATTTTCAGTAACTGGGTATAGACAATTTTAAAGCTTTCCACAGACCGAAGCGCGCTGCGGACGCACTGTAGGGCGTGGAAATAACCTCAAAATGACAACTGTATAAAAAATGTTTAAAAAATAATAATTTCGTGAAACACATTGAATAATTACGAATATTAATCTATTTAATTATAAAATATTAAAGATGAATTCATTTTATTTTGCATGTAAAGAAAGATTTCCTTTAGCTTAGGTGTTTTTTAATTTGTTTTTTTTTTAAAAACGCTGTCGGCAAAGCAGTTCCCTGCTCTGTCGATAAAATAGCAATCCGCACTGTCGGCAAAGCAGTGCTGGAGTGTACGGTAGATAGAGCAGCTACGTTTGAAAGTTAATATGGCGTGACTTCAAAATAATGCGATGTCAGTTGCATTTAATAGTAAATAGAAAGTATAATTAGATATAATTTAACAAAGAATTGGCATATAGAAAATAAACTTAAAAAGTCGTTTCTTTATTCACGGGTAAGTGTTTCAGTTAACAATATATTTTGTGTGTGAACTTAGATCAATTAGGTTAATTTATTTGCCGATTCTAATGAATGAACAATTATCATTCTTACATGCATAGTCCAATTAGTTTTAACATAGTCTTTAAGTTAGAATCTGTTGGCTAATTATGCAAGCATTTAAAGCGTCACTTTACAAAAAAATATAAAAGAAAAGAAAAGACAGCGGTATTTTTTTTTGCTATTCGAATTTTGAACAGATGTCCATTGCTCGTATTGAGCATACGTTGTAAAAAAGTAATTTTGTTTGTCGTTTTTTTCCTCGCATTAAAAGTGAAAAGTAGAGTGTTTAACGCGGGACTAAACTACCATAATGACAACTCGAATTATAGCCTCCCTCGCTATCGCTCGGGTGGCTAAATATCTCGTGTCATTATGGCTTGTTTTAGTCCCTTGTTGAACAATCTACTATTTATACTATACAGTTTCTATTAATGGATTCATATCTATCGCAACACGACCGCGAGTCACCAACAAATACGGGCCGTGCCCGGCCAGCATGCGCGGAAAGAATATTTTGTCGGTGTATTATAAGACCTTAAGTGATATCGAAAAAAAAACACGTTATCTTGAAAGCCGATGTAGATCTAAAAATGTAATATTCCACGATTTTCTCTTTTTAACTCCAGTGAGTTAGGAAAATCTTTATGATAAGTATTGGATAAATTGTATGGTTTCCATTCACCTGTCGTTTAGAAATGTTTGCACATGTTCATGTATTATTATCTGATTTTTTAAATTAAGTACATTTACCTTTTAAGTTATTTAAGCCGTGATGCTTCACGTCAACAAAATATCATCAGAAACAAAGCAAAATAAATAAAAAAAGGAAATTTGACGTTCAAGTAGATATCCGAATAGCCTCACGTAGTACCAGGCAATAAGGAAAGAACAGAGTCCGATCCGAGCGGATGTCATCCGGTATGCCAAGCCTTCCGGGCATTCCTAATCCTGATATCCGTAGCTGTGAGGAATTCCAAATTTGGACCGTAGACGTAACTAGTGCATAATGCGCCAGTTATAGCTTACCACGGCACACGCGATGTTACAAGACGTTTACAACCAATTTATAGTTGCAAATCGCTTGAGCTACTGTGAAGACTTATTCACACGGGAAGCAGTTCCGTTTGGACTTAATAATGTAGTTACTTACAAGTAAGTGAATAAGATATGAATTTGGTTAAGATAAAGTATGGAAGCCTGGTGTGCGTTTTCTATAACGGCCTTGCCTAAGCTAGCTATTTCAAGTTTAGTGGTCACATTTTTTTGTGAGTTGGCTGTAGACTTAGATGGCGCTGTTGGCTATTTATTAGAAATCCTGTACTTTTACAAGGTAATTCGAAATTGTATCAGAATCTTGTGCCATTTCAAAAGGTTCGAATTAGTACCCATCTTCACTTAGGGACACAATTCAATTAAATTAGATCGATCATAATTCTAACCTACCGGTAGTTAAAAGCTCGATTCCTAAATAACTTGTGTTACAACGCCGTGGTGGTAGTTTGGCCTAATGGCCTCTCAAGCCGAGGGTCGTGGGCTCGTACCCCTGAGGTTTTAGGAATTTGTGTGCGAAATTACACCTGAAGTTTACCATGAGCTTAAAGTGAGGAAACCTGTACACATCTGCGATAAAATCAAAGGTGTGTGTAAAATTCCTAATCTACAATGGGCACGCGTGAAAGGAGGTCTGTGTACTATGGTACAGTGGGACGTATATAGGTTGCTCGAATTTCGTTCATTTCGTGGCGTTGTTTTAAGGCTGCTCACCTTTGAATTCAGCTGAAAAAAACAATGGAAGACAACGCCCACTTAATGGCAAAACTAAATCGTATTTGCTTTCCTTTTACCAAACAAACAACGTCAAGAGAAAACGAACTGGTATTCCGGCAGGCATTAATTCGCGCGAAAGAAAGACCGCAAAATGAAAGGCATTGCTCCGGTTTCGGATGTGCTTAACATTTGAGCCCTTTCGAAGCTGTTAATTATTGGTCCAGCACGGCCGGGCTTTGCCGAAATTGCAGTGCAAACATATCAGTTTACTGAACACTGTAATCTTGTGCTAACATCACAATAACATTGCAGTGTTTACTTGCGAGGGAAATAAATTGCTGCCCTGTACTTTGTGCATGCTTCTGCTTTAATTTGTACGCACGCAGAGTCACGTTTAGTTAAGAAATTTAAGTACCTAAGCTATTGCATTTTTGCTGTTTTATGGTTCCTGTAGGAAGGAACTCTTATAGTTTCGCCTTATCCTTCTGTCGATATGTCTGTCAGTTTGCGGCTTAGCTTAAAGAATAATATTAAAGAATAAGATGTTATTTTACATGGATATTAACCTCGTGGACAAAGTGGTAGAATATTTTTTTTTTAGTTTTTGGGGTAACTACCAGACCTACCGTATGCTTATTGGTGATAATTTTTTTTTTCTTGGCTAAACCCATAGTGTGGGGTATGATTGAATAAGTCTTTGAAAAACATTGTAGCTTTACTAAGGGCATTTTTCAATTTAGTGATCCATTTGCATAATACTGAGCTTTAATGTGACTAGCTAAAATTATGCATTCGGTGTCAATATAAAATTCTGGTGCAAATCTGGTGGTCCAGCCGAGATCGTCGCCACAGGGTGGAATTCTTCAACGGTTAATAGCACTGCCTAAAAACTTATTGTTAGTACAGATATGTACTTTAGAATAAGTAAATAAATATAAAACAATTGGTCGTTTAAATTTAATAAAGCTACTGAAAAAACTAGTACCTAAAGATTTTTACCTTACTCTACCCGGCGGGCGAGTATAAGTCACCCATCATATTTTAAAATGTCAGGATCTCAAAACTAAAGTTAATTACAGATCGTAGCCTACGCATGTCCTCCCACCTACTCGCAGTAAATTGTAGGCAGCATTGGTTAGGTACGTAAACGTTTAATATAAAGGTGAGAACAGTAGGTACGACGTCAAATACCCTCACGTTTTTAATCGTAGCTAATAACAATGAATACCATCGCGGCACCACTTAAAATTTTATGAAAGAAAATGTGTAGAAGGCGGTGTTTTGTCCCGAAAGGCGGATTCGTCGTCGGAATCTCGACGGCTGGTTTAATTAGGGGTTGTAATGAATGTCGGGGCACGTACGCCTGTAAACGCGGCCCATTACCTGCATAATTCACGCAATGATAACAATGGCGGCGACGGTGACACCTCTCGTAGACATTGCAAACAATGATCCCTTTTCTAAATGTTTTTCGGGAATTCTGTTGGGTGTTGGAGTCAAATAAGTTGGTGTATACCAGTGGATTTGGGTAAGTTTTCGTTAGAATCCAGAACAAAAAGGCACCGATCACAATCAACAGCCTACTAGCCACTTACACGCTACGCTCGGGAGCGCCTATTTGTCTACCTATCTATATTTTTTTTTAATTTTTGACAATTCACTGTATTGATTTGTAGTGTTTAATCCTACCTACTGTTTGGAAACAATTCCGATCCGCATTGGCGATCCCTGAATAGCCTCAAATAGCGTATCTACTGTGTTAAAATTTAATTTTAAATACTTTAGATGTACCTACTCGTATGTAATTTCATAACATGTAGATCTGTTTGAAAAATATACCTTGTTGAGTTTCTTGCCGGATTCTTCTCAACAGGGTGTTTCCGAACCAGTGGTAGATTCATCGACATTCATAAGAGCTTAGGAGCATCAATTGATGCCTAAATTGAATAAAGAATTTTGACTATGACTTTGACTAAGTAATATTCTAAATGAGAATGTTTGTGAAGATATTTGAATGTTGGTTAGTCAATAATGTCATAGCGGCTGAACGGATTTAAATAAAACTTGCGTTTACAACTGCAATTGGTTTTGGTAACACACGGGATACGGCGGTTGAAGCGTTTCCGATTCCTCGCCCATTTACGTAGGTAGAGCTGCATACCGAGAGATAGAGCAAGGTAGAGTACGACGGAAGGCGCGATGAGTGTCTTACCTATGTAGTGTGGCTGCCTGATAAAGTCCATTGGCCAAACTGATGGTAACACGGAGCTAAATTCAGAAACGGGCCTTCACGATTTGCGAGCGGCAATTCAAACGTTTGGGAGAGGATAGGAATGGGTTGAGCTTGGGATGAGCCTTATTTTCCTGTTAATTCGCTTTGTAAATAAATAAATAAACAAATAAATAAGGCTCATCTCTCAACTCAGCCCAGACCTCTCGCAAACCAGTGATTGTTGACGTTTCTGAATAGCAGTTCTAACCAAACCCAACCCAAATTATTGAATTACCGCTACCAAACCCGTGAAGGCCCGTTCCTGAATTAAGCCCCAGTTTTGTTCAAAGTGTGTGTGTATAGTCGGGGTAAGAAAAGGTTCGTCACTTTTCGACTCTATGTCAATGAATTAAGGTCGAAAAGTGACGAACCTTTTTTTACCCCGACTATACCTCTAGGTATTTACACGAACTCGCGTTAGGAAAGGCTATAAATTTTTTTTAATGCAAGTTTTTTTGCTGATTGTACTTGAGTTATCATATAAACTACATAATATGTATTTATAAGTATATATAAGTATACCTAATTTTAAGTCAATCCGGCCAATAAATAGAAAAGGGTCGAATTCGACACGCGAGATTTACTTAGAAATAGAAATAGAAATAAACTTTATTGCATAACTGTGTATTACAAACTTAATTAACGACAGGCAAACAGACACTAGTGTAGTACACAGGGACTAGTGAAACTAAATATAAAAGCTTGTAAAAAAACTCCCCATGCTGTAGTTAGACATCCAACCTAAATAACAATTAAGTTTTAAATATGACGATCGAGTCATTTATAAATATAGGTACACACATTCACGGTGTCGTAAATCTTATTACAATGTCATTAATATCTAATTTTGACGAATTTACCCGCGTTCGTAAAGGACACTTGCTATATAATTATGATAAATCCATGAAATGAGAAATGAAATGACCAACAGCCTTTGATCAATTATAACTGTAGATCCACAGTCGCGCGCCCGAAAATGTCCGAGCCTTAGATTATTTATGCACTAGATGGAGCGTCAGGAGCAAACATCGCGATACAAAACGTCCACCATCCATTTGACAGCTTCATATTACGATCGCGTTACGTCATTCCGGTTGTGCTTAATGATACCAGTTAATTTCACATTCCCCAAAATGTGGGGAAAAAATATTAGAGGCCGATAGACGCGAGTAAAAGTGACTGTAAATGGTAATTAAATAAAGTATGAATAAATAAAACTAAAAACTGATTATATATATTTTTTTCTGTGGCAAAATCGAAATTTGAGCGGCCGCGGGGAAATCTAAACACGCGGTAGTGTGTCAAGCTAAGTTCAAGGAAATGAAACTGGCAAAGCAGCGCTGTGTGAATATTACACGAACCAATTGGAGCCACTTTTGACCCCTTCATAACTACAATACAAATAGATAGTAGATTGATAAATAAGGGTTGTACTACTCGGTACTCGGTGTACTCGGCAGTTTTTTTGATACTCGTACTCGGCCGAATAACTCGGTTCAAATGCCGAGTATACTCGGTCTAAATAAAATTATTATTAATCATGCGTATTAAAATAAAACGGGCTTGTAAAACAACCAGATTCGCAAACTTTTGCGTATGCTCATTGTGTCAACAGTCACTGTACACAATCATCTATTTCCAATGTTTTTAAAATATTTAAGCAATTAATGTGCGGACCAAATGCGTATTACACGTTAAACAAAAACTGACTAATTTGCGGGGAGAAGGCGGGGATCCCCGCGACGTTCGCTCGCGGTGGCTGGTAGCGCCGCGCAAACCTGTCTAAACCCGTTTTCGCGCCTCAAAACAGAACCGAGTAACTCGGCCGAGTACTCGGTTTGAGAAACTTTGAACCGAGTATACTCGGTAATCGGTTACTCGGTAAAAGTTGTACTCGGCGCATCTCTAGTTGTAAGTTGTAATTGATCATTTACACTCGAGTTGAACACTACTTTTTATCATAAATGCGAGGAAATAAAGAAAAACCGTTATGTTAAAAATATATACGCCATTTGTAAGAGAGCGCGTCGCGCCGCCCTTGCGGCCGGCACCGGCGTCACGTCGCCGCGGCCGCCTGCACACCTTGCTGAGCTCGGTGCGCAGGCGGCGAGGCGCTGCAGCTGCACGTGCAGCAGCGCACGGGCGACGCGCGCGCGGCGTGGCGCAGCACGCGGCCACGAGGTTCGTGAATACAAAGGAGCACCATTCGATTTTCAAATTTACTTACATCCCTAAGGATGTAAATCGAATTTATATCCCGGATTTCAAGCTGAATGCAACCTACTTTCAGAGCTTGAGTGGTGAAAAAGAATTTATTTCCAAAAATAATAATGAAACACGGTTACATTACATTTATTTATTACACATTTAGTCATTTCTATAACGTTTCTCGCGCTGTCACAATGCAGACTGAAGGGAAAATGACAAATGAGTGTTGCCAATGTGTGCGGCACAACTGCGGGGAAAGCGAAGCTGATTGGGGAATGTGTGGGGAGAGCTTCAATTCTGGGAAAATGAGGGGATTTTAAGTATGAACACAAATACGCGACATTTGACATCAAATTTCTGCTAGTCTTGATTAATTTCCTACAATTCACTATTCGCAACAGCTCGAAACTAAGTCACTCGGCCCACATAATTTTTCATTCCCCACCCGTGGGGAATTTCGACAATGCGTTTGGGGATTGTAGCATATTACTATTGGCAACCCTGTCATGCGGAATGACGCAATTGACATATAAGCCAACTGTTGGCTTATATTTTTATGGGACGTTTTCATGCCGCCTATGCTCCATCTAGTGCATAAATAATCTAAGGTCCGAGCCAAATGAGCGCCACTTTGAGAAAAGTGGCCTTCTTTTTTCTCAGTACGTTGCGTGAAATTGTCAAGTTTAGCTGTACCAGTGTCAACCGAAATTCGACTGTAATGAAGTAAAGACTAGGTTCAAATTTCTGTGTAGGTGATGATTTTAATTGTTATGCAAACAAATAAAAAAGTTCGGACATTCTTTGAAGGGGATTTTGTTCGGCAATGTGTATTTTCAGTTATAATTGATCAAAGCCAACAGCCAAAAACATACGGCGATAAAATAAATTACGGAAATATTAAAACATTACTACTTTTTTTTGATATTGTGGTAAGAGTAGATCAAACCTGATTATAAAATACTAGCTATTGCCCGCGGCTTCGCTCGCGTGTCCCATGAGTATTCCAAAGAACCAAGATATCAAACAACACTTAAACACAAAAAAATACAAAACAGCAAAACAAAAAGAGTACAAAGGCAAACTTATCCCTAAAAGGATTTTTTCAAGATAACCTGGCATGAAAGGAAAAACTTAAAAAAGATAGGCAAACAATAATTTATGTACAGAGAGAAGAAAGGAAAATATAACATTTAAATAAATACACAAAATAAACAACAATTAGTGACTACGACAAATATACTTATAAATAGGTCTACCATACTCTACCTACGTTAATTTGATAAATTCTGGTGAAGGAGGCGATGATAAAATAAAACGGTTTACTAATGTTTCGCAAATTACGTTTCCCAAACTGATTCATTTGGCAAATGTTTCATTTCCCAAATGTTTATTTTTTCTGAAACTGTAAACTTTTCAGGATTGTTATAAAACAAACCTAACCTAACCTACAGAATAGTCCTGAAATATATCCTGAATAGTTTACAGTTTCAGAAAAAATAAACATTTGGGAAATGAAACATTTGCCAAATGAATCAGTTTGGGAAACGTAATTTGCCAAACGAAAGTAAGTACACCATATATGTTTAGAAATGTTTTACATATGTATGTATAATATATACATGTATGTATATAGGTAGGTACGTATAAATATATTAATTTTCTACAATTATTTCATTTTATTATGGGTTATTGAAAACAGGATCATATAATCTAAACAATGCGCAATAAGTACATTATGATAGTCGATAACTTACCCACAATATACCAAACGTAACTCACTCTCTTTCTATCTTCACTAACTTGTCTAACTTATATCTCCCTCTCAACTTCCGTTCGCCTCGTCCGATCAAACTTTTCGTAACGCGTAACGCATTCACCAGCTTAGTTACTCCCCAAGTCAAGCGTGCCTAAAAAGAACTTTTACTTCAAAAATTGTACGAACTCTGATGGATGAGGCATTCAAATGCTTTTTAAATGTCTCTGAATTCACCCTAGCATCGAAATGTTTAATTACATAAATGTAAAAGTTAGACAACGTCTAATGAATGCCATTGCCTAAAAACAAAAGTTAAAAATAAAATTGAAGTTTCCAACAAAGATTCAGGCGACTTTATTAAAAGTACGTTATGGACGAAAATAAGTAAACAAAAACAGTAGGTACTTTTACTTTTAAAAGCTTTTATTTCTTCCTTCATTAATTCAGCTAAAGTTAGCCGTAATGTAAAGCAATAACGTCACAATATTGTTGGTCAAAACAAACGATAAAAACAATGTCTAAAAATAATGTAGTACTTATGTTTCTTTTATCCAAACGATTTATTTTGTAAACTTAAGTACCTACCTAACTAATCGCTAATCCTCCCGCTAAGCAGCAGTACCTCTACCATGAGTTACACTCAGTGGCGTAGCTACCGTAGGGCAAGCGGGGCAGTGCACCGGGGCCTCCAAGCTCAGGGGGCCCCTCGGACTCTGACTTACAAACTATAAACGCGGACCTATGAGAAACGCGGCTATAAAACTCTACTAGTGACAAGCGCGCGAGTCTAGTGAATTTAAAGTGCATTCATCCTTACTTATCATATAAACAAACACGGGTTGGGTGGGGCCCTAGTTTATTTTTGGCCCCAGGGCCTTTGGTTAACTAGCTACGCCACTGGTTACACTAGTTTACAGTGACCGTACTCGCTAGCGACGGCGTAAATGATTTGTATGGAGAATTGTGTACAGTACGCTTAGTATAAGTTTTACTTCACTTCAATACTTCTCGATCGCGTTTACGTAAAAAATTCAATTACTAGGGAAACATGGACAGCGCCTCCGCGCGCGCGCGTCTATGTTTCCATAGAATTGAAATTTTTACGTAAACGCGATCGAGAAGTATTTTGGTGAAGGAAAACTTATACTAAGCATACTGTATGCTTAGTATAAGTTTTCCTTCACTTCAATACTTCTCGATCGCGTTTACGTAAAAATTTCAATTCTATGGAAACATAGACGCGCGCGCGCGGAGGCGCTGTCCATGTTTCCCTAGTAATTGATTTTTTTACGTAAACGCGATCGAGAAGTATTGAAGTGAAGGAAAACTTATACTAAGCGTACTGCGCCTCTAGCGGTCACTTACGGAAGTACAATTCTCCATACAAAATAAATCCTTTACGCCGTCGCTAGCGAGTACGGTCACTGTAAACTAGTGTAACTCATGGTAGAGGTACTGAGCTTGCACTGTCGTGCTCCGGCGGGCGTTGAGGGTGTAACAGCGGTAAATTTACCTGCAATCAGAAGGAGGAGGAGGATGCATCTTAGCTTTCTGGTTATTACCTATGTTACTACGGACTTCGAATTTTAATTTCGGAGTAAGATCCTCTGGGCTGGAATAGCAACGCATGATGATACTGTTGGCTGCTGTAATCACTTCATTTATTACTATTACCAAGGATGATATAGACTGGATTGGCAGTCGCCATAGTACGGATCGGCCGCGGTTTTTGTAGCTCGATTATAATATTATAGATTTAATAATCTAGATGGCGCTGAAATATAGCCAGAGGCTTTGAAGGCAAAACAATAAGACTACAGATATTTCATATCACTGCAAATGTATTATTATGTAATATTTTTGAAAAATAATACATTTTGTAGTAATATGAAACATCTGTAGTCTTATTATTTTGCCTTCAAAGCCTCTGGCTATATTTCAGCGCCATCTAGATTTAATAATCGAACTACAAAAACCGCGGTCGATCCGTACTATGGCGACTGCCAATCCAGTCTATATCATCCTTGCTATTACAGAATTCTCATATCGTATTGTTTAAAACTAATTCCCATCTCTAAAAATTACACTTTGAGTACAGCAAAACGTTTTGAATGACTAGTTACGCCATCTTGTGACAGTTGCCGTATTGCAATGTTTGGTGATCACGCGTAAAGATTACTTAAACGTACACTAGATGTCATTAGTATATCGTTCGTAGCGTAATGAATTTGTGAATTATTATTTTCAAGACTGATTCATTTTAAAGATTAAAATAATCTACATATTTATCAATTATAATAATGTCTGTACTATTTTTGGCAAGAGATTATCAGTTTTAATACTGGCAATGTCGACAAAAACGTCAAAGATATTCTGCTATGCTGTGCTGTCATGTCAGTGTCAATGTCTGGTCTGTCAGTTTGGTTGGCTTCGTGCGTATAATTCGTAATTCGCATCGTAGTGTTATTTTTCCTGACTTAAGCGTGTTGGAGTGAAGAGTGCTCTGTGGCGTGGTGCTTGCTCATGACGTGAAGGAAATATAAACAGGGTTTTACTATAGTATTACGGAAATTTCACCATTCCCAAAAATGTTGCGATACGTGCTTGTTATTTTACTGGTCCATACAAGTTTTGGTTTGCCTGTAGGACAACAGACTGGTAACGGTACAATAATGATTGGTAACCTGCTCAGTGAATTAGCCAAGATATGTAAAAATGAATTTGTGGCAAGTATTATTAATAGCAAATCGGACGAATGCAATCTAGGAATACCGCCAATCACTGAAAGTTCAATTCGTTGCTCGATGTTCTATGATGCCAGTGCTGTTCTTTGCAACTTAACTGTCTTAACTGCCAATACTCCGAAGCTTTCAACGGATTTTGCCGCTAAAATGAAAACGAACCAGGACTTATCTAAGTTCTGTGATGAAGCTGCTCATTTCAATCTGCCTCCTACAAGATTTCGAACAAATATTACCGAAGTTTTGCACAAAGACACAGTCTGTACAATTGTTTGCGCAGATGAAGATATCTTAAGTGGGGATACTAGTTTTTACTGCAAATATTACAAGTGGATGTTAGAAATAGTTCATTCACACATTACCCCAGTTATTAACACTCCTCCGGGTAGTCAAGTGGCTATTGATGGGCAAAAGAAACTGAATGATACATTGGTTTCTCATGTAGCTAGCACATTAGATGGATTACCTAAGAAGGATGAGGTTAAAGAGACTTCATCAGATACTAACAATAAAATATCAACAAATGCTGTGGATACTTATCAATTACATGTTGAAGCAGTACAACCAGAACCTTCATTGGCACCATTGCCTAGCCCGAAAAAAGTGTCCAATGTTTCTGAGACAGTACTCGAAAATAAGAACTCACTGGAAAATAATATTGATGATGAACAACCAAATAAATTGGATAATCAGGATAAAAAGAGTGGTATTCACATAGAGCATGTTCTTCCTGAGAATGGTATTGGTCATGGTATTGAGGCCCCAAAACCTATAAATGGTGGACTTGATGGAGATGAAGATGACCAAGGTTTAGAAGGTATACCTTTTATTACTCTAATTTTTAATATTATTAAGTTAAAATAATAAATGTTGTAGTACTTTTAAAATAGACATAAAATTGAATTTGATAGCAAAAAAAAATGTATAATAGGTCCGTCATTTAGACTATCATCATAACTTATATTAACTTTTGAACTTTGATGCACTTTATCATTGTCATTTTTAGTTGATTTGATAAAGGAAAAATTATGTGTCCAATATTTTTGCATAATCTAACTTACAAACACTAGAATTAACATAACATTTTTTTTAAAGATAATGAGGATCAAGGAGACCCGGACACTGGTGGGGAAGGGATAGAAGATACTGATATGGAAAATAAGCCTGATAATAGTGATAAAAAATCTATTAAGAATGAGGAGGTACCACCACTTAATATTAATTCGGAATCATCTCATGGAGGTAAGCAATTGCAGGCTTTTAAATAGAAAACTTTTATACAGAATAGCATCTTAATTTTCTTTGCGAAGCTAAGAAGCTGTTAGCTCAGACAAAATAAAAAACTGGTCAAGTGCGAGTCGGCCTTGTACATGAAGGGTCTGTTGCCTCGTAGGGAATCAGAACCTACCAAGCTGACTCCAATTGGTAGACACTCAGATGACTTTCTACAGGAAGTAATAGTATAATAAAAGCAGCTTGGAACAAATAAGATGCAATAGAATCTGTACAATGTTAATTCAGTAAAAAATTTTCTCAAAAATGATATGTTAATTCGCCATTACATCTTTAAAAAGTCACAAGTAAGTTAATAATATTATACTTACCGGACAAAGATCAAGTCTCCAGAAAGTATTATTATTATTTCCCCTTAATGGCGGCCTTAAGGCTTGGGCCAATGTCAGTTACAATCAGGGCTGGGCAAAATACATGCTTTGCTTTAATTAAAATACAAATTACAAAATACTATCTCGCATGTATTTAAAATACGAAATACAAAATACTTTTAAGTCGGGTATTTGAAATATAAAATACAAAATACAGTATTTCAGGTATTTTTATTTAAAATACAAAATACAAATTACAAAATACTAAGTAGAATTAAAACGAATCTAACCCGGCATGGGCAAGCAGAGTAAAAGAAAATTACTCTCTTTAAACATGAAACTACCGTGAGGTCGCGAGACTCACTCATAGTGAAACAATACAGATTATGGTCCGAGAGCTGGCACCAATTTTTGGGTAGGTGTTTGAGGCAAGCTGAAAACTTGTCACATACTTCTCCTATTATACCCCAACACGAAACTGCAGACCTGGCTGGTGAGTATTGGGGCTAAATGAAACCATGAATTTTTAATTATTTTTTTTTGGTTCCAAAAATATATTTGAGGCAATATGCAATTTATATATGTTGTAGTTTAATGTATAAAGAATAAAAAAAATAATAAGTCAGATGATTTAGTCGGGGCTTTAATATTGCCAGGCGCGTGCAAACATATTTTTCATAAAAATATAAAAAATGTATTTGAGGCAACTTGAAATTTTAATAGGGTATTATTCATATCTAAAAAATAAAATTCTCAAAAAGACAGGTCATTTTGGTGGGACTTTCTACCTGTCAGGTTATCTAACAAATATACTCACTCGCACCGATACAATATTTGTTAGATCACCTGGCAGGTAGAAAGTCCCACCAAAATGACCTGTCTTTTTGAGAATCATATTTTTTAGTTATAAATAATACCCTATTAAAATTTCAAGTTGCCTCATATACATTTTTTATATTTTTTTCAAAAATATGTTTGCACACGCCTGGCAATATTAAAGCCCCGACTAAATCGTCTGCCTTATTTATTTTTTTATTCTTTAAACATTAAACTACAACATATAAAAATTGCATATTGCCTCAAATATATTTTTGGAACCAAAAAAAAATAAAAATTAAAAATTCATAGGTTCATTTAGACCCGCTACTCACCAGCCAGGTCTGCAGTTTCGTGTTGGGGTATAATAGGAGAAGTATGTGACAAGTTTTCAGCTTGCCTCAAACACCTACCCAAAAATTGGTGCCAGCTCTCCTACTATTACTCACGTTTCAAAACGAGTCGAGTTTAACTCGACAGTTTCGGGCTAATCCGTAACCCTTCCTGTCGGAAGAGCACGCTACGGCTGTGCCAAACGTGCACTCAAGTACGCTACGACCTGAAATACCTATGTCGACTTAAACTAGTTTTGAGACGTGGGTAATCCGTATTATTTTACTAAAAATTACGCTCATGAAAGGAAACTAGGTACTTTTACTGACTAAAAGCAGAGTTTCCTTTCCTAAACACCAGACTTAAGTGTTATCTGCCTCGCTTTGGGCTTAAAACTACTGAATTTCATAATACCTTATTCACTAATACCCCTAATTTTCAAATTGCCATGGGCTCATAATACCTAAATATACCTAAAATTTCAAATTGTCTCATCTTAAAATTTGAAATTTTAGGTATTTTTAGGTATTATGAGCCCATGGTAATTTGAAATTTAGGGGTATTAGTGAATAAGGTATTATGAAATTTAGTTGTTTTAAGCCCAAAGCTCTGCCTCTCATAGGGGAATGAATAAAGTCATGTCTACATCGGTGCGTTTTCATGTTCAACTTAAGATCGCTAAATGAAATCTAAATGTATTTCGTTAAAATGTATTTTGAAGTCATAAGTATTTGAAATACTAACTACAAAATACCTTAGCGTCAAGTATTTGAAATACGAATTACAAATTACATTTTCAGTGAGTAATTGAAATACAAATACCAAATACGTATTTGTATTTCAATTACGTATTTCAATTACAAGTAATTCAAATACTGCCCAGCCCTGGTTACAATGAGGAGTTTGCGGTTGAATCTGCAGAACGCCAACAGTTTGATAGCAGCAAGAAAATAATTTTGACAAAAAACAAAAAATTAAAACTTTTTTTTTTTTTCGGCCGAACGCTGTTGTGGGAGTTACGTAACACTGCGACAAAGACAAAACATGTTGTTATTAATTAGAACTATAGTCTTATATTGTTAGAGGATATAAAGTCAGACAGAATGATAATAAAAGGGGAATATACATAGCGAAGGAGGGATTTAAAATTAACAGGGCGGGCTCCAGAAAGTAGAGAGGTTTTGAATTCGGAATGTAAAAGTGTCCAAAAGTATGGTACGAATCTCATACCATAGAATCATTGACGTTTTTGAACTTAGAACTCCTTGAATATGTCATTTTTTATAGTGCAAAAAGGTTGAACAATAAACATACTTATAATTTACTAGCTGACCCCACAAACATTGTTTTGCCATATACATATATCTATCACCTAGTGGTATAAAAAATAGCCTACGACCTATTCTCAGACCTACCAAATACAGAGAAAAAATTTGATAAAAATCGGTCCAGCCGTTTCAGAGGAGTTTGGTAACAAACACTGTGACACGAGATTTTTATATATTAGATTATTTATAACTGCTATTATTACACCTTTAAATATGTTTTTATTAGGATTTCTATTGTTTGAAACATAAATACATAGGTATAAATATATTAGTTGCCCTGCGCCATCCACATCCAATGCATTGAAGGTAGCGGACCTTCACCAGGTATTCGCTCCATCTTGTTAGAGGCCTACCTCCACTGCGACTTCTGGTCCCTGGACGCCACTCGAGATCTTTTCGGCCAATCTGTTTGGCGAGCCTTGGCGAAATGATGATGATGATGATGATGATATTAGTTGCAAAGTCAGTCAATTTAACAAATATTTATTCCAACTGTCTTAGGTTGGGCATACGAAACGCGATTATTGAAAAGAAATAGCAGCGGCGTTCGTACAACAAGGTTTCATACTTTAAAAGCAGAGGAAAATTTGAACATTTTGGAAATATTGCGTTGTCATGTACCTACTTTATTTTGTCTTTGTAGTTTTGTTTTATTTTTGAGAAAAGCACTATGCAAGCTTCTACCAATAAGTGCCACACTGCACTCCGAAATAGAAATCCTCGCCTATGGCTCGGATTTCAAGTTGTTATCATCATCTCAGTCTATATACGTCCCCACTGCAGGGCACAGGCCCCATCTCAGAATGAGAGGGCTTGGGCCGTAGTTCCCATGCACGCCCAGTGCGGATTGGGAACTTCACACACACCATTGAATTTCTTTGCAGGTGTATCCAGGTTTCCTCACGATGTTTTCCTTCACCGTAAAGCTCATGATAAATTACAAATGTAATTACGCACATAAATTCCGAAAAACTCAGAGGCGCGAACCAAGATTTGAACCCACGACCCTCTGCTTGAGAGGCCATAGGTCAAACCACAAGCCACCACGGCTTTTCAGTAATCCTACTAATATTTATTATAAATGTGAAAGTTTGTGAATAGGTTTGGATGTTTATTACTCAATCACGCAATAACGGCTTAACGGATTTACATGAAATCTGGTATGGAGATAGCTTGGAGATAGTTTGAGAACTTAGGAATAACATAGGATAGTTTTAATCCCGGAAAATTGCGTAGTTCCCGCGGGTTTCAAATTGTTACAATTAGCTGTGGATTATTTCTCAAAAGTGTTTTTCAATAAAAAGACACGTCAAGATCGCTTACCTTCTTTCTAATGCTAAAAAAGCCGGCCAAGTGCGAGTCGGACTCGCGCGCCGAGGGTTCCATGCAAATTTATATGTATCTATGAACATCCAGTCTTAGCAGACCCCTGCTCCTAAGCAAAATGTGCGCAGTGTGGGATCATTGTAGATTGGTTACTGATATAGACAGACAGACAAAATAGATCTCAATGAACTAAAACAATTACTTTGCTCACCCGCGACCTTCGCGCGAGGTCGCGGGTGAGCAAAGTAATTGTTTTAGTTCATTAATATGGACCTCCGCAAAGTAACGCCTGATTCAATAAATTATTTAAAATAGAGATCTCGTTCAAACCAATTTTCGGTGGAAGTTTACATGGTAATGTACATCATATATATTTTTTTTTAATTTTATCGTTTTCTTATTTTAGAAGTTACGGGGGGACACACATTTTACCACTTTGGAAGTGTCTCTCGCGCAAACTATTCAGTTTAGAAATAAATGGTATTAGAAACCTCAATGTCATTTTTGAAGACCTATCCATAGATACCCCACACGTTTGATGAAAAAAAAAAATTTGAGTTTCAGTTCTAAGTAGGTATGGGGAACCCCAAAAATTCATTGTTTTTTTTCTATTTTTGTGTGAAAATCTTAATGCGGTTCACAGATTACATCTACTTACCAAGTTTCAACAGCATAGTTCTTAAAGTTTCGGAGAAAAGTGGCTTGGACATACGGACGGACAGACAGACAGACATGACGAATCCATAAGGGTTCCGTTTTTTGCCATTTGGCTACGGAACCCTAAAAACGAAGTATAGAGTACTATAAAAAGATTACCGTAAAACCACTTAAACTATAGTCCTAGCCTGCAACAATAGTCCAATTTTCATCCTTACACTATCCTTAAAATATGATAGCTACATGGCTAGACTAAAGCAAATTATTTTAGGCCTAACAACATAATTATATACCCAGAAATAATAGCAATAAGCTATAATATTTTAAAGATAATATAGGTAAGGACGAAAATTGGACTATTGTTGCAGGCTAGGACTATAGTTATGTGGTTTTACGGTAGTTAAAAATACTGAAATCTCTCAATTAAGAGTCCGTTTTTTGATCAATAGTTAAACAAACTAATAGTTAAAATATATGGCAAACATAACAATAGTTAACGCATTTCAAAGGCAATTTGACTATTAGTTTGTTTAACTATTGATCAAACAACGGGTCGTAAGTAATACAAACAAACCACATTGCCACTGTTCCTGTTTAAAAATTCAAGTTCAGTCTAAAACTAGTGCCTGCCTGTATTAAAACCGTGCATGGCGTGAAGAACTTGATAAGTCGAAATATACGGTTAAAGAAATTTGAATCTAGAACATAATGTCCTAAATTCAAATTTCTTTAAACGTATATTTCGACTTATCAAGTTCTTCACGCCATGCACGGAAAATTGTCTATTGTAATGTTACGCACGTTGAACAATACATATAAACAATGCTATTATTTTATTCAACTCGTAACGTTATACTTTATGAATTTGTGTTTATTCAGTTGTGTCTACTCCATAGCAGTTATATGTATGTATGTACCTGTATTTTTTAATATTTGGAATTTTGATTCATTTTCAGATACTTATCTGAACACAATAGATGGATATACGGACGATGATGATCACTTCTTCCCCTTCTTCTTGACTGCAGTCATAGTCGTTGTCGTGCTATACGTGTTGTATCACAACAAGAACAAAGTAGGCAAAATGGTGAGTACAGAATGTTTAATTTGGAGTACACTATACAATTTAGTATGCTACATTTCGTCTTCCAACGCACAGACTTCCTGTGGCTAAAGTAAATTTAGCTTCGTGCAGATTTATAAAATGTTGGCTGGGCGCTGTATGGGCACTGTTATACACACAGAGAATAGGCACAAGTGAAATGGCGCCATAGCAACCTCTTCTAACGAGTTGCCAAAATTTTTTATGTGACGTCGCACGTACATTCGCACTTCTAGATCAATAGAGCGTCAACTCAAAATGATGTACCATTTTAATTTAGACCTTTCAGAACTTGAATGAAGTCTAAATTAAAATGGTACTTACATTATTTTAAGTTGAAGCTCTTTTGATCTAGGAGTGCGATTATGACAAAGGTCGCCAACTGCGAGGTGGCATCCGAAGACATACCTACTTCTAACTCACGCTTTTTACTCTTGGGTTGTCTAAAAGTTATCTTACGCCTATTTGAATAATGCAATTAAATTGTTTTTGAATTCGCGATAACGAATTTGTAATTACGTCATGTAAAGTGGAGCAAGGCGATAACACACCATGACAGGGTAACACAAACACTGCCAGATCTTTATACCTACCGGTTTCTTTTATTTATTTTTTCAATTTTAAACCTGTCTTAAACAGGCACAGAGTACGGCTCTAGATGTTTTGAATTAGGTTATTTATAAATTAGATGGACCCGGGTATGTCCTAAAACTGCGGCCAGTAATACCGGAGGACGGGCAGCAGCGTCCCTAATATGTACGGTTTTTCCACTGCGGTCGCCAACCCGCCTGCCAAGCGTGGCGACTACGGCAAATACCCCCCTATGGCTGAGTCCAAACGAAAACGGCCCCTAGTCTCCGGTAGCCCCGCTGTTCCAGGCTACGGTAGCGGCCTGGGTAGCGGCGGGGCAAGGGGTGCTAAGAATCCCCGGAAGCGATCCGGCTACCATCACCAACGATCCCTGGCCCTGGCAACGTATAACTGCCGTACGCTGCGGACGGATGATAGGTTAATGGAACTGGAGGAGGAATTGAGTAGGTTACGATGGGGTATAGTAGGGTTATCAGAAGTCCGAAGAGAGGGGGAGGATACGATAATCCTGAACTCTGGTAACATGCTCTATTTCCGGGAGGGCGACCAACAGTCCCAGGGCGGTGTCGGGTTTATCGTCCACAAGTCCCTTGTAAACAACGTCGTGGAGATCGTGAGTGTGTCGACCAGGGTAGCGTACCTTGTACTAAGATTGACCAAACGGTATTCGTTGAAGGTCGTACAAGTTTACGCTCCGACTTCGGCACACTCCGACGAAGAGGTGGAAACTATGTATGAGGATATCTCCAGAGCCATGCATAGCTCCGGAACTCACTTCACGGTTGTTATGGGGGACTTCAACGCAAAACTGGGTAAACGGGATGGTGAAGAGCTGCGAATGGGGCAATTTGGAGTAGGGCGTAGGAATCACCGAGGCCACCTACTGGCCGGCTTTATGGAGAAGGAGGGACTCTATATGATGAACTCCTTCTTCAAGAAGCGAGAGCACAGGAAATGGACTTGGATGAGCCCTGACGGTGTAACGAGGAATGAGATAGACTTTATTATGTCGACGAGGAAGCAAATATTCAATGATGTCTCCGTGATCAGTGTGGTTAAAACCGGGAGTGATCACCGTATGGTACGAGGCACATTGAATATTCGGTTCAAGCTTGAAAGATCGCGACTGATAAAGTCTACGCTCCGCCCGGCACCAGCCCAGCTACAAAACCTCGAAACGTTCCAGCTTGAACTTCAAAACCGTTTCGAATGCCTAGGAAGCGACATGGATGACTACAATGACGGGTTTGTGGAAGCTGTCCATACGGTTGGGTCAAAGTTCTTTAAGACTCACCGTACAAATAGAACCAAAAAAATCACACCTTCTACTCTAAAGCTCATGGAAGATCGACGTAAGATGATCCTACAGACATCTGGTGACGCTTGCCAATACCGGCGGCTTAACAGACAGATCTCAAAGTCTCTGAGGCGCGATATACGCCAGTTTAATACTAATAGTATTGAGGTGGCGATAGAGCGCAACAGAGGCTCTAAAGTTTTTGCCAAGGATCTGTCTGTTGGGCAAAGCCAATTGGCAAAGTTAAAGACCGATGAAGGTAGGATCGTGACCTCTAAACCGGAGCTATTGTTAGAGGTTGAGAAGTTCTATGGACAGCTGTACACATCAACGAAGAAACCCGTCATGGATCTAGCTGAAGACCCGAGAGCTAGATTAACCCGGCACTATACCGAAGACATCCCGGACGTCAGCCTGTACGAGATTAGTACGGCTCTCAAACAACTGAAGAATGGCAAGGCCCCTGGTGATGACGGAATAACAGCCGAACTTCTGAAGGCGGGCGGAAAACCGATCCTCAAAGCCCTTCAGAAACTATTTGATACCGCCATCCGTGAAGGGAAAACACCAAAAGCATGGAACAGAAGTGTAGTGGTGCTGTTCTTCAAAAAAGGCGATAATACCTTATTGAAGAATTATAGACCCATTTCACTTCTGAGCCATGTTTACAAGCTGTTTTCGAGAGTCATTACGAATCGTCTCGCGCGCAGGTTAGACGACTTCCAGCCTCCCGAACAAGCCGGGTTTCGAAAAGGCTTTAGCACCGTGGACCACATACATGCGTTGCGGCAGGTTATACAGAAAACCGAGGAGTATAACCGCCCCCTTTGCCTGGCATTTGTGGACTACGAGAAAGCCTTCGATTCGATCGAAACTTGGGCTGTACTGCAGTCTCTCCAACGGTGCCAAGTAGACTACCGGTACATCGAAGTGTTGAAGTGTCTGTATAATAACGCCACAATGTCCGTCCAACTTCAGGATCAGATGTCGAAGCCCATTCTATTGCAGCGGGGAGTCAGACAAGGAGATGTAATCTCTCCGAAACTGTTCACCGCTGCACTAGAGGATGCGTTCAAGACTCTGAACTGGGAAGGGCGTGGCATCAATGTAAATGGCGAATACTTCACTCACCTTCGATTTGCCGACGACGTGGTGCTTATGGCTGAGACCTTGGAGGACCTCAGTGCGATGCTCGCTGACCTCGGAAGAGTCTCCGAGAGAGTTGGTCTTAAATTGAACATGGACAAGACGAAGGTCATGTCGAACGCCCATGTTGTACCAACTCCCGTCGTAATCGGAGAAACTTTGCTCGAAGTTGTTGACGACTATATCTATCTGGGACATACAATCCAATTGGGTAGGTGCAACTTCGAGAAAGAGGTCAATCGACGAATTAGACTCGGATGGGCAGCGTTCGGGAAGCTCCGCAATATCTTGTCATCCGATATACCGCAGTGTCTCAAGTCAAAAGTCTTTGACCAGTGTGTGTTGCCAGTGATGACTTATGGTACTGAGACGTGGCCGCTAACGATGGGTCTTATAAGGAAGCTCAAGGTCACTCAGAGGGCGATGGAGAGGGCTATGCTTGGAGTTTCTCTGCGGGATCGCATTAGAAATGATGAAATCCGCGCGAGAACTAAAGTCACGGACATAGCTCGAAGAATCGCTAGACTTAAGTGGCAGTGGGCAGGGCACATCGCCCGTAGAACTGACGGCCGATGGGGCCGAAAGGTTCTCGAGTGGCGTCCGCGGACCGGAAGACGCAGTGTAGGTAGGCCTCCAACAAGATGGAGCGACGACCTGGTGAAGGTAGCGGGAACGCATTGGATGCGGATGGCGCAGGGCCGATCTGTTTGGCGAGCCTTGGGGGAGGCCTATGTTCAGCAGTGGACGTCTTTCGGCTGAATGATGAATGATGATAAATTAGATATAATACTGATGAAATAGTTTCGATATCCATGTAATTTCTGTCTTTTACATCATTTTAATTTACTTTGTCTTTCTTGTATCAATAGTTAACTGAATCGTAATATAATTTTTGTTTGGAAAAAATGACCTTTTGCCAAGATCCTTGCTGCGCATTCTTCTTGGCATTGATGATCTTTCCGAAAGCGCTGGTAGTGTGTAAAATGACAATAAATAGAAAATAAATAGTCCTTTGCGGCTTACTTTCATAATAAACGTTTTGGTTTTGGTCTGTAAAAGATTCAGCTGTCCGTTATCTCATGACAGGTAAAGCTAGAAAATAAAACTGTGACCTTGGAGATGTTATGATAATGAAGAATGTTTGTCTGTCTGGTCTCTGTGTATATTACACTCCACTTTACCAATTACTCATATTCGTATTTTATATTTTAGTAGGCTCATTTCATATTTTTGTAGTCTCGTTTTGTCGTTTTTTTGTTGCTAGAGAACCTGACTACGAAGCTTGAGGTCCTGGGTTCGAATCCCGGTCGGGGCATATATTTGTGTGAAAAATACGAATGTTTGTGCTCGAGTCTTGGATGTTTAATATGTATTTAAGTATGTATTTATCTATATATAGTACATTGTTGTAGAGGCTGGAAAGTAAGCAATAGATGGACGAGTTTGTTTGAGGGCCGACGCGTAGCGGAGGCCCTCGAAAGTACGAGTCCATCTATTGCACTTTTGGCCGAGACTAAACATTGTGCTTTTCACGATTAATGCGAGGAAATCATCATCATAATCATCCATCCCGTCCATCCGTCCATCCCGTCCATCCGTCCATCCCGTCCATCCGTCCATCCCGTCCATCCGTCCATCCGTCCATCCGTCCATCTTTCCATCCGTCCATCCCATCCTTCCCATCCATCCCGTCCATTCCGTCCATCCGTCCATCTTTCCATCCCGTCCATCCCGTCCATTCCGTCCATCCCGTCCATCCCGTCCATTCCGTCCATCTTTCCATCCCGTCCATCCCGTCCATCCGTCCATCCCGTCCATTCCGTCCATTCAGTCCATCCAGTCCACCCTATCCATCCTGTCCATCCCGTCCATCCGCCCGTCCGTCCATCCCGTCCATCCCGTCTATCCAGTCCATCCCGTCCATCCTGTCCATCTTGTCCATCCCGTCCATCCGTCCATCTGTCCATCCCGTCCATCCCGTCCATCCGTTCATCCCGTCCATCCGTCCATCCCGTCCATCCGTCCATCCCGTCCCGCCTGTCCATCCCGTCCATTCCGTCCATCCGTCCATCCCGTCTATCCTGTCCATCCAGTCCATCCCGTCCATCCCGTCCATCCGTCCATTCGTCCATCCCGTCTATCCAGTCTGTCCGTACGTTCATCCGTCCATCCAGTCCGTCCTTCCGTCCGTCCGTCCGTCCGTCAGTCCGTCCGTTCGTCCGTCCATCCATCCATCCATCCATCCATCACATGCAGCAGACGATTACTTTTGATTGGTCCAATAGTGTCGTTTCAGCACGCCAGGAATGAAATTCAGAAATTATCTTTCAAAAAGTCGTATCGTATTATGAAATACATATACTGATACGTCCTGTTTTCGATTAGTGTAACATTGTTGTCGTGTTTGCGCGCCATAAATGAGTCAGCTGTTAAATGTAACATATATAGGCAGTTTTGAGTACTGGATTTAGGTTATCTATGGCCACATTTTCGAGCAGTGTCGTGAAAAGTATGTTTATCCGTTGTCTAGTACCCATAGTACTTAGCTCAATTGGTGTGAATTGTCCCGTGATATTTATTTATTTATTTTATAAAGTGCTATTACGCATTATTATTGTACACCGCGCGTATTTGACGCGACTCGTATAGCGTCATCATATCATTGTCAAAAGTTAAGTGAAATCATTGTACCTACCTACCTACTCAGAATTACGTAAGTATACGTACTGCACACAGATGAGATGACTGGTATACTACAATATCGCTTGCATGGTGCGTTTTCATTACTAGTTAGTTATTTGAGACAGGGCCCAAATGCATAACAAAGTACAACTAATATTACAAGCGGAACTTTCGCTTCAGTTATACAACTAGAAAGGGAGTTCCGCTTGTAATATAAGTTGTAGGTACTTTGTATGCAATTGGGCCCTGTAGGCTTATTGTCTAACGTTTTTGACGCTTGCCTTCGCAATCGCTATCTCTTTCTGTCAAACGGTATAAAACGTTGACAGAAAGAGATAGTGAAAGCGAAGGCAAGCGCCAAAAGCGTTAGACAATACGGCCTCTGATCTCTAATTAGCCAACTGCGGCGTAGGTGAATAGTAGGATTATCTTTTCATTGTCATAAAGATTTGTTTTATGTTGTATGCGAGTTCCGGCCTTATATTATGAAATTCGATTTTCGCTCTTCGCATCGTGCCGTTTCGTTGACGCTAATAATATTAAACAGAAAAGTGAAAGAGATGGCACGACACGAAGTTCGAAAATCGAATTCCGTAGTAGCCCCCCAGTTTTATAAGTGTACCTACATATTACCCGCTACAGCGTACCTAATCGGCTTCGACGATTTTAGACTAAAATGGTGTCGATGGATTCATCTGCGTTCCACATCATCGGCTAATCTCTTTTTTGCAGTCGTGTTATAGTTTTTAACAATTTAATTTATCTCGACGTTTCGGTCATAATCCTAAGTACTGCAACAATCCTGCTCTCCAGCAAATGTCGTCTTGGTATGGGCGTAATTAAAAAAAATCGGCGACTTGGTTGAAAAATATAGTTGTTACCTGACTGTCGAAGGAGGGTTATATTTTTTTTCTACTTATTAACTTGTATAAAAAATTAATTAGGTTTTGGTTGTGTAGGTACAATTATATCATAATCCGTTGCGTGGTTTAGAAGGAGTTAGCACATATACATACAGACAGACGCGAAAAGCGATTTAGTTTTATACTATTTAGAAATATATTAGGTACATAAATATATTTTACGTTTCCAGTTCTTCGGCCTAATAGTGGAAGGCCGGCAGTCCGGCCGGCGACGCACCAGCCGCGGTCACGCGTACCGCCGCCTCGACACGCTCGAACAAGCCATGAGTGCCAATACTGCTGCTCCTCCTAGCAAAATCATCTACTGAACCAATAGTTAAGCCTCTCAAATCTAGAGACTCTTGCTGCTCTCAAGTTAGCGTAAAGTGTCACAGACGTTTTCACTGCCTCTTTATCAACTTTTTTTGTTATAATACCTACTAAGGTGTGTCAGTGTCTAAGCTCATTATCATGCCGAAAATACGCGTTCGAAGTTCAACGGCTGTATTCGGTTGATGCGACACACCATAAGCGCAGAAATTACGCGACAGAAATTTTGCGAGATTACGCCAGCAATTTGAATTACTAGCAACACATCTGCCGAAATTACGTCACGTTCTGGCGTACTACCGAACTTCGGTCGCGGTGATCACGCCCGGTTGTACGCCGAAACGTGACGTAAGTTTGGCAAATGTTTTGCTCATTGCAGGCGTAATTTCGTTGTAATTAGGTCGTGTACTTTCGGGAAAATGTGCTTAACGTTTTTGTCATCTTTCGCAGTCACTATGATGCTAGAGCATTTGAATGCACAAAATGCGTTAGCGACAACATTTTGTTGGCGGCCTAGTCGGCGACTTCAGTCATTGCAAGTTGGAAAACTTTGAGTGTCGCCGGGCAACTGTGCGCTTGCGCAAAACGCAAACATGTCGACGGGCAACATGAGCAGGCGTACGTTTCCGACATGATTCTTTTGATATAGGCCGCCGTGTGGCGTCGGCTGGTCGGCAACTTTGATGTTGATGTATATTGCGCTTAACGTGCGAGGCGACTACCAGACATGATCTAAGAGCCGTTGAAGATCGACCTTCACCGATCTGTTAACTCGATGAGACATATTTTTTATCAAATATAATTTATAACCAAATACCCCTATGATAACTTGCCTATCGAAAAGTGTTCATAGCTATTTTTTTTTTAGTTTTATTTTTGAGTGCCTTTAGCAGTCTTCCAGCTCCATCATCAGACTCTGGTTACCATCTGGGATCAAAGTACTCGTCAAGACGAATCAAACGAGTCCAAACTCGATGGGGTTGTGTCGTTTTATTGTGCCTTGGCCATACTAAATTAATGAAATTGCGAATTACCCCATCGAGCTTGGACTAGTTTGATTTGTCTTGACGAGTACTTTGATCCCAGATGGTAAGCAGGGTCTGATGATGGAGCTGGAAGATGGCTAAAGGCACTCCACAAAAAAAACAAAAAAAAATAATCTATGAACACTTTTCGATAGGCAAGTTATCATAGGCATATTTGTTTATAAGTTATATTTGATAAAAAATATGTTTCATCGAGTTAACAGATCGGTGAAGGTCGATCTTCCACGTCTCCTCTACTAACAAAGCTAACTTGAGAACATGCTCAGTCTTGACCTGTGTTATAATATAAATCAGAGGTGAATCTCCAAACTGTGCGTGCTTGCAAAATTTGTAAGCCATTGCCAAAATTTGCATTGATGAAATCGCACTGATTGGACATTTATTTAAAATGGGGCAAGGTGTGGGTAACATTCACTGCTTTCGTCTTTTAACTCTTGATCAGGTACCTATGTGAACGTATGGTTCCCATACTTCACTAAAAATTTCAACCTTTGTGCCTATGTATACAATATTGACTGTATTTTCGCTTTAAATGCCATGGTTAAGAGTTAATGGATCTAGCAATGTTTCAAAACTACAAATAAGTGGATTCATACAATTACCTACTGATTTTTCCTTGCTCCTTGATCAACTAGTCTGAAAATGTAATGCTACAATCTCGACAATATTGAAGTCACGGCAATTTTTTATACCTCGTGTAAACCTCGTGTATACCTCGTGTACGGCTTTTAATCGGTATTTAAATCAAATTATGTCGAATTATTTTTTTCTCGATACGGCGTTTTCATTGTTCGAACTTGAATCGTAAACGCGCCGATAAGGTTTTATTCATTGGGATGTAATTAAATTATCTTCTTACTCTTATGTATACTTAGATATCTTATTGATTGAAATTTCAGATTGGAACAACAACAACTTTATTCTAGTTAGTACATTGTATTTAATCAATCTTTAGTTTGAAACCATAAATTCTTATTATCTCTTGCAAAATGCTAGCTCGCTGAAGAACTGGCCTAAATGCGACGCATAGCATATCTAAAGTAAAAATAAATTACGCTCATGAAGTTCCGTGCACGAAAAGAGTCACAGTTAAAGAAAATGTTTCACATGCTATGAAATATTACTAAAATTACGAACTGATATTCCTCTGTAGATTTCAGAGGCGTTATGTGCAGTCTTCGTTTAATTTTTCTTGTGTAATGGTACAATTAGTTAATTAGCTACCTATACATATATTAATAACAATCCTTCCATAATTAACTTCATGACGACATCAACACGTTACTTTTATCCCTATAGTACTATGAGATTTCAAATTATTGATTTAAAATTAACACAAACGAGTTTTTTTGTCAGTTTTGGCTCACGTTACCTTTTAGGCCAGGGAACACGGAGCAATGTCAAAAATGGCAGCAAGTACAATATTTAGAGTAAGGATACATAATCGTCTAAATTATTTCATTATGTTTCAAACTGTGATGAAATTTTTGGTATTTTTTGTAGGGATTTGTACGTAGACGTTTAAAAGTGTAATTAGAATATTAAAAAGTTACTGCACTAAGTTATTTACCGTTTAAATTTTCATATAATTATTGCAGCAATTACCTCTTATAGTTTTGGATCTCACTTTGATTGTAAAAGTCTGCAAATTCTTGCTTTTGTAATAGATAAATATGTAGAGACCCCTTCACATGAATAATGCGTATTTGTAAACGATTTTATAACTAAAGATTATTAATTTATTACGTGTAATTTAAACGAACAAAAAGCAGTGTTAATATTATCGTGATGCTATATGTTTTTAACATTAGTAAATTGTACAAACAACATAATTATGCATGTATAATGTGTTTCATATTTTTTCTTTATCTAGTTTGTGCGCCGGTTACGTTAATTTTGGACATGAAAAGTCTTATCATGTATCCAAAATAAACGATTTACGAATAAATGTAAATATGATATGTAATACTTATACTTGTATATTTGTAAGAGTTCAGTTTGAATCAGGGTTTAAACGCAATACTATAAAATATACCACTTTTGCGTAATAAAAAGTATGAAGTTGATTGTTCTATGCCAACCATAGAGACAGTTAAACTACTACATATTCTTTCCGCAATGCCTTGATTGTACGTAACGAGCAAACGGGCGAGACAGTGCTCTCGGCCGAGTACTCGGTACGTGTAAACATAGCGCCGGCCGAACGAAGCGGTGAGCCTTAGCTCGGCTCTCTTTCTACTTACTAGGCCGGCCACGTACTTAGACACAGTCTCGCTCGCTCACTCGGTAGGTCTGAACGTGCACTCGGCCACATGTTTGTCTCATCATCCCAACCTCTATACATCCCACTGCAGGGCACAGGCCTCCTCTCAGAATGAGAGGCTTGGGCCGTAGTTCCTACGCAGGCCCAGTGCGGATTGGAAACTTCGCAAACACCATTGAATTTATTCGCAGGAATATCCTCACGATGTTTTTCTTCACCGTAACGGTCATGGTAAATTTCAAATGTAATTTCCCACATCAATTCCGAAAAACTCAGAGGTGCGAACCGGGATTTGAACCCGCGACCATCTGCTTTGAGAGGCCATAGGTTAAACCACTAGGCCACACGGCACATGTACTCAAAAGAACGGAACTGACTGTGCTAATTTCAAAACTTGTGTGAACAGCTACTCGCTTACTTCACTGTCTCGTCCGTTTGCCCGGTACGTGCGATCAAGGCATAACGGCTCCGCTACGCTTAGTTACATACCAAACACAGTCTATTAACGAATACGCTCATACCTACTTACTAACCACATAGGTAAGGGTTTATAGTCTGAAAGAGGTCAGAAAATATATTGTCACGTCACCAAACTGGCTTCAAAATGATGTGTTGGTTTCGCAAGTTATGAACTGTCAACAATGTAAACAATTGCCCGTTTTTTTTAAACCACTGTCGCTCGCAAGTAAAGTTACTTTGTTTGTTTATTATATATAATGCACTTTTCTATTGCTTTGGTTGTGATAGCAGCAATATAGAATTAAGTGTGGCGCACTTGTACATGGACGAATTTAGGTATATTTGTTCTGATCACTTATAGGTACTCTGTTTTTATTTTGGCTCTGCAGGGGCATGAGAATTAGTATTAAGATTCTATTTATTTAATTAAAAATTTAGTTTTTTTTTCGTCACGTCTTGTATCTATGGCGTTCTCTTAAGTTATCGTATTAATAAAATTGTCTTATGGTATACATAATGTACAAGTCGACTTAATAATGTATTGTAAGTAATTATTGTCAACTTGTTGACTGGAAATAAAGATTAAAAATTTCAACACTTTTTCATTGTACAAACTTACTACAACCATCATTACCAAGGTGGATTTGTTTTGTAACTGGGAAATCTGTACACATATTGTCTAACGCGCGAGCGCTTGATATTGCTATCACTATAAAGTAAGTTCCATCGTCACCATCTCGATGAATGGCAGTCTACCACTGTACGTTTTCTTTGTCACTTCCTGCCACGTACGGTGAAACTGGAATCAGCTTCCGGCAGCAGTCTTTCCAGACTACTATGACATCGGGGCTTTCAAGAAAAGAGTTTATACTTAATTTAAAGGCCGGCAACAAATTGGTGACTCTCTTTGAGTTGCTGATATTTATGGGCGGTGGTGTTCATTTTCCATCAGATGACCCGCTTGCTCGATTGAATAAAAAAAAATCTTTCTGTCAAACGGTGGCAGATGGTGGCAAGCACCCGCCACTTTAAGCAACAGGGTAGCGCTCCTAGCCCCATTGCACCCTACAGCCTTAAAAAACTAATCTGACCCTAATAACCAATACTTCAGGTAACCAATTTTTGAAATCACATTTGAAAAACAAATCGAAAGATTTGAAATACAAATAGTAGCGTAAAGTATTGCAGTAATACACAGAATGACAGGAATTGGGCCTTAGTTCCCACGCGGGCCCAGTGCGGATTGGGAAATTCACACACACTATTAAATTTATTCGCAAGTGTGCAGGTTTCCTCACTATTCGTTTCTTCACCGTAAAGCTCATGGTAAATTTCAAATGTAATTTCGCCCATAAATTCCGAAAAACTCATGAAGTGCGAGCCCAAGCTCGAACCCACGAGTCTGCTAGGCTACCACGACTCCAATACACAACACAGATCAATTTTGAACAGATTACAACAAAGAAAATTTTGCTCTCGATGCTTTAGAAATTTTAGAATCAGATAGCCTAGGATCCGCTTATACAACGACCTACACCGATCTGGTTGAAAAGTATTTTATTTAATATATTATTGCAAGTGGGTTGACTAAAAAATTTCAGTCTAGAATATGATTAATTATTTTTTTTAAACATTTTACCGTTTCGGTTAATACACAAATGACGTACCAATCAAAAGTACAATAGAATATGCAAACGTTAGGTTGACTAACCAGACCAGTGCACATATCAATTTACCTGTGTTTACCTGTTAAAGTTCAAAAGTTCCGTTCCGTTCCGGTCAAAAGTTATTTATGACCGGAAAAAATTAGTCAACCTAACGTTTGTATATTCTATAGGCTTCATACTGTTCATTGGTAGGTATTGCATTTACCTATTAACCAAAACGTTGAACTGAAAAAAAAAATTATACTGGACTGAAATTTTTTAGTCAACCCACTTGCAATATATGTATTTGTTTACATATTTAATTTAATATAAAATGCTTTTCATCCATCAACCAGATCGGTGTAGGTCGTTGTATAAGCGGATCCTAGGCTAAGAGATTTGGTTCCTTGAAAATTATAATAACGCTGGCGCCATCTATAAAAAGACAGCTAACTAATGCTCCGCAATTTTCACAGATCAGCTATCCCGTCTGCCTTGTGAGTTGAGACTGCTGCGGTAGATGGCTCTGCCCACTTGTTTCGCATTTCAGAGGAGTTCAAATCAAACAGGCGTTGTTATCCGGAAATAAAAATACTAAGTTTTCATCACTCAAGCTCTTAAAGTAGGTTGCATTCAACTTGAAATCCGGGATGTAAATTCGATTTACATCCTTAGGGATGTAAGTAAATTTGAAAATCGAATGGTGCTCCTTTGTATTCACGAACCCCGTGGCCGCGTGCTGCGCCACGCCGCGCGCACGCCGCTCGCGCACTGCTGCACGTGCAGCGCCTCGCCGCCTGCGCACCTAGCTCAGCAAGGTGTGGGCAGGCGGCCGCGCCGACGTGACGCCGGTGCCGGGCGCAAGGGCGGCGCGACGCGCTCTTATACAAATTACGTATATATTTTTAACATAAAGGTTTTTCTTTATTTCCTCGCATTTGTGATGAAAAGTAGAGTGTTCAACTCGAGTGTAAATGATCAATTACACCCGCGAACTATAAGCGCCCTCGCTCGCTTTGCTCGCTCGTGCGCCTAAATATCTTGGGTGTAATATCACTTACAACCCTTGTTTATCAATCTACTATGATTAGGTTACTTGTGAACAGATACGGGTCGATATCAAAAAAAATTACATAATAACACATTGATGGGCAGCGCTTTCAATTAACACTTTCGCTGCCACGCATTGCTACGTGCTATGCTCGAAACCAGTAGCAGCGTTTCTCCGCTTTGTAGCGAAAACCTCCTAAGAACGCAGAACACGTCTGGCGTGTTCTTGGCACTCAATGTGGCGTTCTTAAGCTACACAGAACGAAGCGCAAAGCTGATACGTTACCTATGGTTGAATTGAATGTCATACTTTTACGTACTTTTCGTTTGGTCCATACAAAGTTACTTAATATTTAATCTAATTCCATATTGACCGAAGGTTTTTTTTTTACTAAGAAAGTTAGTAATAACTTTAATTTCAATGCTAGATGAAAAAAAACCGCCTGTATTCCCGTTCCCATGGGAATTCCGGGAAAATATATATCCTATGTCACTCGCGGAACTGAGACGAATCTAAATGACTCCTCTCACTTCAAAATCCATTGAGCCGTTTAGGCTGCAGGGCGTGTGCACAAATACAATGATACATACATAAATACATACGCTCGAAAAACACAACCCTCCTTCGACAGTCGGGTGAAAAGTATATCATTCCATCATACTCCTCTCTTGGTCATCAAAACAAAACAAAAGTCTAATGAAAACAAAGTCACGATCCCGTCCTTAGTGAACTTAAGGTGGAAGAGCGCACGCTCTAGGCGCGAAATTCAAACTTTTTACAGTTTTTAATTTATTGTGGGTAAACGGTGTCACTGTTTAACTTCATATGGTATTTGCGCTTGTAAAACAGTGTTCTTTTTATTATTGTGTAAAGTTTTTTAAGAAAAACTATTAGCTTGATAAAAAGTCCGAATTTCTATTTTTGACAACTTTTATATCAAGCTAACAGTTTTATTCTTAAAAAGCTTTACACGATAATATAAAGAACACTGTTTTACAACCGCAAATGTGAATGTGAATGTGAATATGAAGTTTAACAATTACACCGTTTACCCACAATAAAACAAACCTGTAAAAATTTTGAATTTCGCGCCTAGAGCGTGCCGTTCCACCTTAACGGCACTTTCACACGGGCAACGTCCCGTTTTTTGCGGGTTCGGTTTTTTGCAGGATCCCTTTTAGTAGCATACGTGCTACTGTGGCAACATTCATTGGGATCCGGGACGTTGCCCGTGTGAAAGTGCCGTTAGTCATACAAACTAAGTATACATACTTAGGTAACTTTCGTTACACAAAGGAATCAATTAAGTTTTAAATTATGTACCTATGTAAAATAATAATACCTATGCCCCTGATGGTTATATCTAATGTTTGTGTGATTTTCGATAATTAAGTAGGGTAGGTACGGAATGGTTTCCGCATGCTCGTGATAATTGATTCTTTATGTTTTTAATCAAAAAGGGTTTAAGTTACTTTTCGACAGTTAATGCAATTTGTTGTTAACTAAAAGTAGGTAATAGTCGGAACGTTGTCTTGTGATCCAAAAAGTTTTTATCTATCTATCTTGTAATATCTTTAAACGAGCAATTCTTGTATACATATATACATACAGGGTAATTATTTAATCAGTGCACAAATTTTGATACATGATTCAGTATCGTTGATAGATCACGACCTGTTCAAGATTTTATTTTAAATTTTGAAATTTGGGTTCATAGTAATTCATCCAATAATAATAATGGAATATTAAATAAAATAAAAAAACATAAACACATGAAATTAACAGCTATAAAGAAGATAAAGATAACTTACCTAAGAAAATTGGTCGAGTTACTATGAAAAACAAAAAAATAAGTGATGTACGAAAAATACTGAAATTTGTTATTTTAACGACACTGAATCACATATTAAAATTTGTGCACTTATTAAAAAATTACCCTGTACCTATATAATCAGAATCTCGGAAACGGCTCCAACGATTTCGATGAAATTTGGTACGTGGGGGTTTTCGGGGATGAAAAATTTATCTAGCTTGGTCTTATCTCTGAGAAAACGCTTGGTACTGAGTTTTAGCCCGAGCGGAGCTCGGTCGCCCAGGTACTTCTGACTGAACGGCACTCGTAATTAAACAATAAATCATTAAATTGATTAAGTACCTAATAGTTACCTATTTTCTTTCTGTTACTATACAGAATACCTTTACCTGAACCCTATCAATCACGTGTCAGTATAACTTAAGTAAGAGACATGTAAAACATGAATGATTTACGTGTTTGCAAATGGCACGGTTAGACTATCAATATTATCGCGATACTGATACTGACAATATTATCGCAGATTTCAAAACCATCCCGAAATACACTTCAGAATTTTTGCGATACCTACAGCGACACGTTGTGGTAGAGCCATGTTGTAGTGGTAGAGCCATGTTGTAGCTAGCCGCTGCATCACGAATGGGTCGGCTCATCCGGGGCAGTACCACCCTCTCACAGAACATCGGCGTGAAGCAGCAGTAATCCTGCTTGCGTTTCGTATGGTCAGTGAGAGTGCCGGGGGCCCAATACCTCACCCCTTCCCTCTCCCCCTTCCCCTATTTCCTCTCCTTTAGGGCCGACAACGCACTGGCATCGTGTTAAGCGCTGCGGGTGTCTATGGACAGTGGTGTTCATTTAACATCAGGTGACCCACTAGTTCGTTTGTCTAGCCTATCTAACATAAAAAAAAAAAAATACGCGTCAATAATTTTATGAACAGATCGTGATGTACGTGTACGTGAATCACGTTGGTAAATCAATTTTGTTCCATGAATAACTGTATGCGCCTTTGCCCGATGGCAAACTAACGCATGGAAAAAATGTCCTTTGTAGTATTTTTCTACTTTTGTTAAAATAACCGTTTTGTATTTTATACAAGCTCTAATTATCTAACTCCACTATAACACTTTATTTACTAACTTAAATTAAGCAAGTGAAGTTCCAGTGGTGGTCGAAATGCCTTGAAAGTTGATACGTGCGCAAAGGTCAAATAAAAATGCTAAGTATAATAAGTACTGGCAACAAACAATAGGTACCTACTTTACAAAACGGAAATTTATTTACAAAAAAGTACAGGGGTAACAAAATTATTCTATCCTCTATCAGACGTCTTGGCAAGTACCTAATAGATACCTCTTAGTAGAGTAGCCCTGTGCCTCTTGGGTTTTCTGCGTATAAGTGAGCATCAATCTTCACATGTCACTGAGCCTGAGAGGTGGCACAATGCTATTGGGCAAAAACAACATCCGGCTCGATAGCTCATCCATAATCATAGCAGGTGCGTTTCGTAACGTAATTACCTGCAACAAATTCAGTACAAATATACAATCTCATGCATGTAATATAGGCAACATTAACAACAAAAACGAGGAAAATTCATTGCAAAGCGATAGTTGTATATCATTTCCAAATCTCTAAACACTTATTTTGTATGGAAATAAATTTCACAAGATCGATTGTTTCTAGGTAAGATCCAAAAATAGGGTTAAGCAGTAGTTAAATTTGTCAGTCGGATACCGTCTTAGCAACCCTAATAAATTGATGTCACTATATAGGCCAAAATAAATCAGTTCTACCCTGGGGCAGTTGGAGTAATCCAAATGTTGTTGTGTTTGGTTTGTTTGTACAAAGCCATTCACATACGTGGCTTCTTTTTTGTATTCAATGGCAACAGTAGGTACTTAGCTAAGATTGAAAAGACGCGTTATATTTTGGGTTAGGTCACTTCTGTTCTGACGGTTTGAATTGTTCTTAACAACAAAAAGCTTTGTCTTCAAACTCTCTTTCCGCACGTGTGGACGTGATCAATGGTTTTGAACAGTATTCAACTTTTTAAGCTTCAGATAAAAGAGCTATCACGTGCAGAAAATTCGGAAACAAGTCTATTTTTCGCTTCATTAAGTAGGTATCTTTTATTAATTTGACTTTTTGAACTACCTTACTGTCTTGTTTCGAGTTCAATAATTAACCCGTGGCGAGGGTTTCAAAGACAAAAAATAACGATGATTTGTTTTTAGCACGTTCAGAGTCCAGTTCCCCATATTATAAGGGTCACAGCGACTTAGCTACCACTTGTCTGGGCCCACATAGGTATGGGGCACTAAGGCCATGTTCAGATGACAAGCGCTCAACGCGCGTATTGATAACGCGCGTTACATTTTGTTCTGGCCAACGCGCGTTATCTATCTATACATATAAAATCCTTTGTCCTGACTGACGGATCAACGCACAGCCTAAACCGCTGATCGTAGAGACCTGAAACTAGGAGGGTGTGTTCTTTGTATGACGTAGGCATCCGATAAGAAAGGATTTTTCGTAGTTCTACTCCTAAGGGGGTAAAAAAGGGGGGCAAAGTTTGTATGGGACAACGTGATTCCTTGGTCCAATCTACTTCAAATTTTGCATAAACATTCTTTAACAGAATTGATGGAAGACGTGTTTCGTATTTTATTGAAATTCATCCCTTGACGGGGTTAAAAAGGAGTAGAAAGTTATTTTGGGGGTGATTTGCTTCGAAGTTGATATCAATACTCCTTAGTGCTTTTGATTTAAATTACTTTTTATTTTGACACAATGTAAACTAAACGAAACTTCAAATTTTACAAACCATTTGGCAAATACATATAAAATGCTTTGTCCTGAAGTCCTAAATGACTGACTGGCGAATTAACGCACAGCCTAAACCGCTGTAGGTATGTAGAGACCTGAAATTTGGAGGATGTGTTCTTTGTATGACGTAGGCATCCGATAAGAAATAATTTTCTGGAATTCCCTCGGGATAAGGAATATACGGGATGTAGATATTTCATCAAGAGTGACCCTATCCCCATAACGAAGATTACTAAACTGTTCAAATTGGGCATGCAAGTAGAACATTAGAATATAAAGCAAATTTTAATAATTTTGAAAATTCCCACGGGATAAGGATAAATCAGAATTTATTTGTATACTCAAACTAACTGGATCCTATCTCCGTAACTATAATTACTAAACTTTTCAAATTCAGTAGAAACGTAAATGGTCATACATACAGCAAAAAAACTTATTGCAGGATTTTTGGAAATTCCTGTGGGATAGATAATCCCTGAAACTTCCGAGCCAATTAAAAACAAATCTTTTACCAGTAAAAAGTTACACTAGTCTTTAGGCAGACATAGGCTATTTTTTCCGAGAAAATGCAAAATTCCCAAGGGATAGTAAAAAAAAAATCAACTTCGGAGCTCATTTTAAAATGTCTTTCACCAATAGAAAAGATACACTGTCCTTGATTAACATATAGGATGCTATTTTCCGGATAAATGCAAAATTCCCGCGGTATAGAAAATAGTAAATTTAACTTCGCGGCTGAGTTTTAAAAAAATGACCAATAGAAAGCTACACTATCCTTTATCGGTATAGGCTAGGCTACCTACTATTTATTCAGTAAAATGCAAAATTCCCGTGGGATAGAAAGAAGTAAATATCACTTGAGGGCTGATTTGAAAATTTCTTTCACCAATAGGAAGCTACACCAACCATTATTTACATACACTACTTTTCTCCGTGAAAAAGCAAAATTCCCATGGGAAAAATAAGTGAATTCAACTACGGGGCTGATTTTAAAACTTCTTTTACCGGTAGAAAGCTACACCTTTAAGGACATAGGCTACTTTTTCTCGGGGAAAATGCAAAATTTAAAAATAAGCGAAAATTTGCATAAAATAAGGACAAATTTGTTGAAATTCCCACGGGATAGAGAATAAACGGGATTTATAATATTCACTAACTGATACTGATGATGATGAAATGATAATAATGATGGATATTGCCGTTGCCGGATTTTTGTTTTATACAATGAAAGAGATGAAGAAGCTTTACCACAAATTGGAATTCTACGCGGACGAAGTCGCGGGCAAAAGCTAGTAATTTATACGGCCAGAACGAAATGTATGTAGTTGTAAACGCGCGTTATTAAAACGCCTCCGCGCGCGCGCGTCCATGTTTCCATAGAATTGAATTTTTTACGTAAACGCGATCGAGAAGTATTCGGTGAAGTAAAACTTATACTAAGCATATGTACGCTTAGTATAAGTTTTACTTCACCAAAATACTTCTCGATCGCGTTTACGTAAAAATTTCAATTCTATGGAAACATGGACGCGCGCACGCGGAGGCGCTGTCCATGTTTCCCTAGTAATTGATTTTTTTACGAAAACGCGATCGAGAAGTATTTTGGTGAAGTTAAACTTATACTAAGCGTACTGAACATAGCTTAAGATACAACCAGACTATTGTTAAGCATCCAGATTAGTACAATATCTTGTTTACACACTGAACAGGACGGTACAATGATTAAAATAATTTGCTGGCCTTACCAGAAATTTGAAATTTGTATGGGACTGTGATGAACGTGTTAAACCTCGCAGGCATGCTGTCAAACGAAAGGCATCCTTACACGTACGTTTTACGTTTAGGTAAAAGTTAAAATTAACTTTTTAGGTTAGTAAAGACTGTCCATCTCCAAATCGCAAACAAAAAAAAGAAAAACTTTTAAAAACAAGCTTTTATTAAGTAGGTACATATTATGTTAACAAATATAACTATATAAAAAGTAAAAAAAATAATTTAATTCTGACTAGAGAATGGACTATACTGTATTAAATCTTTGCGTTTTTATCACAGTTCCAATTTATGTTATCGATTGCCGCTGAGATAAAAAGTGCATGTGTCATGTCCTTCGCTTACGCGGGATTCAAAATGCTCTTGGTGCACAAATAACTATTTAAATTTTATAATATATATTTCGATACATAATTTGCGACAAAAGACTTGATAAACTAAATACAAACCATGAAACAGTCCATGATTATTATTATAGGATAGGAATAAATTTCAATGTATCATATTCTTGAGCCGTTAAAATAATCAAGAAAGCTTGTTAACTACGGCATTTTATCCGATGAAAAGCAAGAAGATTTGAATGTACAAAATTAAACCAAAAATTAGTTGATTTCAGATAATCTTGCTTTGATGGTTTAATAAAATGAACATTCGAAGCATCATTCCAAATATTTGGCGAGTTGAATTGTATTGTCCTCAAAAACCAGATGTTTATCCAACCAACTTCAAACAAAATACGTTCATTAATAAACAAATTAGCCGGGATCTGCTAAACTTTCTTTAGTTCCGGGAAAACACGGAAGTTTTCTTGAGTGCAAGATTGCCGAAATGAATTGGATAATTAATTTAGGTGCTGAATTAGTTAGACGAGGAAATGTAAGTAGATAGGTGTAGGTACTCTCAGTTTTCGCTTCGGAGCGGTCTTGGAATACAAATTGAATCCTCAAGCGGGACCGGTACATCTGTTGTTCATGAAGAAGGCACTTTTAAATAAGTCTTGTACCTACCTACCTAGTATAGGTAGCCACAGATCAGTAGCGTGTAGTGAACATTTTAAACAACCCGGAGAGCGAGAGAAGAGTGCGTTAGGTATATCTTTGGATGCAACACGATACGGTTAGTGTACTTAGACAAACTTAGACTTACCAACCTATACTTGTTATCAAAGGCAATCCAGTCCTAATGGAGTTGTTACCGCGCCACGCCATTGGTACATAATTCTGCCCTACAGACTCTAAAACGCAGTAAGAGGGTTTTTACGTTTGTTGAATATTGAACTGTAACAAATATAGCGTAAGGAACATAATGGTCTAATCGCTTTTTTGCTCTTACTGCGTTTTGGGTCTGCACGGTAGATATATACAAACGGAAAACAAAAACCATATTTATTTCTCAAGCGCGTCATAAATTTACCTACACTCGCTCGTTTTACTACGGCCAGAAAATCTACAAAAAAGGTCGCGGGTGAGCAAAGTAATTGTTTCAGTTCATTTAAATGGACCTTCGCAAAGTAACGCCTGATTTAATAAATTAGAAAACCTACATATAAAATCCAAAGATTGGACGTTGTTTTTTAGTAGGACGTTTGTTGCAGACTATCTAAAAGTCTAAAAGTGTCTTTAATCCTCTTCTCGAAATAGCAAATAATACAACATATATTATTTAATACCACTAATACTTATACATAAAAGTGTAAAAATATTCCAGGTCACTAATTTTATGTTTCCCGATTTCACGAAGACGGCTGGAAAATACAGAAAGATTAGATTTGTAGCAACAGGAGCGAAAATACTGTCAAAGGGTCGATTTTTATAAATGACTAAATTTTTTAAAACATAACTTAGTTTTTTTTTAAATACTATTTGATAGCTCATATAAGTTGACCCATCAACTGATTTCAGCTTGACGTCGACTTACGAGACACCCTGTATACCTACAGGGGAGGTATTAACCCTAACCACCTGCCGAAATATTATGAATGAATTTTACGTAAAACATCTCGTGTTTTTATTTCGACGCGCTACCATGACGGTCTTACAATCAGAGTTAACGCGTAGAAACTTTTGGCCTCCGGACATCGTCAGACTTTTTAATTACTTTGCCAGGATGAAATGGAAAAAAACGATAGCATCATTTATATCATTTACTTATCCAAGCAACCAATTATCTACGTTTGAACAATAAATTCAAAGCTGTAGAAGAAACCACTATAACTATATAAAAGTACTTAGTTGGGTAAGACTAAGTATACTTAAGATAGGCAGAGTTAATGCGCTTAACATTATACACTCGTCATCGGTTAGCTAAATAGGCAAATACTAAAAACAACATAACGTAATTTAAGGGATAATAGCAGCAGAAGTAAAGGTACAGAACATTTAGTGCACTTGCACTGAATTACACAAGCAGATGAAGATTAAACGCTCCTGCCGGACTGGCGGGAATTTATGCTGCACAAACAAATGACGTCATGGGCGAGGTAAAATTTTAAAGAGCAGGTACCTACGAAGTTTTTGTAAAGAAAAACTCCTTGCATACTTACTGTACCTACTTGCATTTTCATCAAAGCTACTGAGCCGCGGAAATACACTTACTGCAACTCACACAAATTGTTCTTACTACTTAGTGTACATAATCTCAAGTAAATCCGACTCTAACAAGTCAATAAAATTCGAATTGTAAGATTTGTTTTTAACAATAACACAAACAAACATTGCAAGTTTATTGTTTGAATGCAATTATTCATATAATTTAATGAAATATGAATCAAAATACCGTTCCCCCACATTATTTTTCTAATATATTTTTTATTTTCACCGTTTTACTGTGCAATGTCCTGTTGCGATTTATGCCCATAAACCCGTTCTTACACCCCTTATTTAATTTTGACCGACTTTTCGTCAGGACTTTGCAAATGTGGACATAGTTATCTAGTAGATCTAGTAGCTAACACTTATCCGATACATGAATACGAAGTGTAGCGCCACCTAAGTAGTGGGCAACAGCCAAATGGAAAATCTGAATTAATGATACATTCAGGATGTCGCGTGTCGCCTATTTTTTTTGTTGCGTGTTGCTGTACATTGTTTAAATATTTTATGCAAATCCAATGTCACTAAATTATACAGGACATGTTTTTGATATGCCGGTTCATAGCAAATTGCTATGCATTCAAAACTACACCGGAGGCCGTATTGCCTAACGCTTCTGTCGCTTGCCTTCGCTTTCACCGTCTCTTTCTGTCATCCTTTTATACCGTTTGATAGAAAGAGACAGTGATTGTGAAGGCAAGCGTCGGAAACGTTAGACAATAAGCCTCCGGGTTACACAGTCCCCGTACAACGGAAAGTTATACCTGAAATTAACCACACGCTTTCCATGAATGTACTAGACCAGCGTACAGCGCTCGTGCTTAAAAATGCGTTCGTGTTACTATACTTCATTTAATTTAGCATTGAAAAGAACAACAACATTATATTGCGTCTGGTCAACTATTTCTTACCTAGCAAATAGTACAGTACAATAGTCTGGGAGCCGCAAAATAAAATTGTTTTAATGCCACATTATTTGCGTGTCGTCAATTGTTACTCTAGTACAAATTGTAAAGAGATTACAGTTCACGAGCCGCAATATAATGTTGTTGTGCTTTTCAATGCTAAATTAAATGAAGTATAGGAACTTTTTACCCTGAAGAACAGGGCTGGATTAAAAATTAGGCAGACTAGGCAACTGAAATATGTACATAGAAACCAGTATTGTTGCGGCGACATGTTGCCTGCTTCAGCTGTGGTTAACTGGCTACGAATTTGTAGCTTAAGTACCTATTTTATAAATCATCATCATCATCATTTCCGCTGAAAGGCGTGCACTAATAAACATAGGCCTCCCCCAAGGTTCGACAGACATACCGGTCCTGCGCAATCCGCATCCAACGCGTTCCCGCAACCTTAACCAGTTCGTCGCTCCATCTTGTTAGAGCCTACCTACACTGTGTCCTTCGGTCCGTGGACGCCACTCAAGAACCTTTTGGCCCCACTGGCCATCAATCCTATGAGCGATGTGCCCGCCCACTGCCACTTGAGTCTGGCAATTTTTCGAACTACCTATACCGGTGACTTAGTGTTTGCGCGGATTTCATCATTTCTAAAGTGATCCCACAGAGAAACTGATCACTGATCACTGGCAACAACACACTGAAAAATTCGAAATTCGTTAAAACGCAACGCACACTGGTCAAGGACTTTTGACTTGAGACACTGCCCAGCTGGGTCGGATTCGGATTCGTTAATTGACCTCTTTCTCGTAGTTGGACCTACCTAATTAGACTGTATGTCCCAGGTAGATATAGTCGTCTCAGATTATCACGGGAGTAGGTATAACATTGACGTTCGACACGCAATTCGTCTTGTCAATGTTCATTTTAAGATCTACTCGCTCGGAGACTCTTCCGAGGTCAGCGAGCACCGCACTGACGAGGTCCTCCAAGGTTTCAGCCATGGGCACCACATCGTTGGCTAATCAAAGGTGATTGATATATTCGTCATTTATATTGATGCCACGTCCTTCCCAGTCCAGAGTCTTGAGTCTTTTAGTGCAGCGGTGAACAGTTTTGGAGAAATAACATCTCCTTGTCAGACTCCCTGCCAATAGGATAGGCTTTGACACAGTGGCGTAGCGTGTCTTGGCGGGGCCCCGTATAAAAATTTGTTTGGGGGCCCCTTATGAAGGGTAAAGATTTCTCACAAAAGAATGCATAAAATTAAAAGAAATATTTATTCATCATAATTATCTATCTGTCACTTTTGCTTCTTTTGACTTTGTCATTTCTGAAATAAAAAAAAATTTGGGAAGTTTTTATTAATTTTTGCTTACGCACGTCGGGGGCCCCCCGTGGCTCGGAGGCCCCGTATAATTGATACGGCAGATACGGCGGTAGCTACGCCCCTGCTTGACATCTGGTCCTGAAGTTGGACGGACATTGTGGCTTTATTATACAGACACTTCAACACTAAAAAAAAAAGCTTAAATTCTTTATAAAAAAATACTTTTTTGGCGACTGCACTTGCACAGTCTTTCAATTTAATTTTACGTAGGTAGGTAGGTATACTTACCTGATTCCAAGTCAAGCTGACCACTGCGAGTGAGTTAAATTCCAAGACTTCCAACACTTCCACGATCTGGCATACTCACATGCACATGCATGTTAAATACGATATGTTTTTTGACGACCAGATGGCCTAGTGGTTAGAGACCCTGACTATGAAGCTTGAGGTCCCGGGTTCGATTCCCGTGTCGGGGTAGATATTTGTATGAAAAATACGAATGTTTGTTCTCGGGTCTTGGGTGTTTAATATGTATTTAAGTATGTATCTATCTATATAAGTATGTTTATCCGTTGCCTGGTACCCATAACACAAGCTTTGCTAAGCTTACTTTGGGACTAGGTCAATTGGTGTGAATTGTCCCGTGATATTTATAAAATACCTAAATGCTTATTTATACTTAAATAAGTTTTTGTTCAAAATTCCATGTTAAATTCAAGCTTTTTTGAAAAATGTAATTGCGTTTGTCATCTAAACTAGGGTACACCAGCAGACACGATCCTGACCATTTATTGTCACCAAACTTACAAGTACTTATACGAAATTTCAGCTCACAAACCACAACTCACAACTGAACGTTGCAAATTAAATAAAAGTTGTAATCACTACATAGTATAAAACAAAGTCGCTTCCCGTCTGTCTGTCCCTAGGTACCCACCTATGCTTAGATCTTTAAAACTACGCAACGGATTTTGATGCGGTTTTTTTTAATAGATAGAGTGATTCAAGAGGAAGGTTATGTATAATACATGCATAATTGCACCCGTGCGAAGCCGGGGTGGGTCGCTAGTATATTATTAACAAATTACCTACCTGGACCTCCCTCATAGTCAACAACTAAGTAATAATTTCCTGCTTAAAAGCAACATAGCAACAGGCCAGAATTAACATCTACGTCCCGCCCTGGTAATGATACCAATATTGTGCAAATAAGCAGTATCACGTAACCCGACCCAAATTAATAAACGGATGATGTAATTTCCCGAATATATCCAGATCATACAAAATTGGTTGAGATGCGGTGACGATAACACATTATCATGGTCCAATACTTAAAGTGTCCATTGAGTTTAGACATACTTATGGGCAATTAGGAAAGTATAAATAAATAACAGTCACACAAACACACGCACGCGCAACCTTTTACGTCTCTAATATTATAGTAGGACTGTTATGACTGTATTGTAATAGGAATACCTTATTTGAAAATAATGGATAGGCAATGATAAAAAAAAATGAATAGACTATAAAAGTTCACCCATGTTGTCCTTGTCTCGTAGAATAAGTTTGATAAATGGATAGACTACAGCCTATAAAATTACCATTTATTCATGAGTTATTCAAATATTTGTGTGAATTCATAAATATGATAATTGCTCCAAAATAGACAAGGCTAATTTAGACATTGCCCGCTTCTTATACCCTGCCGATCAGGCGCCCGAGCGCCCGAGGCGTCGCGGTAGCTGGCAAAATCTAATAATATTCCTGACGATTCAATTCAATTTTAAAAAATAAAGCTCCATTGATACTATCGATGATTCTGTCAATGTGTACGTTGAGAAATATTCCTGACTATCATTAGTCAATCATTAAATTTGAAAAGCGACGGTCACCAATAAAAAAACATTCTAATTTAATTTTGATCACGAGAAAAGTACCTAAACTATTCAAAAATAACATTAGATTATGATGCAATTAAAAACTTCCATAAATGGTTCCTTTCTAACGCTTGTCTGCTAATAATTAAGGATATTGGTGAACAAACTACATAATATCTATAAATAATGGAATAACATTTTTATTTTCTGTGTCTAATACCGTTCACTGCACATTAGGTCTCTCTAGCAACCTTAAAAATAGTGTTTTTCTAGTGTTGTAAGTGACCATTGGTAGAATTAAACCATAAGAAAGTCCACTTGTCGCACCGGTATTAACAAAAGCCAGCACTCTCGATTATTTAGATTTACGAGATCACATTATTCAATTACACAAATTGTCACCAAATACGACATGTCCGCTCCACGCACATAATGGGGTGATTGCGATGCGCATACATACATGAACGCAAACCTTTATGTTCTGATCGTTGAAACAATTCCAAGAAAAAATACAATTATTTGCTATTGTTGTCTTAATGCGCATTTCGATACACACGCAGAATGAAGATGAGGGTTTGAAAGCTACGAAACATTTCCAGATGGGCCATTCTACTTTTCGTTGACCAGTAATTTTTTGTACTGTGCTCTTCAAATATTTTTTTTACAAAAACGGTAAAGTGCTCGGTTTAAATCATCTAATACCTTTAAACGAGCAATTCTTGTATATATATATATAATCAGGATCTCGGAAACGGCTCCAACGATTTCGATGAAATTTGGTATGTGGGGGTTTTCGGGGATGAAAAACTGATCTAGCTATGTTTCATTTTCAAAAAATCGCTTTTACTCGTGTTTTCCGGCTATTTTTGTTTGCATTAGAATATAAAGCTAAATTTCGCCGACTTCGAGCAGATCATAATGGCACATTAGAAATCGGGTGGTCGCGGATCCAGCCGACCTCGGTTCGATACCACGTTTTTTTTCAAGATTTTTAGTTTTTTTTTTTATGTTTATTTTTTATGAGAAAACGTCAAGTTTCTTCTTTTGTGAGAAAAAGTTACTTTTTTGTGAAAAAAAGTTATTTTTTTGCAAGAAAAAGTTACTTTTTTGTTAGAAAAAGTATTATAGGGAACGTGCAGTAACTATAGGCGGCAGCACTAATGCGACAGAAGAGACACTATGCGGACAGTAAAACAAACTTATCAAGGTAAAACATTCAAATTGATGGCACCCTTATGGCACCAGTTGGCAGCACCGTCTATGTGCACGTTCCCTATTGGGAGCACACAGAACAGGAAAAGCCGGTTGTCTGTAAAGTCGGTTTACGGACGATAGTTTAACGTAACTCACCGCTCCACCCCCTCCGGTGTTTTTGTCAAATATCTTGAAAACGGTGCATCCTACGGCAAAATCAATGAAATTTTCATCCCCCCTTTAATACCCCCGCGCTCCCTCTCCCGCATCCCCTCCCCCCCTCTCAACCCCCCCCCCCCCACCCCCCACCCCTCCGGTGTATATAATCAGGATCTCGGAAACGGTTCCAACGATTTCGATGAAATTTGGTATTTGGGGGTTTTCGGGGATGAAAAATTGATCTAGCTTGGTCTTATCTCTGGGAAAACGCTTGGTACCGAGTTTCTGCCCGAGCAGAGCTCGGTCGCCCAGGTACTTTAAGATTTAAATAGGCACATAATTAAGCTTACATTTAAAATTATCACTACGTATAAAAAGTAATCATTATTATCTATAAAGTAGGTAATGCAGTGGACATGCATGTCCCCGCCATTTGTATGGAAATTGATGTATTTTCCGCCGAGTTACCAATTTTTTCTACAAAATTTCTTTGAATTTAAAGTTTTATTGCTTTAAAACATTAAATTTAGGTGTTTCAGTTTGTATATAAGTTATTTACACTTGAAAAAAATCACCAGGTATGCCTTATATTTCACAAAAGATTAATGGTTACTTAAAAGTAGAATGGCCCATCTAATCATATAAGATGTGGAAACGAGACGATAGAGATAGAAAAAATGTAATATCTACCAAATGAATGTTAGACTACTCTTACTAGGACTACTCTTATTAAACTTAAACTTATTTATGAGAAAATGTTCCTTGACGTGATATAAAAAATATCGATACCGGAAATCTCAAAAGGCGTAAAGGACAAAAATGCGAAAATGAGTCTTAAATGCCATTCGATAGGGAAAAAAAAGCTTTACGCCATTTGAGATTTCCGGTATCGATATATTTTCAGATAATAAAGCATAAATTATTCAGGCGTTACTTTGCGGAGCAACATATCAATGAAATACTATTTTTTTTTATTTTACTCCTCCGCTACCACACGTGCACAACAACTGCGTCTGTATGACACGTATGCATGATCATACAGAACACGTTTTTCTCCACCATATAATTCGATATACATATCCAACTGTCACAACAACAAATACAACATAAAACGCTAACCGAGCTTTCTACGAAGTCATTCTCTAATTATTTTAATAATAATACTACTCGTATAATAATTATACTTATAATACTGTTCCATTTGAATTCAATATATTGAACAAACACTTGTGAATTCCTTCCTTTTTTTCTGAAAAATTATTGTCGGAGTTATTGGGCTCTCTAAGTGTAAAATACTACCAACCGCGAAAATCCGGAAATGGGCTTACCATATTTCAAAGGGCTTCTCGTATGTTATATTTTTATATCCTTTATACGCAGTTCACTGCCACTAAGTTGGCAAGGTCAGAAACACTGGCCAATTTCTCACACTTTTCTATACTTATTATCAATGTTTGCTTGTCTATGGTTAACTTTTTAATTTACGAACAGGAAGTGATTTTAGGACGAAACTTTACCAATTTATTGGGATTAGTTAACACATCAAAGCTATTCAATAACTTTTTTCAAAGGACCACTTGCAGCAAAATACTAAATTTGATTTAAGTCGTTAAACTTTGTTGAAGTTTGACAGTTTCATAAATTTTGACACTATTAAATTGGGCTTAGTACTAAGTAAATTGAGATTTATCTTTTGCTACAAGACGGCTTAACTATTAACTTAATAACAAAACCAGAGTAACTCGCCGTAAATTAGGGCAAAATATGATTAGTCATCTTATCTCCGGCCTATTTACGTCCCACTGCTGGGCACAGGCCTTTTCTCAGCTTGAGAGGGCTTGGGTTATAGTTGGATGCGAGCCTAGTGGGGGTTTGGAATTTTACACACGCCTTTAAATTATTTCGTAGTGTAGGTACACAGTTTTTTTCAAGACATTGCACACCAAAAACGTACTCTAAATTTATAAGCAAAAGTAATTTTACACATTAGGTGCCTAGGTAGTATATTCCGAAAAAATGAAAAGTGCGAGCATGCGCTCAAACCCATCTGCGTAAGGGCCTTGGTTTAATTAAAATACCAAGCGACGCCTTCTAATTCACAAAATATTAAACCTGTACTTTAATTAAACAAATGAATATGCACACTACCTATGCCAATTGATTTTTAATAATGGACTTCAATGAATTGAAATGGAGGATTCCGCCTGAAAGTTACATTTAACACAATGAGAAACGAATCACAACGTCGAATTATTTATGGCTCTGAAATCATTCTTTAAATAGAACAGTTATTAGCCAGAATGGGCCGAGAAGTTTGGCCTCTTACTTTGTTTATGATTGTAGTAGCTATGCATCTAGTTTTAGTCTAGCTTAAGTGTGACAGATTGGACTACGACTGTGTATGTAGACTTGATAAGGTTGATAAAACCACGTTGGTACATAAATAACATGAAGGGGATAAACAACAAATGAAAAGAAATTACCCTGGAACGAGACAAAATTACAAATTGTGTACTGACGTACAGTCGGTGCCCTAACATAAGTATCCAACTTTTCTATACAACTTGTATGAAAAAGTCACAAAATACTACTCTGTCTGGTACAGTAATAAAAGAATAATGAGCATATTTTTAAATATCTTAAAGTTTATTTAAATTTAATAAATTCAGGCGTTCTTTCTTTGTGGAGTTCCATGTTAAAATAAATGGAACTTATTTCGTTCCTCTGCGATGTACTTAGTGAGGTTCTCAAGAGAAGTAGCAACGTTTCCGTTGAAAATATATTTTTTAGGGTTCCGTACCCAAATGGTGCAGACGGGACCCATTACTGAAACTCCGCTGCCTGTCTGTCTGTCCGTCCGTCTGTCACAGGGCTCTATCTCTTAACCCTTTCAACGCCAACGACACATATAGGTGTCACATAGTACAGTGTCAAAGTGATCTTGACACAATGACATAAGATTCAAAGCAGGTTTACGTTTTGTCGAAGCGTGGCGTTGAAAAGGTTAAACCGTGATATACACCTGAAATTTTCACCGATTTTGTATTACTATAGCCGTTTAGCAACAAATACTAAAAATATAATAAAGTTAAAAATTAAAGGGGGTCGTCATACAAGAAACGTATTTTTTTCAGCGTTTTTGACTTGTATAAGAAAAATACCACTAGGCCCATACAGCCAAACAGCGTGTTAGGAAAATTATCTAGTCTATCTATCTCCTTCTAACACGCGTATGTTAGAGGGAGACAACACTATAACATAGATATAGATAGAGCGATAAAATTATCTCTCTTGTATTACGGATCTAAGTAAATTCTAAATCTATAGCAAAGAAAAAGAAATAAATAGTTAAAATTGTTGCTGTTTGTAAAAAACTTAGCCACAATATGCTTAAAATGAGCTCGTAATGTTAGCAATTGAGAAAATATTTCTACGGGTTACACACAGCAGTCATTTGTTTAAAATGTGTGGAGCGGACTGTGACCTTAATGAAGGAGTTGGGTTTATTTTATCGTGTATATTATATTATTATTATTATTATTATTATTATGTTGGTACGAGTTTCCGATCACGGGCCCATGGGGAAATGACCGGCATTTGAAAGGCATTCATGGGGCCGAAGCCAACATGAAGAGGCCTTTGGTACCATATAATATAAATGAGATGGCCGCAACTACGGAGGTCTATCCCCTAATACACCATGGGGATGTGCTAGCGGACAGTCCTCCACAGTTGCCAATCTATTGCCAGGTAGGAAGCGACGTGGAATTGGCTATGGGGTTGGGATGTTGTGGACAGGATTACCGGGCTATGGAGTGAGATAACGGACACCTACCATTTCAATATCTCATAAACTGAACTTTTGGTAGGCGGTGACTTATTATTATTATTATTATTAATTAGCCTGGAGAAGTGTCCTACTGCTGGGCAAAGGACTCCCCCATTTTCGCCATTCATCCCGATATTGAGCGGTGTCCTTCCAGTCTTTGAGGTACACGTCTAGGTCGTCCCGCCAACGCCTCCTGGGCCTACCTCGTCGTCGCCATCCATCCTGTGGTATCCAGTCCGTGGCTAACCTAGCCCACCGATTTGGATCCATATATATCGTGTATTATGTTTTATTTATGTCTATGTTATATCGACGTAGACGACGTCGCAACGTAGTGATTGAGCCTAACGCAGTTTTACTAGCATTCACGTCGAAAATGATGCATGGATTTTACATTATTCATCCCTATCTTTGATACTGAAGTTCGCCGGGAAACAGTAAATTACTTTGCTAGGTATCTCAGTCCGCCAAACTGCGTCTTTATCGACTATCGAATCCCCGTAAATCTTGAAAAGACTAAAAAAAAAAGATTTAAAAAACCATCTAGTTACAAAATTGGCTAGAAAAAAATATGTGGTACCTATTATACAAGCTGCGAGTCTATTGTGTGTAACTTCCCAGTAATTATCAGGAACCACGAGAAAATATGGACTTTTTGGTATTTATGATAAATAATGAGCAGATTAACCAGCTTCAATTAACATTAAGAACAACATCAATAGTTATAAATACAAAACATCTATAAAGTTTTCCAGATGCATCACAATTTATAATATAATTAAAAGTCAATGTATTTTTCAATTTTGCAAATAAAGTTCATATTTCCGGTCACAGCACCAGTAATGGACAAGAACCAAATATGGACAATTTTTTCCGTAAACCCAAATTTTAAGCAACGGCCACCACTAAATTTTTAAACTATCAACACTATGCTCAGATTATTTGAGTCAGATAGTAATGGTCATAACTGGTAAAGTCCATGAATATTGGGCTATAAGGCATTGGATCTTTGCCATTTATTACGTAAAAATGTCCATGATTGGTGCCGTCTCCCCAATTTGAAGCGAGGAAATCTTGCCAACTCTAATTCTGGGGCTCTAGTGAAAAAGGGGTTAACTTAACTAAGGACTTAACCCCCTTTACACGTAAAATAAAAAATAGCTGTTTAATTTCTGCAGACTTAACCTTTTTTTCACTAGGACCCCAGAATTGATGTTCGATGCTCAACTCGTGCCAGCTAGCACGGAAATCCTATTTCCGATATTTAAATCTGATATGAAAACAAACAAACATTATCCCTTTACATGACCTCTCGTACAGTTTAAGGCCGCTTGTATACATACGTCCGTTGTTTTGACCGGACAACAGATTGTTTTTTTCATCGGACTCGCAGTGTTGTATGGCACATAATGAACGTGTGTATAATATGCACCGGACACTTGTCCGGCGACCAAACATCGCTGGATGGTGTGCTACCACACGTATCGCCTGTTTTCTGTAAATTAGTCGCCGTCTACTTGCGCTTTTAATTAAAAATGTATGTTGAAGTTAAATTTTTTGTTCATATTGAACTCCTCTGAAAGAGTATGAAATGCACCACATTCTTCCCTTTTCACAATGACCTTATATGTTTTTCTGTAAGTACAAACTTTCAAAGATTCTTCTTTTACAAATAATACGTATGATTTTTTTCTTCTTATTGTGTATGACGACGAATTCAAAACTGCAGCAAAGAGACGGCACTCGACGCTAACAGTAGCCAAGAAGAGTAGTTTGTGTGGATTTAGTTTTATATTGGTAGAGCCATGTTGTAGCTGGGGAGCTAGCCACTGCATCACGAATGGGCCTGCTCGTCCGGGTCAGTACCACCCTCTCACACAACACCGGCGTGAAGCCGGTACGGTAAGTGAGAGCGCCGGGGGCACAATTTCTCTGCCCTCCCCTATTCCCTCTCCTTTTTTAAAGGCCGGCAACAGATCAGTGACTCTCCTTAGTATAATAATAAAAAAATAACAACTATCCTGTAAAAAATGACATGTATACAAGGATTTAAGCGTTTATTGATGGCCCGTTGTCCGTGAAAACAACGGACGTATACAAGCGGCCTAATATAATCTCTTTATGGTACGCGATATCTCTAGCGTTTAACAGAAAGAAAGCCGAGAAGTTTCTGACTTTAGGTTGTACTTGACCTTAAGATTCTTTATAATGAAAAGTCTCCGCGCGTCTGTTTTAAGCAGTTGACTGGTTTTTAATAAAAGCGCTTGGAAATGCTTTCCTGAAGATGTAGCTGGTAGCTTCAGTCAAATGCGGCGCGCGGTCCAGTGATGACGCGCGAAACGCCGAGCACTAACTCTTAACAAATTAACGCTTTCAACGGTGTTCTAAAAACTAAGTTTCACTCAACATTTACGTGTAAATTTAATAAGTGTAATTGAAGAAAATTACAAGTTAGAAGTTAAGTAAGCGTATAAACTTTTTCTAAATTTATTGGTCGGTAATAGTAAGAACACGTTATGTTTTCATTCCGTTGGGAGTATCTGTAAAGTGCACAATGGGAGTGTGAATTTAATTCTGTATGACTAGGTGAGAAAATTGCGCTTCGAAAATTTTAGCTATTCTAATAGCCACTTGCTGGAAAAATTAAAGTGTTAAGTGATAAAATTTACGGAGCTGTAAAGTTTTAATCAGGCTTAACAACTAAATTTATATTTATTTATTCCAGCATGTGGCTATAAGACAATAAGTTTAATTTTGTTTTGACAAGAATATTAAAAATTTAATGTCATAAAAGTTTAAATATTTGACATAAATGAAAAGTGATACAAACATTTCGAAATTTGGAGTAACTTACTTTTCCAGCAATATTATTTTAATTACTTATTTAAAATTTTATGAAATATTTTCAGAAAATTTAAGACTAACTATAATAGTTTTAAAAACTTCAAGCACCTACCTTCAAAGAGTTCTTAAAGGTTAGAAAGTGCTGCAAAGCGGAACTACTTTAAAAAGCTACTTCAAAACTATAAGCTTTGTGAAGCATTAAAGCCAAACTAAATACTACCCGCTTTTTACCTGCAGCTTTGTAGCACGAACCATTAAGTCAGTTTAATTTAAATTTATGGATTTTATTGAATTCTCATAGAAATTCTAAACCAAGTAGATACATCGTTGTCTTCATAATACATACGTGTTGCATGAAGAGCGAGCACAATGCAAAACTTCATATCTCTAGAATTTTAGCGGTGGAAATTTCAGTATTTTATATGAGTACTAGCTGTTGCCCGCGACTCTGTTGTTCGCGAAAAAATAGCCTACGACCTATTCTCAGACCTGCCGAATATGGAGAAAAAAGTTTCATAAAGATCAGTCGAGCCGTTATGGAGGAGTTCGATAACAAACACCGTGACACGGGATTTTTATATATTAGATAGATATAGCAATCCCTTGAAAATATGGAACAAAACGTAGCCCATGCGTTATTCCCAAGACCCAGCTATTCATCATCATCATCCTAGCCAATTATATACGTCACACTGCCAAGCACAGGCCTAATCTCTGAATGAAAGGGCTTGGAACTTCACACACACCGTTGAATTTCTTCTCAGGTGTGTGCAAGTTTCCTCACGCTTCCTTCACCGTAAAGCTCATGGTAAATTTAAAATAAAATATCGCACATTAATACTGAAAAACTCAGAGGTGCGACTCTACTTGAGAGGCAATAGGTCAAACCACTAGCACCACGGTTTATTGCACCCAGCTATTGACATACCAAATTTCATACAAATCCAACCATATGTTTTAGTGTGAAAAAGTAAACACTCGCACACACCCACTCCCGAACTTTCACTTTTTATATCAGTAGGATCAAGTAGGATTAATGAAAATATATTCCTGATATGTCACGGTTTGCGGCCCGTAATAGGCGGACATTAGCGTGATGAATTAATTAGTCCTCTCCCCGAAACAATGATTGATGTGTTTGAGAAGGAAGAGTCACGGTGCCAGTTATCTCTCTCCGGTCAGTTACCATGTAAAGAGCTGATGACGTCAACATTGTCTTTTGTTTTTATTTATTTATAGGATCATAAGTAGATTAAGTACTCGTTGTTATCTGAATTGATAATCCGTGACTCGTTTTCAAGAGCAAAATAAATCGACGGGACTCTGACTCAACCTCGTATATGATTTTTTTCTAAATTTAAATAGCCACTTAGACACACACTTACACACGAATTAAAGTGGTTATTCCAACTTCGTTAAATTTCATATACGAGGTTGAGACAGAAAACCTTCGAAATGAATGATTCGCAGCAAACGCCCCGCAATTTTTTTTTAATTGTTTAGCCCTTTTGTTAAACTGTTACGATTGACGTTGAGAAGAAAGAAATAATTGAGTCGTTTTATTTTTAAATGTGGTAAACGGTGTAAAACTTTTTAAAGTTTTAGCCTGATTATTCGCTTGACTTCATCTTTCAGTCACCTGGAGCGCGACTTGTTTCTTGAAAGATAACACGACTAAAAGTGTTTGAAAGCTGAATTTTATTACTCTTAGTCGGTGAATCGAATCGTAGCTAAGATTCTTTTTTTACTATGTAATTGATTAAGTATTTGATAAAAGCTGTTACAATAAAAACAATATACGGAAACATAAAGAATCAAATTAAATTAGTTCAACATTTAATATAGCTATCTAATAGCCTGTGATACACTACCGTCAAAAAGTTTAAGACCAAAACAATTTTTAGTTTTATTATCATGAATTCTTCTAAAAAACGTCAAATTAAATTTGTAATCAATATAAAACAACGTAAATTAATTATTTTCTTTTAATCATTAGCATAATACTCTTTTCAATACATTTTTAAGATAAAATGATTTAATCACTTATATTAGCAGTGATACAAGCAACACCTATGTTAATTAATACTCTCAACGAGAGACGTCAACACTCCTTCGAAACTAACCGCTCACCCGGACCAAGAGATGTCGCTACTAAGCCATTCTTTTCAAGATATTGGTATGAAGTATCTTTTTGTATTTTTATTTTTCAACTCAAATTTTTTTACTTTTACGGTTATCCCGTGAAACCCCCGTACGTAGTACCGTGCCGTCTGACGTATGAAATATATGGGTTTCACGGGATAACCGTAAAAGTAAAAAAATGGAGTTGAAAAATAACAATACAAAAAGATAACCAATCTTGAAATGCTGTTAGTATTAAGATGTCTCGTGTTTTTAATAAATCGGGGAAATATTTTAGAAAGACTCCCTTACAAACCAATTTAATTTCCTCCGTTACTTACTTTTAACGATACTTAATGTTAATTAAGCAAGACCGAAGTGGCATTACTCGCTTGAACCCAACAAATGGCCTTTTTACGCCCCAGAAACAATTATTCGATTTTCTTTCCTTTTCGGTTTTTCGGAGTCAAATGACTTGGTAGAATCTTTATGATTTTAATTTCCAAGAAAACATACTCATGCTCAGAAAATATATAAAATTTCGTATTTCACATATATTTTCAGTTTGGCTTTCTGTTGGGAGAGACTTATTTTCAGCAGTGGACGTCTTTCGGCTGAAATGATGATGATGATGATTTCACACACAACATATTTATTTATTTATTTTAGACGACCAGATGGCCTAGTGGTTAGAGACCCTGACTATGAAGCTTGAGGTCCCGGGTTCGATTCCCGTGTCGGGGCAGATATTTGTATGAATAATACGAATGTTTGTTCTCGGGTCTTGGGTGTTTAATATGTATTTAAGTATGTATCTATCTATATAAGTATGTTTATCCATTGCCTAGTACCCATAACACAAGCTTTGCCCAGCTTACTTTGGGACTAGGTCAATTGGTGTGAATTGTCCCGTGATATTTATTTATTTTTTATATTCAATTCATTTTATTTCTGACCTACCTATCGTTCTCACAGCAAAAGGTTTTCCAGTGGACCATATTCAGTCTTTCCAATAGTGCAGGCTTTAAAAAGAGAAAAAGAGTGTTAAAAAGTAAGTAAGTAAGTAAGTAAGTTTTTTTATTTGCTTTAAATGTGGTTAACAATAGATCTAAAAATACATTTAAAATGATCACACATTTAGCTGTCACATAGCATGCAAAAAATATATCTTAATCTAATTCTATTTAAAGAAGTAAATTACATACATAATATCCTCGTTTACATCGCGAAGATTGCCAATAAAACTACTTAATACTAAAATTCCTAAAAAGCCACCACTAACTGTAGATATAATGGAGATACAGTCATATGGAAATTACTTTACGAAAGATTTTCGTAAAATCGGCAAGTCATGGAATCGTGAGTTTAGCTTAAATCAATTCAAATGTTATCAAAGAACTTATACGCATGTTACTGAATTGTGCAGCCGAGTGGTTATATTCAAATCAGGCGTCGCGGAATATCTTTTGACAACGGGAGTCCCATTTTGCAATGAGCATTTAATTTGTTTATTCTGTGATAGAACGCATTGAAGCCATTTATATTGAATGATTATGTACATAAAATGAAGGCCCCATAAAGGTTAACTTGAAAGCTTCTTACGTAAGCTTTTACTGAATCCCCTATTTATAATAGTAGGCTAAGTAATGAAATAACATTTGATTAAGTGAATTTGCCTGAGCTTAGTAAAAAGAAAGAGTAGTTTTAACATTATTATTAGGTACGCGTAGTAGGTAGTTAGGCAAATACTGTGCTTATTTATATTACATTCAAGTACTTAATCCTCCAATAATAATATGCTTTTTTAATAAAAAGGCTTCTTGTCTACAATGCGTAATGAAATATATTTATTGAAAAGTTACGATACATTATCAATGTCATGTCTACATATAAAAACAAAAACATCGTAGATAAAGATAGGTAAATACTTTTACAGGATTGCTAAAATTTTTAAAAAATAATATGGAGATACACTCTTTGTATTTCAATTTGACTTTTTGTCAAATTAATAAATATTCAATCCTAGGAAACACTTTTATTGTTGTGTTTGAAGTTTATGATTGCTGTTTTGCACACTTAGAGATAATTTAGGTGTCTGGAGCAACAAGGAGTTGAGGGGAAAATGTATGTTTGAAAAAAAAAACCGGTTTACGGACGATACCGTAAAACGGGGTGAGTAGACACGATTTTGAACTTCCAACCCATTTTTAACCCGTCGAGCGTCCTGTGCGCACACGTGTGCGCACAACAGTTTAGAATTGTTAGTACAAAAAAAAAGCGGTACGCTCGACGGGTAGAATGAATTTAAATATTAAAGGACTTAAGATTGTTTTTCTTTTATGAGTCCTAACAAGCTCTCCGAGTTTGCATCAGAAAAATAAGCCTTATTGCTCTTGGTATAGCGAAAATTTAAAAAAAAACACAAGATTTCTTCAAATCCGTAAAACGACATATGGGGTGAATGGAGAATTCAGTCAGAGTTGTCACAATTGTGAAAAAAAATTATGCGGGTGATAGGACCTTGTCAAGGGAATAATAAAATAAAATATTTTTATAAGTATACAAAGAATATACATGTAAAAAACTCTTTTCATTTCTATTAACCCCTCCCTTCGTTATTTTTCACCCCCACTGTCGTGTCTTCTCACCCCAAACAGCGTGCCTAATCACCCCATATAGCGTATCTAGTCACCCCGTATCCGTGTCTATTCACCTCAGTTTCTAATCGAAACGGTTATGAAATTACTTTTGTACAAATTACACCTGATTATGAATAAACTCGGTCAAACGTTTTATTATTTAGATACTGCAGACACCGGGTAACTAGATAAAAACGCCACTACACTGTAATTATCACTAAAATCACTATTATAACAAAGTTTTTGGCACTGTTATTTCTTACCTTGGTGACGTCTCTCATTGCACTAAAATATTTAATACTTCTAACTAACTTCACGACTATCGAGTGTTGCAAGCAAAATAAACAAATATTGAACTTAATACTAAAAACCAAAGTAATTGGCTTTAGTGATCATGGTGTTTTTTGTAGCCATGCAAAAAAAACTCGAGAATATTTCTAATCACCCCGCGATTTCTATTCACCCCGTTTTACGGTAGTTTAACGTGCCAACGTCATAACAAAATATTCAAAAAACAAAAATGAAACCAGGCGGTCACCCATCCAAGTACTGACCGCGCCCGACATGCTTAACCTTGGTGATCGGACGAGAACCGGTGTTTTGTCAAATATCTTGAAAACGGTGCATCCTAGGGCAAAATCAATGAAATTTTCATCCCCCTTTAATACCTCCGCACCCCCTTCCCCGCACCTATGTAATTATAATTATTATAATTGAAAATGCCGCTTACGGTCTACCAGCCTTTACCAAGAAACCAAGGCTTATTTCCCAGTTGAGCAATTACGAGTACCTACGATGCGGTTTCAATTACGGGACCCTCTGATATCCCTAACTACCGGAAAAACAGGCTTATACATTCTTTTCATCATTTCAATTGTCTTATTATAACAAGGGTATGACTTATTCGTAAGGGGACGTGAGATTTGGGGAACAGTCCCAAGCCTGATATAGTAATGATATATGATCATTTTGTCTCAATTCATGGGAAACTTGAATAATGGCACGGTTATCAAATGACACAATGACTTCGTGAGCGAAGAATCTGTTTATTGTTATCCCGTGGGAACTTTGCAATTATCCAGAATAAAAACCACACTTTGCCTTAATTTAGCTTGTAAATTATCTGTGTGCCAAATTTCATCTAGATCCGTTGAGCTGTTTTTGTGTGATAGATAGAATACGCATCCAAACATCCAAATTTTGATACTTATTTGGAGTATTTTTAGTTGATTGACACGGGCAAGTTGATATACCGTTTATTTTTTTTATTATTATGAGAGAAAGGCAAACGAGCAAGCGGGTCATCGGGTGAAAAATGATCACTGCCGCCCATAAATATCATTAACTCAAAGAGAGTTTCTGATCTGTTGCCGGCCTTTAACAAAAGGAGAGGCTAAGGCGATTAATAATATTTCTGAGAATTCAGATAGTGACAATATCAATTTATATTTTGGCGAAAAGTCGGTTCTATTGTATTTAAAGTACATAATTGAGGTCTACAACAGAGAAGTGGCCTAACCCCACAATACGGCGATATGAGGTTCGACAGTTTTGCAATAACTTTCTCTTTTCGTTCACCGAATATTTTGGGTTCGGTCACTTCTCAATTGTCGCCCCTAATTAGTAATGCTTAACTAAGCTTTCGGCATGGTCCGTTTAAAAAATACAATTACGTCTGATTTTACTTTATCCTAAACTAAACTTATTAAGTATTGCATTAGTATGGATTTTGACCAGTTTAGAAAATCTGTTTTTTTTTTCTATCGGCACTGAAAATACTCGTTCTAACTTCGTTAGTTGTTTTTGATATGTATTAGAGTTGTGATCATTTCTTTTAATAGGTTTTTACTAGTTCAAAAAGTGCATAGTTGATTAGGGATTGAAATTACCTATTGAAAATGAAAAGTTGTAAATCAAACCAAGAGATGCAAAGCAGACTTTTAAGTTTTTGAGGTGACTTAGGGCAAATAAACTTTGAACAGAATTGCGTTAGGAATATTGATATTAGATTTTAAAGTGCTAAACACATTTTGCGTATGAATATCTAAATAAACAATTATTTAAAAAATTACCCCACGTTACCTCTAAACTTCGCATCAGGCGAGTAAAACAGTGAAGTTTAATCCTAAATTACGATCTCGTAACTTCCCACCGTATTGTCAGGAGAACCGAGAGTTTTGAACTTTTTGCCCGGCCGCACGCACGCTAAGTTAAGACGCCTGCTGTTATTTTGGACGGCTAAAGCAAAGCGTAATGTTTTGTGATTCTTATAATGGTACGTAATATTACCATAAGTGACACCTGTGCGCTTTAATTACGTAGGAATCTCATATCCTTTAATATATCCGTCGCATTACGAATTTTCCGGCGCAAGATAGGTCCGTAATAAATTACTCCCTAGCGTTAGGACCTTTGTCACGGGGCCTCGAAGCGAAGATCTACCTTATTTAAGTGTAGCCTATTATAAGACGATGTAGGACAGGCTGAAAAATGTGAGACTGATTGGCAAATACGTTTTCCGGATTATTTTAAGTTGAATTTTCAGCTCGAAAGGGTTCTGTACCCGAAGGGTAAAACGGGACCCTATTACTAAGACTCCGCTGTCAGTCCGTCTGTCACCAGGCTGTATCTCGTGAACCGTGATAGTTAGACAGTTGAAATTTTCACAGATGATGTATTTCTGCTGCCGGATAAAATAAATACTTAAGGGGGTTCCCATACAACAAACGTGATTTTTTTCCGTTTTTATAGATAATGGTACGGAACCCTTCGTGCGCGAGTCTGACTCGCACTTGGCCGGTTTTTTTAATGTAAAATAAACCTTTCGGAGTTTTTTTGGTTCAACGAACCGGATGAATTAGAATCGAACCGTGACGAAATATACGGCCCTATTTTCTGTTGAAGTCCTTCTTTGCGAAGACGCCGTAAAAAGTTGTTAATTTGCTTTAAAGAGTTCATCGATTCGAGAGTTTATGGAAAATAATAAAATTTAATAATGAGCTTTTATTACGGTTCCGTAGCCAAATGGCAAAAAACGGAACCCTTATGGATTCGTCATGTCTGTCTGTAACTTCTAAAATAAGAGAATGATAAAACTAAAAAAAATATATGATGTACATTACCATGTCAACTTTCACCGAAATTTGGTTTGAAAAAGATCTAGTACCTAAGTAGTTTTTTTAATACGTCATAAATCGTAAACCGCAATTTTTTATAGATAATGGTACGGAACCCTTCGTGCGCGAGTCCGACTCGCACTTGGCCGGTTTTTTAAGTCACTGTTTGTCATTTCCAAGTTGGCATTTCATGCAGTTTTAAGATAAAGGAGCAGTTAAACTTTTATCAAACATCCTAACTGAAGTTACGAGTATGTTACCAGACGGTGACATAAACATGGATTAAATATACTATCAATAGTAGGTCTCGTGATATTTATTATTGACAGTAGCCGTGGTGGCTTAGTAGTTTGACCTATGGCCTCTCAAGCAGAGGGTTCAAATCCCGGTTCGCACCTTTTCGAAATTTATGTGCGAAATTACATTGGAAATTTATCATGTGCTTTATCTTGAAGGAAAACATCACGAGGAAACCTGCATATACCTGCGAAGCAATTCAATGGTGTGTGTGAAGTTCCCAAGCCGCACTGGGCCCGCGTGGGAAACGCGGCCCAACCCCTCTCTTTCTGAGAGGAGGCCTGTGCAGTGGGACGTATATAGGCTGGGATGATGGTTATTGACAATATTATCGCGAATTTCAAAACATCCGGAAATCCACTTTAATTTTATTACGATACTGCGATACACCTCAATACTTTTCTGATAATGATCGTGCGTGATATGCGTGTATCACGTGATAATATTGATAGTCTAATCCGCACCATATATTTGATATCATGATAATATTTTATTGTATTGAGTCCTCAATTACCAAAGAAATCTACCGGATATCCGTCCTCTGAAAATACTTGATCGACTCTTTGGGGAAAAGCAAAGTGTAGTTATTATTTACCGGATTCCACGAGGGGATCCGTTTAACGGAGTGTCAGTGTTTGTCCATCCGAGGCGTAGCTGCCAAAACAACACAAGCCATGAAATATTAGTATCAATATTACGAACACACAAAATAGGCGCATATTGACGTCGAGTTGCGGAAATTAGCCCGTTACTACCAAACCTAACTTAACCTACGAACACACAGCAGTTACCGTAGAAATATTTAAATGTTATTGTATTGTGTATCCACGTTAGAATATCCAGGTTTAGAATAAAATCACATCTCTCCATTTCTTCCGTTGATGTCGTTAGAAGCGACTAAGGAAATAGGTTAAGGTATATTATATTGTAGGTGTTAGGTTAGCACTTTTATATAACATCAAACCTAAAATTGCTAAAAGTAGCCCCGAAACCTAACTACCTCTACTAAATGTAGCGTTGCGTGTGCTCTGCGTAACCCCTTTGGGATACAGTTATTATTATTTATTTAAAATATGGCTTCTGTTCCATTTCAGGACAATTTCGCCAGTGTCAAAATAAGCTCTCTTTGGGAGCGACGTTGTACGGTGATTGTAGTTTTTGCAACTTGATAGTAAAATTCCAGAAACCACGTGGAGACAACTTGCGCATTAAAAAATGTCAGACACGAGAGCAATATAGAATTTTGTGGTTACTGTTAATTAAGGTTAATCGCCGCATAAAACACTATCAAAATTATACTTCCACTAGCCAAAGAAACAGAAATACCAAAATTAGATACTGTCAACATCCGCCATGTTCGAATGCTACAATCGAATCCGGGATACAGTTAAGTAAGGTAAACCGTACCAAACCGCTCGAAACCTCAACGCCTAGTAGATGACACCCATCTGTCACCTCTCTTACTACGAAATAAGATTGAAGGTGCCATGTTTTGGGTCAGTGTCGAGCATAGGGACATTTAGGTTTACCTTACAGGCGTGTGTATTCTAGAATCTTTGTATTCTGCAATTGTTTCTTTCTTTCTTTAAGAAAAACTTTCTTGTTTTTGAAGTGAAACTTCTAATGCGACTTCCAACAAGGTCGCATTAAACGTTTAACGCTACCATGGAAGGGGTATGAAAGCATTAGTATATGTACTGCCGAAGCAAGTAATCTCGCATTGTATATATACTAACGGATGTTAAAAACTTCGACAGTGCGATGCAGAACTCATACTGTCTGTGCAAATTTGTATGAGACTTGATAAAAGCGCCATCTAGTAAGTAATTTAAACACATAGATGCATAAGTAAATTTAGTTCTTTAAGTTATTGCAATAAGGTTCATATTGATGTATAAGTGCCTTTTTCATTTCCACATTACGAAGCTTCACTTCTTCCGCGCGGAGGAACTGCACGCACGATTTTTATTTTTTGGGTAGCATACCAAATGGGTGAAAAACGGAAACCTATTACTTTCGCTACGCTGTCGGACTGTCTGTCTGTCACGTCTGTATCTCAAGAACCGCAGTAGAAAATAGCTGAAATGTGCCGCTACAACAAACAATAAAAATTAAATTAAGTTTAAAATTAAGGGAGGTCTCCATACAAGAAACGCATTATTTTTGTTTTCGTTGTACCTATCTCTGTAACGTTTTAACATAAAAACCTGAAACTCGTAATGATAATAGAGATAAATACCTGTAATGCATAAGCATATCAACAAATAATAAAAACCAGTCAAGCGTGAGTTGGTCTTAAGGTAAAATACAACGTTGTCATTTGTCTGTCAGTATATATTTTTTGCCGTGATTGCACGGAACCCTAGGTATGCGAGTCCGACTCGCTCTTGGACGGTTTTTGTATCAATCGTACCTAAAGTCTGAAGTTATTTTTTACAAACTTACAGAAAGTGAAAAGTACAAGCTATGTATTAAAGTTTTGAGAATCGTATCTATACAATATTTTCATTTCGAACTTCAACAATATAGATAGGCATTCAAACATGGCTACAATCTCCACAAGCTTTAAATGTAATCCACTGAAAGATTACTGCGCAAATGAAATATTTGGGCGGGCATGCAAAGCAAATCTGTAGCTCTGGTGATATATCTGACGTCGACTTCAGAGCCTAACCCGCTCAAACAAAATACAGACTAGTTAAATATACAGATATACATATTCAGTATCTCATTTTGAATTTCATTCTTTTTTCAATAACGGTAAACTAAAATTGTTCATAATGTTTATGAATGTATTTAACATCAACATTTTTTTAAATTCTTTTGGTTGAATTGAATATACCTACTTAATGCAACCATTAACATCTGATACTCCATTTTCACGGACAAACGGATGTATTTTTTATTTAATTTTTTGTATTCATTGTTAAAGTAAATTGATCAAATGTAGGTTCAGACATGTAAACAGTCTTGTTTTACTAATTGCAGCTATCATAAAACTGTTTCAGGGATGCCACTTTGACAAAACTATGACAGAAATGCCACTAAGAAAAGTGAAATGTTATTTGCAATAATATCCGCTTTAGACAATCAGAAAAATAAATCAATCAATCTTACTTGAAACACTGATTCATGATGTCACTTGGTCATCATTATAGTAAACTGTTTTAATATATTCGTTAAACTTGATATTCGTGTAAAGAATTTGTAATCTTAGGTAGGTAATACACTACTACGACTGTGGAATCGTGTTTTATTTCCGTATATCTGTTTTTACGATGCCCTGTGCGAGCTACGGTAATTACATTTCAGCTTCAGGATTGATATAAAATGCATACTAGTAGTTTCAATACTAACGAAATTACTGCTTTATTGAAATGAAATGATTTTATTCTGCTTTAGCATGGTATCACAAAATATGTTGTAGAAGGAGTGTTACTACTGTGCCGTAACATGTCTAGCCATGGCTTGCGTAGGTGTGTCTTGGCATGTTTAGTATGACTATCAGTTCCGTAGGACTCTTAAATGTTTACTTTTCTACATATTTAATATTGTTTTCATTGTCCATTGTGTCGTATAAAACTAAGGTAAAATGACCATAGCGACTAAATTATGGATGCAAGTACAAAATTTCATCAACAGGGTCGGCGCTACAATGAGCGGGCCTATTTAAACAGAGAGGACATACTATGCACAAAAGGTTGGAGAACAACGTGTAGAATTTACTGCTAATTTCGCTTCAAAGGCGACTGAAGTCTTAGTAAAGAAGTGAATGTTTTAGGATCTACAAATTAACGAAATCATAAAATCGCAGTACTTTGCGCACATAGATTATAAATACTTAATAGTACATTACTGCAGCGGCCGCGAAATAGGGGATTGCCGGCCGAGTAGTTATAGATGGAGACGGTCGACGGGACGAGAGGTCAATAATAGAATTTCATACAACATTGCTGGCCAAGGACAGCAAAGTGATCGTCTATTGTTTTATGTGACACAGCACCATGACGTTTAATAGGTGGACGTGGTCGACGTGGATGGATGGATGGATGGTGGACGGACGGACGGATGGATCGATGGATCGATGGATGGATGGATGGATGGATGGATCGATGGATCGATGGAACGATGGATCGATGGATCGATGGATGGATGGATCGATGGATGGATGGATGGATGGATGGATGGATGGATGGATCGATGGATCGATGGATCGATGGACCGATGGATCGATGGATCGATGACGATGACGATGACGATGACGATGACGATGACGATGACGATGATGATGATGATGATGATGATGATGCATGTTTGAGAAAAACTTTATACAAGCCTGGGCCACGAACAGGGATTGCCGGCCTTGTATCTCTAGAAATAAATTAGATAATGTTAGCATACATAAGAGTGGATCTGAATTTGTATCAATTTAGCGTATCATATCTATCATATGCCACGTAGCACCGACGGTTGGTAAAACCCAGCATTATCTCAAAATGTGTACTTTCTCGTAATGTACACTTTACCAATACTCGTACATGGACTTGCCCACAAAAATTACACTTTTCTAAAACGCACACATTCCCAAAATGTACAGTCAAGATCATAAATATATATATATACGTTACCATGGGGTTAAAACACCTATACAACTCTCTGCCAGTAACTATAAGGTTGATGTTGACATATATTTGATGCGATGGCTGTAAGTATATATATATATATATATATATATATATATATATATATATATATATATCGACGCTCGAAAACAACAAGGGCGTATCCCATAAAAAGGTCGTAACTAGATTATTACATGGCTATAATCAGCTTTTTTTTCTGCGTCGAATGGTCCGGGTCTCGTGTCTCTACGACGACAAAAAATTTCAAAATCGGGCAGTATTTTGGAAAATGGGTGTAATTTTTTTGGTCGTAACTGCCCATAAAATGACGAATTTAAACTTTTTAGAGATACGACGAGTAGAAGTTTGTGTTTTTCAAAAAACATTAGTTAAGCCATTCGAGTTTCTACGCACTATAGTAGTTACGACCTTTTTGCGGGATGCATTTTTCAAACTTCGTTGCTTACGACATTCTTGCAGTTCGCGTTTCTTCTAAGAACAACGAATAACCTCTAAGATACTGCAATTTCGTGGTTACCCGAAATCAATCTAAGCCTAGTTAAACCAATATTATCAGAATGAATATTTTGGAACATTTCGATTTTTCCCGGCTTACGCCACAGGCACTAGCTCCTGTAGTCACTGCGCGGACGCAACTGAAAGGTTGTGTTTGTTTTTCCTCGACAAAATCATAAAGGATTATCAAAATCAAGGTATGTCATATAAACTTTGGATTACTCGTACCAACTAGTGAATTTCATGATACTTAAGGGCCGAGTTCATTTACCGTTCAACTGACGTACTTCAATCACCGTTCAAAATAGTGAGGTATTATGTGATTACATTAACGACTGATCATTTAAACGTCAGTTTGACGGTTGCACTTGGTGAACACGGCGTTTAGACAATTATATAAGGTTCATTTATCTTAAAATAACATACACGATCAATAAAACAGAAGGCGATATAAACTAGCAATTAAATTTCGTTTAGTTTTCACCCGTCACGAGAAATAGATCGCAGCTGCAAAAAATATCTTCAATATTGGAAATAACAAATTTGTACCTAAGGAACGGACACATACTTTTATTTTTGAAAAATCGATAAAATCAGTATTTATTAGCCAGAACTCAAACAGGCCAGAATTAAATAATGACATAACATAAAGTCGTACTTTATATACCGATCGAAAGCATCATTCATAGTGTTCATTTATGGCTACAACACGTCCTTTAAACTAAATAATAACCTGAAAAATAAAAATTACTAGTATTCTACTATTTGCTACATATTTCCAATATGGTAGCAGAGCTGTGGTCCATTTCCCGTAACGAATGAAAACAAACCGAACAAAACGAAACTTAATTGTTGGCTTTCATGACCTTCTGTTTTATTGATTGTGTAAGTTACTTAAAAATAAAACTCTACATCATAAAACAACAACGCAACAACACATGTTATTTTATTAGTTTATGAACTAAAACTATTACTTTGCTCACCCGCGACTTTACAATAGTTACGTTTATGCAAGAAATGTGTGTTCATGCAGTTCCTCCACCTCCACACTGTACGAACACATACAAATCACATAAACACAACCATCACCACCACCAAGCTACACTGACGCGTTTCGAACTCAACCAGAGCTCATCTTCAGAGTTACCACAACCGTATCTATGCTACCAAATGTTAAACTCTGAGTTTCGCGGGTGAGCAAAGTAATTGTTTTAGTTCATTAATATGGACCTCCGCAATGTAACGCCTGATTCAATAAATTATTTGTTTATGTTATTTTTTATCGTATTTGACCATTTCAAATCCCGACAAAGACAAGCAAATTTTTAAAAATGCATAAATGCAGTATTTATTGTTTTTTTTAAACGGAAAGAGTCCTTAACGTAGATTAAACTATTTTCGATATTAAAGGTAGTTGCCCTCCACTAGATCGTTTTTTTTTTTCACCCTGTATAAGTAGGTAAACTTATAAATAATGACAAATATGTTTAAATTTAGATAAAATAGAAAATTTTATGTTACAAAAAGAACATTTGAAAGAAAAAAGAACCCGTTTGCTCGTTTTCCTCCCTCTCACAATAAAAAAAATGTATATTTCTTTTCAAATTGCTGAAGCCGGGAATCAAATCCTGGACCTATTAATAAAGTCCTTACTAGACCTAGGTAGGTACTAAGGGTGTTTTATCTAGCTGATTGCTTAAACTTTGATAACGCAAGTATACTTACACCAACAAACAAATACCACACCGATCGAAAGGTAAATCGATCAAAGTCTATCTAGCGGTGTGGTCAAATACTAAAGAATAATAGTTACGTTGTTGGACAGGTATCTCAGTTAAGTTTTAAGCTGACATAAGATAAGGATAGAGTAGTCCTAACGTTGGGATATAAATTGTTAATTTTGCATTTTTTGTCGAACAAAATGGATAAACAACCTGAATCACGAATTAAAAATTGTTACTACGATGATTGATCATTTAAAACACAATTTTTTAATTTTTTAATGTTAACGAATTCATATTTAACTAAGTTAAAATAAGTTTCTTGTTAGTAATTTTTTAAAGTTCAATAAATTTGCGTTTACAAAAGCTTATGACGTTTCATTAATTTCATTAAATTTGAAGAGGTTAAAGTTACGACATTTTTTCTAGCCTTTGTCATGCATTACGAACGTGCTTACACCCCCGTACCTTATGCGAAATTAAAACAAAAAGCGGTTACTACATTTTTGTAGTCAGCTAATTTGTTATCATTTTCTGATTCAGTACAAACATCATGTAAAGTTACGCCATTTTTGAGGTCTGTAATTTCTATAGACGATGGGCGTAACTCGATTTCTCGTGATTCTGGCTGTACCAAGTTAACAGTTTGTAAACAACATAATGCAGATTTATATTTTATAGTTATGGTCCAAAAATTACGTTCATACGACAAGCCGTTACAAAGTTATGATTTTTTTCCCGTTTTTTTTTCGGTTTTTTGGCTCTGGTGTAAAGTTGGGTTTTTAGGGTTACGCCCTTGTTGTTTTCCATCGTCGATATATACCTATGCCTTCGACTGTACCTAAACGTTAGTGACAAGGCCGTTTATATAACATGCACATATACGGCTCTTTAGAAAATAGGACTTTCAGTATAACTGTACCAACTGAGGAAATGCTCAATTTGAGAAAGTGTACTTTTTGGCAAAGGGATCCTTCTAACGAAGTACACTTTGACAGAAAGTGCACATTTAAAGAAAGTGAGTTTTACAATTTCAAACTAAATACAAACTGAAATATAGATGCACAGAAAAAACCCCAGAAAAAAGACCAATGCTGGGAATCGAACCCAGGTCCTCTGCGTTCCGTGCTGCGTGCTTACCCCTACACCATCACTGGTCTAGAGGTTAGCGACGAATCTTTCCCATACATCGTACATTTCAGTCTGTTATAATCACCTTATGCAGTGATAAAGCACTCATCTATGTTTATGCCCTCTACCGAGAGACTTTAACACTCCTTCGGAGCTAACCGCCCACCTGGACCAAGAGATGGCGCTACTGTGCAACTTTAAACAAAAAAATGAAGTTGAAAAAATAAATAAAAAAGATACTTCATATCTGACTTGTTTGAGTTTTACAAGCCTAAGCTGCACCGACAAGTATCATAATCGTTAGTTAGCTTAAATTGGATACGGCGTGTTACATGATCGCATGATTGCGTAACTTTTCGCGTCCATACGATAATGATACTCGTTGCTACGTACGGTACAAATGAATCAAATGAAGACCCTTAGAACCTACTAGTGCATTTCTGTGCATATTTCAGAAGCAAAACTGTAATCAAAATTATCTTTTCAGAAAAATCATGGCGGCACAACGCAAGTGATGAACACATGAACACGGGTGAATGAAACTAGTGTTAGTTTTAATACGAATTAGTGTAAGTGTTTGAAATGGACTCCGACATAGACATCCAGACGTTCATCAACTGCACGCAGCAGGTGCTGCGCCGGAACCGGGCGTGGGACGGACTCAATGTGACGCAGCTACTGGACTTGCTGCCTAGCCAACTGCAGGAAGACGTTCATCTCAAGTAAGTTAACATTTCTAGAGCTCCGTAGCCAAATACCCAATGGGAGCCCGTTAGAAGGAAAGAAAGAAAACATTTATTTGTGTTTATAAAACAATAATAAAACAAGGAAAATGCGCATGTCACAAAAATGGCCCAAATCAGCAAAAACTGCCGATCTTGCGAACGGCGCTGGTCCACCTTTGGGACCATCAAGTCATCATACATAAAAAAAAACTTACCTAAGTAAAACTTAAACTTATATTTTCTTTCTTTCTGTCAAACGGTTTAAGATGGTGTCAGAATGAGATGATGAATGGTTACGAACGGCAGGTGCATTTTAATCTAAAACCGGGCACAGTACCTAGGTATACCGCTACACACTGGCGCGACAGCAAACTGTACTGTATTTCATTTACTTCATATAAAAAACCTACCGTTCAAACCTATGAGTGATTTTTTTCACGATCGAACTCCGTTCTCCACCAATTTTGCATGTCAGCGAACCAAAAAAAAGAAAAATGTTCATGTTGTTTTTTGTTGCGAAAGTTCTAGGAAATCACAAAGAAAAAGAGATGCAATTATTAAAAAATAAGTGAAGGCTGATGCCTGGTGAGTTCATAAAAAATATCAGATTGCTTTCTCTAGTTGAAACAGGATCACGTTTTACTTTTAACCCTGCTGCCATTTATAAATGTTTTTATTTCGTTTCTATTTTTATTTAACCGGCTCTCAATTTGGTTGTATTTTTCCGTCAGTTATAATAAATCAGTTAGGAAAATTATTTATTTGTTTGGATATTCTTTCGTCCTACTAATCAAACCATCATCAATTCTTTAAAATCGGGTTTTTTCTGTTAAAAATATTAATGAAAAAGATTAAGTACCTAAGTATCTACCTACGAACCTTTCCATCAACAGTAGATTAAAATTTCTGCTTGATGTTCCAAGTCTCGAGTGGGTGTTAACATCCTCATGGAAACGCGAGGGAAGTTAAACAATGTAATAGATCCTGCAACATAAGAATTGGCTTTTAGCCTAATCAAACAGGAGAACCACAAGTTGCCTCTTAGAAATTTTATGGCGCTTTTAGTGCCTTTTCCATGACAAAATGCGTTGGGGGGCTATTACGAAATACGAAGTTCGAAAATCAAATTTTGTAGTATAGGGCCTGTTCAATGCACGGGCGTTAGACAAAGAACGAGTCCTTAGAGGTCGTTCGAAGGGCGGGTCGCTCCTTGCTACATACAATAGGGAACGTATTTGAATATTGCTTTCTGAGTCGATTGATACATTTTCATAAGAAAATTATACTTGCGAGAGACAATTTTTTTATCCTTGTCACGAATTTTACTAATTTTATGTCGTTTCAGGAGTCAGTAGATAATGATGAGAAACAATATCCATAATATATCATTCATCAAATTTTTTATTAATAGGTAGCTAATTAAAATAAAATTAAACCAGTTTAAATGAATTCACGGTTCAATCATTGGAAATATTTGCAGCGGAATGCAATTGTGTCAAAATACGGGAACTATACTACCACCACGGTCTACATCCAGTAGCAAATAAGTAAGTATGTCTACTGAAATGAAACCAATTTTAATAGCTCAATAAGTTATTTAGATATTGAATGATGTTACTTTGGGAAATAAGAGGTAGCTATCATTATATCGAAATTCGTTACGCCGATTTTCATTTCATCGAAAACTATTACACGAATTTCATTACGTTTTTTTTCTAATCACATAATCTTCAATTCATTACTTTTTATATAATCGATCAACTTTTCATCGTAAATCGTTTCGAATTTGTCACAAATTGTAGCGTAACGATTCCTCGAAATTACCTTTCATAGAATAATCAGTTATTAATAGTGTCAAACTATCGAAGCATGATTCCCAGATGGTACGTCCTATTATGTTATTATTGCCACGAACAATGTTTCATCCCTGTAAGGTTTTATCGAACGAAGATAAGAATTTTTAAAAATTGTAGACTACTATCATGTGACTGAGTCGACGGAGCTCCACTTCGCGGAGCTCCTATTCCGCGTGGTTAAGGCGCTTCGCGCCTTGATACAATATTAACCTAGCTTAACCTATTAATCTCGATAGACCTAAGCTTCTTCAATGGTTCTGTTATGGTTCCGTTGCCAGCCGGCAACCTGTCAAATTACAGCGTCTCGATGAAATGTATTGTAATAGAAACGTATTATCAAGTATAGTAACATTAGTAACATAGTAACACTGGTGAAAAATTTTCTGTGTTATAAGAATTTTAGGAACTGAAACTTACGATTAACCAAAATTATAGTAAAGGCGATTCGATGAACGGCTATGTCGATATACAAATAAAATGATGAAGTAAAATTCAATGAGTTGATTCTTGTGTAAAAGGTAATTCGAGCAATAGTTATGAGTTTTAATGTTGATGTTCGATGAATGAATCCTACATGTTAATAAAATTCTGCGAATAGTGTTATGGAAAACGAAAATCGATGAAACTATTTTCGGTAAAATGACGGTTTACCGAAAATAAGGACACATTCATATGAAAGATTCACGAAAAGAACATGTCAAGTCACCTTTTTTTAATCTCAAAATACCTACATCGTGAGGAAACCTGGACATGCCTGCCAAAGAGTTCAATTGTATAAGTGAAGGTCCCAATCCGCGCTGGGCCCGGGTAAGAACTACGATATGAGCCCTCTCAATCTGAGAGGAGGGCTGAGCCCTGCAGTGGGACGTACATGGGCTGCGAAGATGATTATTTGGCAGTTTTTACGCTTCAAATACTTTGTGAGAATCACTTTTCTGTTGGCCGCAAACTTGTAAAAGAGCTCCGGCTAGGTTTTTTGATATGTAAATCTAACAAGGGTTGAAAAGAGTTCAAAAGAGTTGAAAGCATTTTAAGCTTCCTTTCCATGTGGCAAGTTGTTAACTTTTACAAATAGCGAGAGGAATGTTAGTTAAAATTGTGTAGTAAAAAAACGCTCGTTAGCCCATATTATTCGACTGATGATATTTACGCAATGCACCTAATTAAATTAAATCAAAAGTGCAGCGTGGGTCTTACACTAAAGAGATGGACTGATGATTTGGTACCTAAAGGCCCCATGTTCGGCCCTGCTTCCAACCGTAATGGTCGGGTATCATGAGGGAGGCCTATATCCAGCAGTGAACGTCATGATGACGATGGTGACCTAAATTCAGACTAAAAAACGAAAAAATATAGATAACTAATTTTATTGTGACTTTGATAAAGGCATTGCTTTTATTTTTCAACCGTAGATGTAATGTTCCAGAAAGTGGTTGGGTAAATTAAACTGAACACTTTGCCCTTGTAAAAGTGTTTCTAGAATTTATGATTGAGACTAGCTGTTGCCCGCGACTCCGTCTCCGGCCTCCGTTTGAAAAAAATTCGTTCCACGAGAATTATGCAATTTTACGGGATAATGTTTGTGCTCGAGTCTTGGATGTTTAATATGTATTTAAGTATGTATTTATCTATATAAGTATGTTTATCCGTTTTTTGGTACCCATAGTACAAGCTTTGCTTAGTTTGGGACTAGGTCAATTGGTGTGAATTGTCCCGTGATATTTATTTATTTATTATAAAACTATTTGCCCACTACTACTTGCCCAAGTCTCAAACTATCTCCATGCCAAATTTCATATAAATCGGTTATACGGTTTAAGCGCGAAGATGCAACAAACAGACAAACACACTTTCGCATTTATAATATACTTACCTACCTATGGATTGATAAATGTTTCAGTACCTACATTTAATAACTGATGTTCCAATTGTAACGCATCAAAGGCGTAACGTCATCTTAAATCAAAATATCCGGTGAAAAATCTGTGCAATGGCATTCATTTAAACTTGCCTAACCACCGGATGAAAAAGTATTTCGGATTGATTTTGTGACACCTCTTATAATTATAATCTCAATTCGCCCAGCTATTTTATTTAAAATGGCTCAAACACCTCGAACGTTGAATTAACTGATTCACTTTAGGTCACAAACCTTAATTAAGTCTTAGATAGCAATCAGAGAAGTAATTACGAATTCCAAAGCAACACCCGACGAATGAGTGACTGATAAACCGCGCTGTTTCACACAAAAGTAAATCTGAATCAATCCAATCATGACCCAGTCTATAGCCTTTTCACGATAAATGACATGGCAACACCTGCCAAAGAAATTCATAATGAAATTTGCGAGAATATTTTACGGTGGGCCTTGATTCAAATGGTTCGACAGCCGTGAACCCTTCTTCCTCAACGAGTGTGAACATGATGTATTATTTTCGGTATTCCAATACCATTACAACCTTGTCTTTGACATGTTGATTGTTGAATCACGTTGGTGTACATATACTACATTACGTAGCAGATTTAGTACGACCTTACCCTTTACTATGTCAGCGGACCGCCCGGGCGTCAAAAATTGTGTTTACTTTCACTCTACAGTATTCGTGAATAATAATGGAAAGCGTTTTGTTCTATGTAATCATTGATTTGATTTTGTCAATATTTTCTTTTACTTAACTATACTAGTCTCTACTTAATCTTAGAAATCATTAATTAAACCCCGTTTATTTTTGTAAAACATAATATATTTTATCATTATTTAAAGTCTTTGACTGCCATTTCATAAACGTTTGTAAAATTGACGGTTGAGCTCATTCCTTGACTAATATCGGTTTTATAATTAGTAAGTAGGCAATATCAAATGAAAACAAATTAATCTGACAAAATGCTTGTAAATTTCCTTTTTCTCCGGGGTAAGATACCGGATTAAACTCTGTAAACCCCATTGGGAGGTAAACAAATTGCGACTTTCAACGCGATTCTTTTGTACAACTTTTGATTAATGCCCTAACTCGAACGAATACCTGAACCGAACACTTTCATTTCAACTTTATGATCGTTGTATTTATCTTGTGGCAAATTAAGTATACATTCATATCTGCCTCCTTTAACACAAAACAGTAAGAACACAACACTTAAATATTGCATTTTAATGGACTTGCCGATGAATTTTGATTATCACAAACACGGGAAATGGTAATATTTAAATTGATAATTTTATTAGATACTAGTTTTAATCCGAAGCTTTGCTCCCATCATAGATTAATATCCTCAAAGGATTATGTCTGCCAATTACATCTCTAGCAATAGTATTTTAGGGTTTTCATTGCCCGTCAGTCAGGGAGTCAGTCACGTTTCTTTTTTCTATTTGGGTATATTATTATTGTAAATTACCTACATTTAAAATGAAATGTGCTACTCTATCGTATTGGGTAACTGTTAAGATAGATGTAATGTGATAAATAATAAAAAAATATGTTGCAGGAAAATGGCCTAAACAGTGATTTGAACAAGAGATTTGAAAAAAAATTAATTTCACCAACTTTTACAGTAATTTCATAAAATCCTTGAATCACGTTAGTGAGTTGAATAAACTAACTTCCAAGGTCAACTCGTTTTATCATTTCAAAATTCTTGGCTTCAATTCATAACACCTCTGATCTCGCAGGTAAAATCCTTAAAGCCTCACCGGCTACAAACTGCGAGATTGCGTGCTTGATTGAAGCTTCAAATGCTTGGCTAGCTGGACCGAGCCCAAATCTTCCATCCAGACTCAAAATTCAAAGGGCCTGGGATACCATAGCTTCCGAGTCAACCCTAAATTCATTGATTAATACCGCCACAGGCAGAGACCGTGCCAGACTCTTGGCTGTTTCTAGACCTGAAGCAGGCCACTGGCTCCATGCCTATCCATCACCCAACATCGGTACATTTATAGACCCATGCACACTCCGAATAGCCGTCGGTCTCCGGCTTGGTGTTGAGGTTTGCGTGCACCACAGTTGTGCCTCCTGTGGAGCCCCCGTAGATTGCCTCGGCCACCACGGACTTGCTTGCTCCTCGGGTGCCGGCCGCCTGACCCGCCATGCCGCCCTTAACGACATCCTCAGAAGAGCGCTCGTCAGTGCCAACGTTCCTGCTGCTCTGGAGCCCCAGATCGTGCGGAGTGATGGCAAGCGCCCTGACGGGATGTCGTTAATTCCATGGAGGATGGGCCGTGCACTGGTGTGGGACGCCACTTGCGGCGACACCTTGGCAGCGTCCTACCTCCCCACAACGAGCAGACGTGCCGGTGCAGCGGCCGACACCCGAGAACGGCTCAAGGCCATTAAATACGAGTGTCTCGGCGCCCAGTACGAGTTCGTCGCATTCGGTGTTGAGACACTCGGATCGTGGGGCAAGGGCGCACGAGGGCTCTACGGAGCTCTAAGCAAGCAAAGAGGCAACAGGTGACCCTCGCGCAGGCAGCTTTCTCGCACAAAGACTTGCTATAGCAATTCAACGTGGGAATGCTGCCTGCGTGATGGGCACCCTACCTAAGGGTCCAAATTTAGATAATAATTTTTAGTTTTTAATTTCTGTTTAGCTATTTTAAGTTAGTTTTAGTTATGTTAATTTTATACTTAGTCCCTGTTTTTATACCTTATTTTATAGTTAAATAAAATTACGGACATTCGAATTTCAAAATTATTATATTTACTATTTATATTCTGGTACACGCAACAAGAATGCATAACATTTATTTTCCTAACTATGATATTGTCAATGTTCAGAAACTTCATAGTTGTGCCATGTGTCAGGATTTACTTCACAGCAGCCATTGACTGTACACACGAAAATGGAATTTTAATAAAAGGTACTTTCGCATGTACCTAATATAAATAATTATTATTTCCTGTTCTCAATGTTTTAGTCAAAAGGTTTCTATAATTATTAACACATCGTTCAAGATGTATACGTAAGGTTAGTTAACTATACGTAGGTACGCTATACATATAGAGTTAAGTTGAAGGCGTTCGACTTACGGATTGTTCGCTGTAGTTCCTTCAATGGAATTACTTCGATTCCTTTTTCCCTTGCTCGTTTACAACTTACCTTCCTCATTTGTAATGGATCTAGTGCGAAGAAAACCTCAGTACATCCATTAAAGTTGCTAGCGATAGAACTACTAAAAATCGAATGTACCTGTTATGTATTAGTGTTGCAGTTATTTGAAGTCATTTTTACATCGAACGCTGATGCTTCTGCAAACAACGCCACTTGGTTTTAATTCTTTAATGAAATGTAACATTATCCAGTCACAACACTCGATTATTACTCGTATTTCACTTGGTAAGAAGCCGTGGTAGCCTAGTGGTTTGTCCTATGGCCTCTCAGGCAGAGGGTCGTGGGTTCGCACCTTGGCTCGCACCTAAAATAAAAAAATAAATATTAGGGGACAATCTTACACAAATCGATCTAGTCCCAAACTAAGCAAAGCTTGTACTATGGGTACTAGACGACGATAAACATACTTATATAGATAATAAATACTTAAATACATAGAATACATCCATAACTCAGGAACAAATATTCGTGCTCATCACACAAATAAATGCCCTTACCGGGATTTGAACCCAGGACCTCTTGCTTCGTAGGCAGGGTCACTACCAACTAGGCTAAGCGGTCGCCCTCTGACCTCTGTGTTTTTTGAAATTTAAGTGCGAAATAACATTTGAAATTTACCGTGAGCTTTACGGTGATATCGTGAGATCATCCTGCCTGATCTCTCATTCCGAGAGGAGCCCTGTGCTCTGGTATATTGTAACTACTTAATGATAACTTAGCCTTGATTATGAACCAGTAACTTTACCAGGCGGCAAGACACGAGAATCGAGTAAACTGTAGTGTTTACTCTATTAAACACCCATTTTCAGGCGCGACGGTAAAAACGTGTTTACTTTGAACATTGTTTACTTTTGTGTCCTTATCTTTAATACATTTTCCAAGAGATGGTATACTACCTTTAATATAAATAAGGACACAATAACCTTTCCTTTTCGGTTTTAACTACTTCGCAAATACAGATTCGCTAAAAATTAATTGGCATATTTGTATGTAGTATGCATTAACGTATCAAAATTTACTTCAGACTTGTTATAGTTGATGTCTTATTTCTTTTCAGAATTCTTGTGATGATCGCTGTCAGGCGAAGTCTTCTCCATTAACTTTCACAACTGTCTTTCAGGGAAATATCCTTCTGAAACAAAGTTCAATGGAAATAAACTTGAGTTATCCTATTAAAGTATTTTAACCAATTAAATGAAACAAATGAATACTGAAACATTGATATATCCAAAGATTTGGAGCATTTTCTCAGTTTCAGGTTGTATAGTAAAATACCATAATACATGACACAAGAAAATTCTTTTACCATTTTCTGAAAGTGTAAGTGATGTAACTTGAGCTTTAATTTCGTACTAGACACTGACCATATGTTGAAGGTATTATATTGCCGACTAAGCGGCTTGTTTATCATGAAATGAAAGAATAAAAGCAAAAGTCATAAAACTAGCTACATGAGCCATGGCCTAGTCATAACTGAAGGCTGCCAAATGCTTCTGTAATTTTATCCTTGGTCCATATTAAATCCTAAACGGGAGCACAGAATACATATCATTCTACTTAAATAGTTATACATATTAGGAACTACATGCAGTATTTCCTTTTAAGTGTGCCTTTCCACCAGAGATGTGCTATGCTACGTTACTATGGATGCGTTTGATAATCGCCAGTCATATTAATTGGGGGTAGGACCCATTTGTTCAATGGAAAATGACGTCATAGAACAAAATGACACATTTTTCCCCTCTTTTTTCAATAGAATTACATAGTATTTTTTCACCCGAATTTCATGCCATCGAACAAAATTACCCTCAAATTAAAAGATTACAATGCCCGAACAGTATAGATTAACGACGATAACTTTATTCATTGTGACCCAATTTTAATGGAACAAATATGTTGCTCCAATTTAAGCTTCATCTATCTGCGAAAACCGCAAGAAAATCCGTTCAGTAGTTTCGGAGATTAGCGATTACATACAGACAGACAGAGCTTTACTTTTACTGTTTTATTATACACTGACGAGCAAAAATAAAGGGTCGGTTACAAAAATGACGATAACTACAAAACTCCCTGTGACAGCTTCTTCGAGTAAAATGAGTTTAGTAAAGGGTTTTATTATCAATTTAAACTTTTTCTTGTTAAGAATAAAACTCTTTACTAAACCCATTTTACTCGAAGAAGCTATCACAGCGGGTTTTGTAGTTATCGTCATTTCTGTAACCGACCCTTTATTTTTGCTCGTTTAGATAGATAGGAATCATACATTCCCAAAGTCTTCCATGCGAAGCTAAATGATACTGATAATATATTTCAAACTAAATACAAACTGAAATATAGATGCACAGAAAAAACCCCAGAAAAAAGACCAATGCTGGGAATTGAACCCAGGTCCTCAGCGTTCCGTGCTGCGTGCTTACCCCTACACCATCACTGGTCTAGAGGTTAGCGACGAATCTTTCCCATACATCGTACATTTCAGTCTGTTATAATCACTTTATGCAGTGATAAAGCGCTCATCTATGTTATGCCCTCTACCGAGAGACTTTAACACTCCTTCGGAGCTAACCGCTCACCTGGACCAAGAGATGGCGCTACTGTGCAACTTTAAACAAGTCACTGATAATGACAATATTCTATTATACCATCGATCAAACATCGGCCTGGATAAATTAAACCTAAAAATGAATTCTATAAATATAAATAATGGAAAGAGGTTTTATTTACCTATTTAGTCCTATAGAACAAAATGAGAAATAAAAATGTTGCATGTTATAGTACAATCATCATCATCATCCTATCCTATATGAGCCAGAATGAGATGGGTATATAGTAAAAACCGGCCAAGAGCGTGTCGGACACGCCCAAGATAGGGTTCCGTAGCAGGTACGAAAAAATCTTTGCATACTTTATTAATGTGTCTGTTTTGGTCCCAACGTCAGCGGTACAGCGCCATCTATCGGCGAATTGGGTAACTAATATGCAGTCTACTAGAACTAGTATGTATGTTGATTGTTTTTCAGATGTAATATATTTTTTTTATTTGAAAGAAGATACTGTTAGCGTGGTCTTATAGGTACTTAAAGAAAAAAAATGCTTGCAATGGCGGTTAAATTACAATCTTAGTTTAGAAATATTTTTTTACAAAAACTTAAAAACTGCTCAACTGATTAAGTTGAAAATAATTTTCATAGAAAGTTTTTATTAAGTTTAACTTACGTGATTTTTTTCATATTTTTTAGACGTGCGGCTCAAAAATTAGAGGGGGGGGGACGCATTATTTTGAACTTTCGGAGTGAATATCTCCGAAAATATGAACTTCATCAAAAAATGGTTTTAGCAAACCCCTATTTATTTTCAAATACCTATCCAATGGTACCCCATACTATAGGGTTAATCGAGGGAAAAAAATCACCCTCACTTACGTCTATGGGAGGTACCGTAAAAAAAATTTTTTTAGTTTTTTTTATTTAACCACTTTGTCGGCGTGACTGATATATATATTCATGCCAAATTACAGCTTTCTAGTACTAACAGTCTCTGAGCTTAGCCGCGGACAGACAGACAGACGGACAGACATGGCGAAACTATAAGGGTTCCTAGTTGACTACGGAACCCTAAAAAAAGAAAAAAATACTATAATCTGTCCGATGACGTCATAGAATAAATGGGAACTACCCTTAATTGGTCAACAAACACTAATAGCACTAATGGCATTATTGGAAACAGGTTGTACTAAGCTTCGTTTTATTATGGAAAAAAATCGTGCTCTGGATGCGTGCTGTGCATGCTTGCTGTGGATGTGTGCTGTGGATGGGTGCTCTGGATGCGTGCTGTGGATGCGGGTTATGTAATGGATGGCCCCTACTGTCGATGGTAGTTCGAGCTGCGCGTCTTACTCGCAAAGCTACCTCAGAGGCTGCACATCTTCATAGATATTCTTTATATTCCTCAAAAAAAATACATATCATAGCGTTATTAGTAAGCGGTCACATAGCTTCGTAGCGTAGCTCTGCTTTTACATTCTCCCAGCTTAGCTGCATAGCTAATGTGACCATACGTCCCGTTTTGAACAGGACAGTCCCGCTCTCAGGTACTCCGTCCCGGTATCCCGAAAAACAAGTCAAGGACGCGAAATGTCCCGTTTTCACAAGATTTAAAATAACGACACGTAAGCGGTAGTCTAACATGTATTTTCTATGATAAAAAAATTGCGGACAGAAAAGAAAACTCAATTATGTAGATGTCTATGTAGTTTGAACTAAGCTAATAGTAATTGTTAAAGATAATATTTCAAAAATATTTCCTAGAGTTGTGCACGTTTTAAAAGTTGTCACCCAGTAGGTACTAAATTTGCGCATCGAAAAAAAATACACAATTGGGTGGTAAGACGTTTGTTATTGTAAAAAGGCCCGTTTTAAAGTGACATAAAAATGGTGTTGTTCTGGTGGAAAAGCACTCTAGGTTCTGAAGTACCTATACTAAATTTGGTCAACTTCTACGGAGCGCATAGAATCTCTATGATGTCACGTACGAAAAAACGCGCTAGGCGTATGATAATTTTTCCGGCTTACATAGAAGGTTCAGAATATGTTTCAGAAGTTGCGTATTTTATGTTTGTATTTTTATCCTGTAACTCGCTTAGAAAATATTTTTTAATGATGAACATATGGGTTCAAATCCGGGAGCCTCGCATCTCTGAGTTTTTCGGAATTTATGTGCGAAATTAATTGGTATCACGAGCTTTACGGTAAGGAAAACATCGTGAGGAAACCTATACACCTGTGAAGAAATTCAATGGTGTATGTGAAGTTCCCAACCCGCACTGGGCCCGCGTGGGAACTACGGCCCAACCCCTCTCATTTTGAGAGAAGGCCTGTGCCCTCCAGTGGGACGTATATAGGCTGGGATGATGATGATGGTGATGTACATCAGAAAGTGCGGTAGGAATACTACTGTTGACGAATTCCGTGGTTTTTAGGGTTCCGTACCCAAAGGGTAAAAACGGAAACCCTATTACTGAGGCTCCGCTGTCCGTCCGTCCGTCCGTCCGTCCGTACATCCGTCTGTCACCAGGCTGTATCTCGGGAACCGTGATAGCTAGGGTGTTGAAATTTTCACAGATGATGTATTTCATTTTTTTTTTATATATATTATAGGGGGCAAACGAGCAGACGGATCGCCTGATGGTAAACAATAAATAACAACAACAAATACTAAAAAATGGAATTAAATAAATATTTAAGGGAGCTCCCATACAACAAACGTGATTTTTATAGATAATTGTACGGAACCCTTCGTGCGCGAGTCCGACTCGCAATTGGCCGGTTTTTTTTCTTAATGCCACGGTACCGGTCTGTTTGTTGAACTTTGAGGGAGGCCTAATTATTTAATTATTGATAAAAATGTTTACATGACATTACAGTTATAATCAATGCGTCACGAAACTGAGAAAAAATAATTAAAAAAAAACACATAAAAAACACAATTATTTAGGAATTTTTGAAGGAAATCTTCGTCGCTTCTCTAAAACGAGGGAACACCACACTATCCGACCAGCCGTGACCTATTATACATATAGTAGGTATAGTGTGTGGTGTAGTAGTTAAAGTATGGTGTCCTATAGGCAGCAGCCTATGTTCAGCAGTGGCCGTCTTTCGGCTGAAATGATGATGACGATGAATATGAATGAATATATATGAATTTTTGGTTTTGTTACTAACCACATTTTCATTTCAGTTGGCAAGTTAATATTATCTTATTTCTGTGTGTAGTTTGCCACTAGGCGGAAGATATTAATAAACGCAAAGAGCACTGAATTTGCCACACACTTATTCACTTATGATTTGAGTAGGTATCAAATTAGAACGGCAATTTTCGCGTCCTATTTAGTGACAAATAAAATGTTGACGTTTGGTATGCAGTGAGGTAGCGAAGGAATTAAATATGGAAACATGCATATAACGAGGAAGTAGCTAAAATTATTTGCAACTTATCAAAACTTTATTTTACTACATGATTTAACCACATGGTGTATGTATATAGAATTCCTTGAATCTCAAAACGTCAACTCAAGAACAAGGGTAACCTAGTCTCAAGCCAAGCAAAGCTTGTACTATCCGCACTGGGCAAGATCACACGTACGGTCACGTGCTTTGAATTCCTGTACAATATGACAGGACTGTCAACTTTAAATGGGTCCCAAATTAAAGGTCATGACTGTACAATATTTTTATACATATATACATATTTATAAAAACATATTTAAATATTCAATCAAAACATCTACGTTTCAGGTACAAACCTTCGTATCATTATACAAGAATTTAAGGCTACACGGCACTTAAGACTATTATATCATTATTTTAGTCCAGGAGACTTGTTTTCGTTTCTTAAGCAGATAATGCATGCATTTTCAATTTGTTTTTTTTTCGCTTTAGAGGTACATTCAGCTACAACACATTAAAAGAACCTAATAAAAAAAAACGTGTTTGCTTTACTCCATGAGGCGTTGTTTAATTCGCCTGAACCCCTAAATTACTCTCATCAAAATATTGTAATTAAACGTACCCACAATTAAGTTTAAATTTAGTTACTCGATTCACTTATTTTGCACGTGTTAGGCAGTTTAAACTTTATATACAAGTTGCTTAAAGTATTTAATATAAAGTATTTTCTTTTTTATCCTGTCGAGTGTCCCATTGCTGGGCAAAGGCTCTTGCCCCCACAATTCTTGGTCTAGTGCAATGTCAGGCCAGTCCTTTGCGTACACGTCCAAATCGTCCCGCATTCTCTTTCTTGTTATGCCTCGTCGTTGCTGGCCGCTCTCTGACCCACCAAGTAACTGTACCCACCTTTGTGGTGCATACGACACATGTGGCCAGCCCAATAGCCCAATCCCATTTTAGCTTAGCAGTATTTTTCCCAACGTTGACTATAAAAAAAGCGCACCGTGGTGTTCTAGATTCTAACTAAGTATATTCTTTTCACACACACCTTAGTATGCTGCGTTCTATCTTTCTTTAGCAACACTTAAGCTTCGACTTCATAAGCTCTTTCATTGACCAATAGGTAGCTCTTCCAGTAATACAATGATTATTGATCAAGTCCAGGCTGGTAAGCTTATATAGACAGTATCAGTTAGTTATATAGTCATTAGTTGAGATTTGATAATGAAACTAAAAGGAATCATACAAAGGGAACGGTTTTACTTTATTAGCTGGTAACAATTTAGTGTTCTAGGGCGTAGTGTTGCTACATTTTTAAAATATGTATTTGTTTTAGTAATAAGATGAAAATACCTAAAAAACATTGTGCCTCCCCCACGCCCGAAATCGCCCACCCAAAATCGATTAGCGCGAAAAGCTCGGTAGGCCCATAATAACTTACTAGCAGTGCATCGTATGGCACGCCGGTGTTTCGTATATTTGTTGCAGTTGTCTAGTATCGCCACGTGTTAGCACAATATCAAGTAGCTAACTGCAACTGCACATCATCTACGGTTGGAGCGTTGCATTAGCGTTCGTGTGTTCCAGCGGCTCCTATATCCGCTCCAATTATGACTTTGTAGTCATCACTTGGCTTGCAATCTAACGGAATTTTGAACAATTGAACCAACGCCTAACTTTCGTGAAGTTCTTGGTTGCATTTAGTAGTAAATTTGGCCTCAGAATTGTTAAGTCGAAAACGAAGTCAGAATAACTGGTTTGTGGTCACCAAAAGTGAACGTTTACTCTTGAGCAGAAATTATTTTGTATGTATTTGTAAATTAAAAATAATTCTTTTTTTTAGTTACAAACTTAGTAGTTTGTGGAAGATAATATAATCAAACATAACTTTGAATTTTTTAGGTAGGTATCTAAGTAATTCGTCAACGTTACATTGGCTAGCATATTTTATTTCATAAAAAAATAAATTTCACTTGGTTACTTGATCGGTGCAAGTCGACACCTATTATAACGGAGTTAACAGATCATTTTGATACTGCTAAATCGAGCTTTACACTAAACCGAGATTTAATTATTTTTATTCAGCAACTGGCATTAAGACAGCCTCTTCTTCTGTCTCTTAGACATCTTTGTTATTAGGTATTCGTTTGGTAGCAGAAGATATTGGTATCTGCGACTTCGCAAATTTAAATCATTATATCCGACAGTTGAATAAAAATTCCACAATTTTACAAAATTCTTTTGGTATTTTCCAACAATAACAACATGGTCTTTATTAACGTATCATGAAAAACACCCGTGTAAAATGTAAGTCTCTATACTTTAAGATATTGAGATTTTACGTGGACTTTGTAATAACGAGGTAAAAAGTGGCTTATGCGTTATTCCACCCACAGGTCCAGCTATCGACATATCAAATTCCATCCACACATGCACGCTCATACAGACACACATACAAACTTATTAGAACTGACGCTCACAGACCGCAAATCATTTATATTAACCCAAGCTCATTGCATTTGATGACATAATTAAATGAGAGCACGTTTCAGATTGCATTTTCATTCGTTAACGGTATAACGTGGCATAATTCACTTGCGGGAATTTTGGACAACAGACAAAAAATTAGTGAACAGTGTCCGTTATGAAATTCAATCATTTGTGAACAAATTTACATTACAAGATATTTAGTTTCAATGTTCAGTCAAGTAAGACAATTGTAGATTCTTCGACATTAATAAGTGCTATTGTAGCTTAAGTCAAATATAAATATTTCGACTTTCACTTGGAAAGAAATAATAACCAGAAGGACCAAAATTTACAGAATTACTGCAGTATTCAGACCTCATGTTTCAACGATAAAAACATTGTTAGCTCAGTTTGCTAGTAATTTAGACATGATTTGGACTGAACATTTGCGTGTACAATAAATTGTAGCCTTGTTTGGGGATTTCACTGTAGTAAATTTAACAGAACGCTCTTAATCTTTGAAAGCCAACGCTAAACGCAAGGAGGCGGGAGTAATCCTCCAATTTTGCTAAAGTGAGTCCTCAATGTTTCAACTGCTCGTTATTAAAGTAAATGTTTTATTGTTGAAGAAATAACTGTCTAGAAGAAATACTAAAGCGTACACCACGACCAATTTTATTGTATCGTTTACTTTTTTTTTTTTTATTAATAATTTTAATATTCACGATGGAAGTTATTCATGATAAATTGGTTAATATATAAACACCACACAGACGTATAATTTCACTTTCTTGATTGTAATAAATATAGTTGAAACATAAATAAATCCTGCAGCTAGAGCTAGAACTTAACACTTAGGAATTACAGAAATCTTACACTGTAGCCTAATTAGTGGATCTTTGATGGCTTACCCTAATTAGATAAATGCCAATGACATGCCAGTTTAGGTTCGAAGCTAATGAATAAGCAGTTCAAGACAGATATTAGATTTTGCTATTAAAGTATTCATAACTCAACAGCCGAAGTCTTTTTGAATTAAGTATGTCTTTTATTTAGCGTGGTCATGACCAATTTTTGCTTGCTTTGTTACTAGAAGGTAAAATATTTGCATCTTTTGTTTAGGTTTACCGGATGTTTTTCTTTAATTTAATTGAAAAATCAGTGAGTCTTAAACTTTCTGTCTTGTTAAATTATTATAAAGCCGTGAAATATTATTTTTTTGCAAAGCTTCTCTAACTAAGATAAGTGAATTGATCTTGATGCTACCTATCCTATTCTTTTTAATTACTGATTTTGATTTATATAAAACTATAAAGCCAAACCTCAGTAAATTTGATCTAGCTAGCGTATTGTTTTTGTGTGGAATCTTGTTTGCCAAAATTGTTGATGTCGTCTGACATGACGATAGTGCATTTTTATCGAGGCCTTTACTTATCGTGATGAATATAATAGGTAGTAAACTTGTGTTAGTGAAAATGGAGAAACTCTTTTTATTTGGTCAATCTATAAATTAATAAAATCAATTTCCGAATGTATGTTAGTGCATTACTTCAGAACGGATGGCTATTGGGATATTTTTTTATGTTTGTGATTATTAAGATAGGATTTGTATGAAAGAATGTGTTACAGAAAGTGTACATTTTGGATTATAAAAAGTGAATGAGTAGGGGAAGAAGACGCTCACAGGGAAGATTTTGTCTCCTTTTTCTTACTTGTTCACTCATGCAAAGCTGGGGCGTGTAGCCGCTCGTGCCTCGACGTTCCCAAAATACCAGATTTTTCCAAATACTTACTACATTACCTATTTATTACATTAATACATTTCCATTATACCAGATGTCCAAAATACACTTCCTTGAGTAATTGAGTAATCTTCGATTTTGTGATGTGATGTAGCATGACTCTGGTAAGCTAGAAAATGTAATAAAAAGATAATATAGTATTTTGAAAAATCTGGTATTTTGGGAATAACGCGGTATTTTAGGCACGAGCGCGTGTAGCTTACTTATAAAAGTTATAATGTGCAATTATGCTGTGAATTACTAGGTATTACGCACTGGTTAATTACTTTTATTTATTTTTATCAGGGAAACGCTCGGCAACTGCATGGGGCTCGGAGAGAGGCCTTACAGCCCCCCCTGGTGGGGTCAGCTGGCCTGGTTCATGATATTCGCCGTCATGCTCCTACTAGCGGTCCTCGGAAACACTTTGGTTATATGGATTGTTCTTGGTAAGTAAAACAACGCATTGAATTTGTCAAAAGTTATAAATTTTATTGTTTTTCAATTCGTTAGAAATGTTGCATGCATAAAGAGAGTGTCGACGTGCCGTTGACGTGAAAAAGTAACGAAGCTAGCCAGTGGGTGTCTGACATATAACATGCAAGGATGTCCTTGTTTATTCAGACCAATGTTGGTAGTTTAAAATATCTAGATGGGTGGGTATGTCTCTCGATTTCGATAAAGATACAAAGTTTGTTTGTTTTATACCTTATCGATCTGATAAATAAAGATTAATAACATTTAAGGCGTATAAAGATTGAATGAAATAAAAATATCGCCAAGACACTATACTAAGTATAACTAAATAATTTGAAACGCCATCACCTTTATTATGATTTGAAACTTGTGGAAGCTTATGAAGGTATTGTTGACTATTACATATTTTACCTGTAAGCTTAAAATGACAGGGGGTTCGGACAGCTGCACACACAGGTCGATGAGGCTTATTGGCTTGTGCACGTGACATGAGTAAACAAGATGATAACTTGACAGGTTTTTCAAAATACAATTGAGAGTCATGATTGATTTTGGTGACCAATCCGAAACAGTACAATTTGCGTCAAATTGAGTTCCGCATGCATGTTCACACGTTCTCCAGACAGAGAACTCGATTTACGAGCGTAAAAGCAATTCTCAATTTCATTCAAGCGTTTATTTGCCCATCAATTGTTTAATCTACAGCTAATGCTTTTTCCCTTAGCTCACCGACGAATGAGAACAGTTACGAACTGCTTCCTCGTTAACTTGGCCATTGCTGATCTTCTAATGGCTACGTTGAACGGAGCACCAAATTTCGTGTTCCTGGTCACAGCCCACTGGCCGTTCGGTGCTATAACCTGTACAGCCAGCAACTTCACTGCAAACCTCACTGTGTCAGCTGGAGTATTCACCCTAGTTGCCATCACTGTAGACAGGTAAGTTAAGCTTCCCATTGTGAGGCTCTTTCAAAGTAAAAGGTTTACCTTAATGACTGCACTATCAGGCATAAGTTCGATTTATTACATTTATCATGAAATAGTTCCCAAGCAGGTCAGGGTTAAAGCAGCGAAGAAAACCAATAATTGAAACTGATACGTGATAGAACATCGTTATAGCATAATAATATCTACTTAAATAGAACAGAATTTAGATACATCGTGAACGTATGTTTCTATAAATAATCAACGTAATTTAGATAGATACGTACACATTAGGTACTTTACATGTTGTTATATTGCATGGCATTGTTTCTCGACTTGATACTTGAAAACAAAACATGGTTCCATTTCCAAACATACAATGTTTCCTTTTGGTTCAGGTAGAATTTCCGCTGGGTAATAATGATGGTTCATGATGCGTATGAAATATAATTTTATATTTTATGGTCTAAATAAGATGTCTCCTAAACTTGAATAAAATACTCGAATCGGTACGAGATTTTTGAAATTAAACAAGGGTAGCAAATAAGCGGTAATCAAGCGGTAATCTACTGGCAATCCCAGAGGGGTTCCAGACGCTTTGTCTACCTGGGGCTTAATAAAGATTGCCTCATATGCCAGTTATTTCTTTGGCTATTTTGCTTTCCTAGCTAAAAAACAACGAAATAAAAACTGCTGCTTTCACTAGAATTTTGAAACGCCATACATTATACAGTTAACTTTATCTTAATTGGCATTGATCACTTTTTTACAATGTGGTCTAATTCCAAAACCATTTCGAGAAATAGGTTTATTAAATCATTTTATAACATTGTAGTAAAAAAATATTAAATAATCGTGTGTATTTTTGCAAAATAATGTTTGACCTTTGTTTGACCTTTCTGTGGGCATTAACTTTGAAATTCTTTGCAACAAGAAAAAAAAGCCGTCCGTCTAGTTTCTCTATACTATTCTTTGTCACTTCGACGTAGTTATCATCTGTCAGTTTAAGGATACTATATTGAAAAACATTCTTCGCGTTTTTTATATTTTAATAATGGATTTATACAGGAAGTGTTTCATTCCTACCTTGTGGAAATGATTCTGTCAATAGCCCAAACAAATTAATTGTTCGCATTAAAGAAGATTTACAAGAGAAGTGGTGCCGCAAAGTTAAGAGGGTTTATACCTGCTGAGCTGGCAACGTTGCATTTTTGTTAGTTTTTCTCGATTATTCCATAAAAATTGAATGAAAATTAAAAATGTTTTGAATACAAATTGTTCTAATATATAAGTTAATGTGTCTACTGCAATAATAATTCGTGATAGACTTTTATTTTCTTTAAAAACGAATTTGTATTCAAAACATTTTTAATTTTCATTCAATTTTTATGGAATAATCGAGAAAAACTAACAAAAATGCAACGTTGCCAGCTCAGCAGGTATAAACCCTCTTAATTCAAAGTTTACAAGATGTACTTATTGTTGCGAGGATCATTTTGATGTAAGTATGGATTAAATCCGCCAAAGAACTTTCAAGCGAACACTTCTGACCATTTTATTTTATACGTACAAAAATACTATAGCCGTAAATCGTCTTTTTTACCTATTCTCTTGGAAGAATCGGCAACTTTAGTGTTATTGTTATTGTAATGTAAAGTGACATTGTCAGATGACAACTAACCATCGATTGTGACACATTTTTTTGTCATTATGTCTGTGGTTTATACACAGATTCTGCCGCGGCATGTAATTTACGAGAAGTCGTATCTCAAATTTTCAATAAATTATAAAAAAATATTGGAGTGATGAATTGCTGAAATATTCAAATTAGTTTCTTAAAATGCTCTATATTTTTGATAAAAAAAGTAAAAAGGGGGGGTTAGAAAAAATGAACAATCCCATATCCATTTCCCTTCCGCTCCGTTTGTTTTTGTTTAAACTTTATTCGTACGTAGGCAACAAATTATAAACATCACTCGTGACCTTCTCTCCCGGGATCAGAATAGACGTAATCAGAAAAGGTTGGATAGAACTATGAATGACCTAGTTTCAACTCAAATTCTATTTCATAATTTATAGGCTTCAAGTCATGAATGATGCGGGTATAACGACCGCTCCTACTAATATTATGAATAGGTACGAAAGTTTGCAAGTATTATACTTACGTGCGTGCGTGCATGCGTTTGTGCGCGCGCGTGTGTGTGTGTATGTGTGTGTGTGTGTGTGTGTGTGTGTGTGTGTGTGTGTGTGTGTGTGTGTGTGTGTGTGTGTGTGTGTGTGTGTGTGTGTGTGTGTGTGTGTGTGTGTTGTGTGTGTGTGTGTGTGTGTTGTGTGTTTGTTGTTATTCTTTCGCGCTGAAAGGGCTGAATAGATTTGATATGTAGATAGCAGGCACGGTTGGGTGAGATAGAAGCAGAACGTAGGGATTAACATGCAGGTTATTTTAAACCCGATATATCCTCAGGGTCCATGTGAAATCTCAAAACTTCACCGCTAATTCTAGGGACATGAAATTTTGCATGGGTATTCGTCATACAACGTTAATAAACACAAGATGTAAGTAACGGGAATTCCTAGGGCAATTTAGTCAAATCCCGGAATTTCAAGACGATTGCCAGACCTAACGATGAAGGTAAGCAAAGCAAAAGCTAGTTAGAAATAAAGGAATATTATTACGAGCCGGTGCCTTTCATTTCGAAATTGTATAACATTTCTACGGACCGGATGTGGATCTAATTAGTGACGGAATTAATAATCTAATATATAAAAATCTCGTATCACGGTGTTTGTTATCGAACTCCTGCGAAACGGCTTAACCAATTTGTATGAAACTTTTTTCTCTACATTATTCGGTAGGTGTGATAATAGGTCGTAGGCCATTTTTTATACCCCTAGGTGATATATGGCAAAACAACGTTTGCCGGGTCAGCTAGTAATTTATAATATTCATTTACGCTTTTTCAAAGTATAAAAATTAATCAAAATACTGTTTACTAAATACGGACTTTTACACGGTTCGGAAAAACTTTTTTTAGTTAAGAATGTTTATACCTGTTGAGCTTGCAACGTTGCATTTTTGTTAGTTTTTCTTGATTATTCCATCAAAACTGAATGAAAATTTAAAATGTGGTCTATAAGAATTGTTCTAATATATAAGTTAATGTGTCTACTGCAATAATTATTCGTGATAAGACTTTTATTTTCTTTAAAAACCGTTAGTTAATAATTTGTTCGTTTTTAACGAAAGTAAAAGTCTATCACGAATAATTATTGCAATATACACATTAACTTATATATTAGAACAATTCTTATAGACCACATTGTTAATTTTCATTCAATTTTTATGAAATAATCGAGAAAAACTAACAAAAATGCAACGTTGCCAGCTCAGCAGGTATAAACGCTCTTGATGGTTCACCGAAAACAAAATAACAGACGTTAATCGCTCAAGAGGGGAATGGGTTCTATTGGGTAGTGGATTGCAATGCTACATTATCGCAGGCACATCGCCAATATTCAACTGGACATCGCGACTAATTGGTAGAGTTGAATTAAACGGGGTGTACGCTATTTTATCGACAAATATTTCATAGATTTTCTGTTTGTAGAAAATGTTTCTCATATTATCATTTCATAGAATAATCAATACGCAGAATTTTTATTTTGAAGAATTTTAGTTCTTTAATTTTTATTTCAAATATAATTAATGTTAAGAATCTCGCTCAGCCCCCCACTCCCCCCTTTCGCTTACATTTAGAAAGTTTAAAAACTCGAACTGTACATGATATTATTTCTTCGAAGTTATATCTCGTGAGAGGCCACCCTTTATAATGATTAGCTTAATGTCTATTTTTAAATTTTCATTGAAATAGAATACTATGGAAAAATACATCGAACAAATAATGTTCTTTAAAAGATAATTCTACTGTTTGATAACTTTGTGAAATGAAAATATGTAATAATGTGTATAATTTTATTGTGTTTCTATGAAATAAGTTTCACTAAAACAAATAGTCCGTGAAAAAATAATACTTATTAGAAATTAAAATATATGTACTTACCAAATATTATGTGAAACATGTTCTGTGAATTTTTGCAACACATTGTTGCGATAAGTATCGGATGCAATAATAACTATGACTGGAAATTGTTAAAGTTTAAAACAATTCAGTACAAAAGTTAACTGGAAGAGATCCCTTTACGGAAGAAGTTCGACTGTCTGTTAATTTCATATGTTATAAGGACAAAAACAATACGATTACAGTGCTAAAGTAGGTATAATAAATTGGCATACGTACTAGTACTAAATATAGAGCTAACGATTCATGTACGTATACTCATCTGTACAACAGGTTGGACTTCTTTTTTGTGTGAATTAACTTAAATATTTATATGCCAAAAAAACTAGCATAATTCTAAATTTATATTTTTAAGTAGTACAATAATATTACCACTTAAATTTGGATTTTAAAAGTAAATCATACTAAGGTATAAAAGCACCATCGATGAAAAAAAAACTATACGTTAGTTCCTACGACCGCAATTTTGCATTGTGAAGTCTGATCTTTAAATACTACTCATGATCGTAAAGCAATTGTCTTACGAATACCAGTAATTTCGTATCACGATGAGTATGTCGACGAAATCCAATTTACTTTTCTTTCAATTGGAAGACTTTCTAGTGGCTATTCCTTTCAGTCGCCTCCTAATGCTTCATCATCCTTTCTTTGCCTCGATTTAATCTGTTGGGAAAATGAAATTTTCTCTCCGTACTAATGGGTTTTAAAGACCTTTTTGCGTCTATATGTAGTTTAGCTGACGTTTAATGTGCGATGAAAAGTTTTTACTTATTAGTAGACAATGTCATAAAAAAGCCGTGGTAGTCAAGTGGATTGACATATGGCCTCTCAAGCAGAGAGTCGTGGGTTCAAGTTCAGGCTCGCATCTCAGAGTTTTTTAACCGACTTCAAAAAAGGAGGAGGTTTTCAATTCGGTTGTATGTTCTTTTTTTTAATGTGTGTTACCTCAAAACTCCGTCATTTATGAACCGAATTGGAAAATGTTTTCGTTGTTTGAAAGCATATGCTTCAAGGTTGGTCCCGTTCTTATCAGAATCCAGTTTTGATGATGGGATCCATGAGAAATTGAAGGGATTTTAGTATTTTCAGTGACAAGTCGAGCATTTGCATTCAGAAAGTATCATTTGCATTCAGAAAGTATCATTTGGTGGATCTGATGAAGAAGACCGCAGATGGCCAACGGAACTCCTCAACGGGTCAAATCTTGCAAGTTGAATTTGATTCAAATCCCGGTTTCTAATTGAGTTGAAATTATGTATGAATGTGTAAATCAGGTGACAATGCAATATTATTGTAACATGGAGCTGATCTGATGATGGAGCTGGAAGGTGGCCATAGGAACTCTATAATAAAACGAGAAAACCTGCACACACCTCCAAAATTCAAAGGTGTGTGTGAAGTTCCCAACCCACAATGGGAACTACTGTGCCCTGGGACGTCTATAGGCTTGGAAAATTAATTTCATATCAAACAGAATATATACACGGTCTTAAAAATCGTCTTTCACAGGCAAATTTTAATTAGGTTGTTGGTACCTACTGTGTTTTAGTTGAAACCGTCGAATAGTAAAGGAATTAAGCTGCAAAATAATTCCTGGACAACTTTAACAGCGAACGATAATTATAATGTTAATGACTACAGTTCGAGAAAGTCGAGGAACGCATATTGGAAAAGTTGAAATTAGAAGGCGGTCCAAAACGTACTTGCAAATTCACAAACTTTGCTATAAACGTCAAATCTTTACTTCAAATAACCACATAAATGGTGACACTTAATAGCGATTAAAACCATAGAATGTTCAACATCTACTAACGTAAGAGGTAGTGTAATTTTCAATCCGGGAGAAACTGTCACTTCTTCAGTGTACCGCTGTATGATTGATGAGTGCAATTGCAAGTGTATCGTGGGCGCAACAATAGGATTCACTTTTAGCACGATGGGGCAACTCCATGTACAGCCAAAATCTCAATGCCGAAGTTAAAGGGAGATTGTCCCTGGAAAATTAATCAGCAAGTACGGAGAAATTCCGTGGCCACCTCGATCACCGGGTACTGGTATAAATTTTGTGCGCTTCAACAATTAGAATTTAAGATTTAGATTGTGGTGGATTCGCGTAATTTTTGACGAAATCTTTAAGATCTTGGAATTCTTGGATAAACTGATTTTTTTGTTCATTACTTGGGTCATACACATTTTTTGTTAGTGTATGTCCTCTGGACATGGCCAAAGTTAAGGGTCAATATAGCCAATTATTTTTGACGTGGCAACGTCTAATAAATCGATGAACGCCGGCTGCACGCACGAAAAAGGATGACGCAATGTAACGTACATGTTCGTACATGTCCCGTACAAGAGAGAGCAGTGTACGCCAGGATGTACAAGAGAGCAGCGCGCGCCAGGATGCACAATGCGGGGTGCGGGGGAGGGGGTGGAGGGTATTAAAGGGGGGATGAAAATTTCATTGATTTTGCTGTAGGATGCACCGTTTTCAAGATATTTGACAAAATACCGGTTCTCGTCCGATCACCGAGGTTAAGCAACGTCGGGCACGGTCAGTACTTGGATGGGTAACCGCCTGGTTTCATTTTTGTTTTTTTGAATGTTTTCTTATGATTTTGTCACGTTAAACTATCGTCGGTAAACCGACTTTACAGACAATCGGTTTTTGGTCAAGTCTACATGCGCGCGTGGGACGCCAGGCCAAGTTTCGCCCCATTTAAATAGATTTCAAGTTTGCTGACTCGAAGTCGCTAATTTTATGTCCACAGGAGAGACAGCTTTTGTATCTTACGGTGTGTAAGACTTAATATACGGTAATAAATATTGCAAATCTATTTGTACAGATACGTGGCCATAGTGAAGCCTCTGCAGCACAGACTGAGCCGGAAAGTGGCGCGTGCGGCGCTTCTCACGGTTTGGTGCGCGAGCGCATTGCTCGCTCTGCCCAGTCTACTCTACTCTGATACTTACAAGAAACAGTAAGTTATTATTTCTTAATAAGCTAGAACCTAACAGTGTGTACTGCCAGTGATGATTTATGGCACTGAAACGTGGTTGTTCGTTAAGGAGGCTCAGAAACACTCGCAGAGCAATTGAGAGAGTTTTGCGCTGGGTTTCTTTGCGAGATTGAATCAGAAATGTAGAGATCCGCAGACAAACCAAAGTAATAGACCAAAGATTTCTGCCGTCATACAGTGGCGTAGCTAGTTAACCAAAGGCCCTGGGGCAAAAAATAAACTAGGGCCCCAACCCGTGTTTGTTTACATGATAAGACAAGTAAGGATGAATGCACTTTAAATTCACTAGACTCGCGCGCTTGTAAATTCACTAGTAGCGTTTTATAGCCGCGTTTCTCATAGGTCCGCGTTTATAGTTTGTAAGTCAGAGTCCGAGGGGCTCCCTGAGCTTGGAGGCCCCGGTGCACTGCCCCGCTTGCCCTACGGTAGCTGCCGTCACATATTTTTCTTTAGCTTTCGCGATTCTCACTCATAACTCTAACTTTAACTTTTTTCTAACCTTATAACATCTTTTTTTGTTATCTTAAATTTGTTCATTTGATTGGTGTCTGTGGCAAGAAATTGACTTTTTTTCTTTCTTTCTCATAACTAATATCTTGCGGGACTTAATCACGAACTAAAATATTTATTGTTAAAATTACATCGACGTTTCGACCGCATTGCTGCGGCCGTGGTCACGAGTCGACTGAGACTAGTGAATTTCGTCGAAAAATGTTATATGGGTCTTTTCCGTATGACAGCAGAATTGCCAAATTTGTTGGCAGCTATAGTCATCATGTTTGTCCCTGCCGAGATTTGAATCCGGGACCTGAAGCTCAACAGCACAGAATATATAATAGTACTAACGTATCAACAGTCAGGGCAATAACCAATAGGCTTTCCAGTCGTTAAAACTTTCAGTCATTTATTGGAATTGAAAAACCCAACGAGCACAAAATTCTCATCAACGTTAGACAAAAGGTGGCTTCCTTGACTCTTGTTCCGATCGTAGATTTAATAAGGTACTTGCATGTCTGAGTAACTTCCGTTAATTTTGATCCTGTACCTTTTGCTTTGGTTATTTTTCACCAATTTCGCAATCTCGGTTCGTTACTTATTCAAAAGTTACTCGTATTCTCTCCTACACTCGTGCCATAAAGATTTTTTATGGCTGTTGCAGGAAAAGCACGTATGGTCAATTTGTTGATAAGAAATTGGAACGTACTCAGAATTTAGTTTTTTTTACACAAATGAGTTATGGATATATTAAATTAAATTTACATACATGACATCCTATTCTTCCGTGCTAAGCCATAAGGGCCTATGTCCGAAAATTACCAAATTCTGTTTTTTTTTTTTTGCATTGGATTCCTTAGCTTATAAGATAAGGAATAAAGTTAGTCGTATTTTTATTAGAATTGCCTTAAAAATAGCTAAGAAAGGCTTATTTTTACTCAAATACTAAGAAACAAAAACATAAAAATACGTTTTTCTTGAAACCGTTAAAACGGACATAGGCCCTTTTGGCTTAGCACGGCAGTATTGAATTGCCACGTTGACTAGTTCAAGTACCTACCGGGTTTAATTTCCGGAAGGGGCATAATGTATGATGAATATATTTAACCTGAGTCACGGATGTTCTAAGATTTTGAGTAATAAATAATCACGGGACATTTGACACCAATTGATCTAGACCGTCATTCTGAGAGGAGGCCTGTGCCCTGCAGTGGGACGTATATAGGCTGGGATGATGATGATGATGAAGTAAACAAAGCTTGTGTTATGAGTATTATTTAGGCAACTGATAAAATACTTAATTATATATTAAACATCCAAGACTCGAGAACAAACAATCGTATTTTTCATAAGAATATCTGCCCCGACCGGGAATCGAACCCGGGACTTCAGGCTTAGTAGTTAGGTCCTCTAGCCACTCGGTTATCCGGTCGACTGTCGGGTCCGGTCGAGTATGTATTAATTTTAAAAGAAGTGTGCACAGAACAAGGTCTGGTATGCACAGCACAAGCTTTGCTTAGTTTGGAACTAGGAAAATTGGTGTCAATAATCGTATCATAATATTTATTTGTTATATTTTCATAGTTTGAAAAATTTAATCGATGTTTTTGAATTCGGCCCCATCGGCCGTCAGTTCTACGGGCAATGTGCCCTGCCCACTGCCACTTAAGTCTAGCGATTCTTCGAGCTATGTCCGTGACTTTAGTTCTTGCGCGGATTTCATCATTTCTAATGCGATCCCGCAGAGAAACTCCAAGCATAGCCCTCTCCATCGCCCTCTGGGTGACCTTGAGCTTCCTTATAAGACCCATCGTTAGCGGCGGTTCTCGAGTGGCGTCCGCGGACCGGAAGACGCAGTGTAGGTAGGCCTCCAACAAGATGGAGCGACGACCTGGTGAATGTAGCGGGAACGCATTGGATGCGGATGGCGCAGGGCCGATCTGTTTGGCGAGCCTTGGGGGAGGCCTATGTTCAGCAGTGGACGTCTTTCGGCTGAAATGATGATGATGATGATGATGACAAAGACGATTATATTTTATTCTTTACTAAAATAAATGTTTCTGGCTTGAGAATAGTATAAATCATAATAAAGTAAGCTACTTTGCAACCTAATTCCAGCGCTGTGTTTGCTGCCATTTTCTCATTACAAGAAACATTCGTGTGTGCACCTTCTCCCGTTTATTTACCCGTCGTACAAAAGCACTGTGAATTTATTTTATTTGCACATATAAGTTCTGTAAATTCATTAGTAAGAGATTACTTAGAGTCACACCACGACCTTGCAATTTTTGAAGTAGAGAATACTTTATGGGTTTAATGAATACATTTCGTAAGTAAATAAATAAAAATGATTGTGTACATCCGAATAGCTGTCGCTGTTTTACGAAACAAAAATAAAATAAAACAGCAATAATATTAAACAAGTCAGATATGAAGTATCTTTTTTTTTTATTTATTTTTCAACTTCATTTTTTTTTTTATTACTTTTACGGTCATCCCATGAAACCATATATTTCAAACTAAATACAAACTGAAATATAGATGCACAGAAAAAACCCCAGAAAAAAGACCAATGCTGGGAATCGAACCCAGATCCTCAGCGTTCACGCTAACGAACGCTGAGGACCTGGGTTCGATTCCCAGCATTGGTCTTTTTTCTGGGGTTTTTTCTGTGCATCTATATTTCAGTTTGTATTTAGTTTGAAATATAAGCAATAATATTGTAGTTATTAGTAGGTACTTTTTATTTTTTAAATTGCTACCATTATTACGCCTCGAAGCGAATACATTTTTAATAAATGGAATCATACATTTGTTTCTTTGTGTCCCGTTTTTATTTCAAATAATGTTTTGTTGAATCGTTCGTTTTTAATACAAACTGTAGTTTCTAAACTACTAGTTAATCTGATCTAGTGATCTTGAGAATCATGCGAGTCAAATTTTACCGACTTAACTCGAAGTGGCAAGAGTTGCAAGATCTGGGGCTAAAATCAGGAACGGCCCAATACGGTTTGCGAGCGGTCATCATCATCATCATCATTTCAGCCGAAAGACGTCCACTGCTGAACATAGGCCTCCCCCAAGGCTCGCCAAACAGATCGGCCTTGTGCCATCCGCATCCAATGCGTTCCCACTACCTTCACCAGGTCGTCGCTCCATCTTGTTGGAGGCCTACCTACACTGCGTCTTCCGGTCCGCGGACGCCACTCGAGAACCTTTCGGCCCCATCGGCCGTCAGTTCTACGAGCGATGTGCCCTGCCCACTGCCACTTAAGTCTAGCGATTCTTCGAGCTATGTCCGTGACTTTAGTTCTCGCGCGGATTTCATCATTTCTAATGCGATCCCGCAGAGAAACTCCAAGCATAGCCCTCTCCATCGCCCTCTGAGTGACCTTGAGCTTCCTTATAAGACCCATCGTTAGCGGCCACGTCTCAGTGCCATAAGTCATCACTGGCAACACACACTGGTCAAAGACTTTTGACTTGCGAGCGGTAATTCAATCGTTTGCGAGAGGATAGGGATGAACTGCTATTCAGAAACGCCAAACATCACTGGTTTGCGAGAGAATTGGTCTGAGCTTTGGATGAGCCTTATTTTTATTTTTAAATTATTTATTTATTTACAAAGCGAATTAGCAGGAAAATAAGGCTCATCCCAAGCTCAGCCCATCCTTATCCTCTCGCAAACGATTGAATTGACAATGTCTAAAAAAAAAAATACCACTGATTTTTATATTTTTTTTGTATAGAAAAGTCAATTATAAGAAACTAATTTCAATATTTTGTCATTTAGTTCACTACTTTTTTCAAAATTAATTACTGAAACTATTTTGGTTGATGACGTCAGATTGTAATTGAGAGCTCCCACACTGCCAAATTTCTAAATGTATCTAAATGCGTACGATAAGGCAACCCCTTTAATTATTTTTTGCGTAGTGGTACACTTTCACTTCTGTCACTTTACTGGCGCTGTCAAAGTGCTAGATGTCAGACAGCAGGTCCAAATCAAACTCCGTAGTATAATCCACGCGTAAAATTTTGAAGAATTCTAACCGCACAGAATAAAGTACGACTTGGACCAGTCACGCAATTTACACCAATGTCAATTGAAGGTCATTTCTTATTTGGTATGTAATAAAGTCATAACATAATATTCAAATTAAATAACTACAGAAAACGGGTTAGAAAGCATTTATCTCGAAATGGTTTTCGATTTACTACACATTGCAAAAAAATAGACATCCCCAATTACCGCTCGCAAACTGTGTTGGGCCATTCCTGAATTTAGCCCCTGAGCTTAACAAACTTAAAAGAATAATTGCATGTTGAATAAAAGCTAGCGATGAAAGCTTACAAAATTGTAGTTTGAGCCTGTAAATAAATACATTACACATTGTACCTCGAATACAAATACAAGATTCCTGTGGGTCTACGGTAGATTTCACACATGAGCTCCGGGAAAATAGTTTTCGGAAATAAAAACAAAGCGTTTGGGCCTAGCCAATTTATGTTCCTATTAATGGGACTCTCGCAATTGATGTAGTGATCAAGTCAAGCCCTTAATCAAGTGCCAACTTAAGTACGAGTTGGGATTCGATAGGTACCACCTGAAATATTAGCTCCTTCGTTGCTTCATTTTTAGGGTTCCGTACCTCAAAAGGAAAAAACGGAACCCTTATAGGATCACTTTGTTGTCCGTCCGTCCGTCCGTCTGTCTGTTAAGACCCTTTTTCTCAGGAACGCGTGGAGGTATCAAGCTGAAATTTATGTCAAATACTCAGGTCTACTGTCCCTTGGAGCTGTGAAAAAATCAAACTTCTATGCCAACGCAATCAAAAGATACAGCCGTTTATGACGCAAATTTCTGCATATTTTCGAAACTCGCAAGGAAATCAAAACCTACAGGGTACTTCCCGTGGTCTCAGAATCTTGAAATTTGGTACGAAGCGAGGTCTTATAGCACAGATAAAGAAAAAGTTGCGAAAAGCATAATTTTTTTTGTCTGTCTGTCTATATCAGTAACCAATCTATTTATGCCGCAAATTTTCGACACTCGCAAGGGAATCAAAACCTACAGGGTACTTCCCGTGAACTCAGAATCTTGAAATTTGGTACCAAGCAACGTCTCATAGCACAGATAAAGGAAAAATTGCGAAAACCGTAAATTTTTAATTACATCATGTAATAACAATGTTTTTAATAATTTTAAAGTTACTACCCCTTTACTCATGAACGCGTAGAGGTATTAAATAGAAATTCATATCAAATACTCAGGTCTATAATACTTGTAAGCTGTAACAAAATCAAACTTCTATGTCAACGCAATCAAACGTTGTCGGCCCTAAAGAAGAGGGAATAGGGGAAGGAGGAGAGGGAAGGGGTGAGGTATTGGGCCCCCGGCACTCTCACTGACCATACGAAACGCAAGCAGGATTACTGCTGCTTCACGCCGTTGTTCTGTGAGAGGGTGGTACTGCCCCGGACGAGCCGGCCCATTCGTGATGCAGCGGCTAGCTACAACATGGCTCTACCACTACAAAAACTGCTTAGGAGCAGGGGTCTGCTAAGGCTGGATGTTCATAGATAAATATTAATTTGTACGGAACCCTCGGTGCGTGAGTCCGACTCGCACTTGGCCGGTTTTTTTACATTAGATACCTATGTAAGTTTTAAATTTTGTGTCTATTATTATTGTAAATAATAAAATAATAATAAACTTTATTTTCAATAAACTTAAACAAAAGTAATACATTAGAGATTAAAATTAACATAGATCTACAGTTTCTTAAATGTGCCTGAACTAGGATAAACCTGTATCTCAGGTTTAATGTAATTAAAGTATTAATTTCGATCTGTTAAGTGAATTTGGACCCCAATTTGGCCACTTGAAATTAATACAGAACATGCTTAGAGATTTTATGGCAATGTAATCACAAAGTTTAGCTTCTTTAGGCTCCAAGAGCCAGCCAAGCACCAGTCATGTTCCTGCACTTCGGCTTATGACTGGACGATAATGTTGTTACATCGCTTTAGGGAAACAGAAGATTCTAAACAGTTGTAAACTTTTTATATTTACAACTTGAGTTACCACTTTTGTGTTTATTTGTATCTTTAGATTATTATTGTATTGTATATTATATTCTATGGGCCTAGTTACCTGAAATGCATAAAATAAAAAAACAAACAAGTTGGAGGGTCAATTTCAAATTTTGCGCATTTAAACTTGTTCCAACCTACAAAGAATTGTTTCCGTTTATGTACATTGTTTTTTTTTCCAGTCAACTATATATCGCAGATAAATTCGATCGAAAAAAGATGCTTAGTATTCATGTAATATTTATTTATGCATGGTAACAGAGTGGTATCTCCATACGACTATAGTAACAGAGTGTTCTGCGCAAAATTTGAAAATGACCCAATAACGTTAGTAAAAAATCTTGTGATAAAAGTGAAATTTTCAGCAAAACTTATTTATCAACCTGATGAAAATTCTGTCAAAGCTAATAAAGTTATCAAGCTATAGATTATTGATACTTAGGAACTAAGAACTAGCTGCTGAATATGATTAAAACAACTTTGCTTCCTTTCCATTTGGCGTTTAATATATACCGTCGGGTGACAGCCAAAACTCATTAAGCACCAATTTGACACAACCGAGATAAAAGAGTTTTAATTATTATTTGATTTAATTAATTTCTTTGTAATCAAAATTAAACAAAACGTATTTATTTGAGTATTTTGATTTATGGCCGATACATGAAGAAAAAAATACATATAGATAATATTATCGATAGTTTAATAGTAATTAAGCTTAGTGACTTTTGGCTACCGTAAATTGAGAGGTTGGGTGTATATATTGAAATATTACTTATTTAAACAACGATCAACTTTATTGGAACAACAAAAAGTCATTATGATTTTTAACATAAATTTAACCAACTCGGCATAAAACTAAATACCTTGACCTTTAAATAGTCTCTACTCAGTCTCTGAATCGCTTCGTTCTGATTCATCGAAATTTGGCTCTGGCAAACGATTTCTGAGCGATTTCTTTGTTTCCAATTGTTCATACCACGGAGCAAATTCCTCGGGTATCTGCTTTGCTTTAACTAATTTCATAAGATCTGCCTTTTTTTCAGCTGATACGCACGTGTTAGTTGCACCGGTAAATTTCGTTGACGACCCTTACCCTTAATATTGATTTTTTTTATAATCAGAAGTATGATCATACCGATAGAATATCGTCATGGGTAAATCTTTTTCAAATTTCAGACATTTTATTTTAAGCCAGGATACGATCACTACATTTTCGTCCTTGTTACGGTTTTTAATGCTCTTTTTGGCCAGGTCATAGTGTCAGGTCGTAGTGGTAGAGCCATGTTGTAGCTAACCGCTGCATCACGAATGGGCCGGGGGCCCAATACCTCTCCCCCTCCTCTATTCCCTTTCCTTTTTCCTCTCCCTTTTAGGGCCGACAACGCACTGGCATCGCGTAAAGTGCTGCGGGTGTCTATGGACAGTGGTGATCATTTAACATCAGGTGACCCACTAGGTCGTTCGTCTGGCCTCTCTAACATAAAAAAAGGTCATGTAAATCATAAAAATCACTAAAATTTAGAAGATGAGTTTGATAAGGCCTGTTTGAGTTAGAGTGATGTACGTAATATTATGTAACTGCCTGACATGTACAATAATGAGTTTTATCAATAAATTTCTGTTTCTGATTCAAAAATTGTTCGTATGGATGTCGATAGAATAGTCGATATTTAATTAAGCACTAGGAAAAGTGCATTTTTTCTCCCGTCAAACCGGGCTATGATCATCAGCTGTAAACAAAGACGAAATTAGAGACATGTAAAATTCATTAAATGCAGTAGTGAGTTTTTGCGGCCAAATTTAGTTCAACGTATTGTTACGGAGATGGGTCAACGGGAAACCAGTAAAAACATTTTTATGAAATTAGTAGCACTTGCAGTCGTTTTCAGCAGGCTGAAATCTGTTTTCAGGCCGTTCTGGAAGAAGTCCTAACACATAACGGTAAATCAGAAATTACCCCAAGTTAGCATTATTTTCAGCAGGCTGAAACATGTTTTCAGGCCGTTTCAGGACATTAACTGTCACATGACACCATTTCCTGAAAACCCGTTTTCAGGCCGTTTCAGGCCAAGTTACAGTCCACCTGTCTCTGGAACATTCTAGAAGGTGTGTGACAAGGATAGCCTATATGTGTGAAAGAGACAGACGATCTTGTTCCGGAACATTCTAGAAAAGTGTGCGAGCGAGATAACATAGCGTACTCGTGAAAGAGACAGACAGATGATCCTGTTTCCGGAATATTCCAGACTGTGCCAGAGAGTTCTAGCTGGAATGTTCTCGAACTTTGTGGACCGATTCACTGGACCTATATAAAGGCAGACAAGGTTCCGACAGAGTCAGTTTTGGAAGAGATACCGAGAGATAAACATCGAAGAGAGATCAAAGTGATTACTAAGTGATTTAAGTGAATAAGTTTAGTGTTGAAAGAGATTCCTTTTTGTTCAATTAAATTAGTTTTACGTTAAAGGCGTATTATCTATCTAACGAACCCTACGGCTCGTAACATTTGGTGTCAGAAGTGGGATAGAGAAATGCCTATAACACCGAGGGACGAACAGGAGGAGTCCGGCGGAGAAGCGCCAGCGATGCAGACGCGGGCACAAGCAGCACGTGACGCCGCTCGTCGTCAAAGTTTTGACAACAACCGCGCCATAAGCGAAAATACAGACCAGTCCAGTCTGTTGCTGGCCATGCAACGCATGATGGAGGAACAGGCGCGACGTCAAGAGGAGCAAACTTGGATTTTTATGGAGGAGCAAGCTCGACGTCAAGAGGAGCAAACTCTGTTTTTTATGGAGGAGCAAGCTCGACGTCAAGAGGAGCAGGCTCGCCGTCAAGACGAGCAAATTCGGATTTTTATGGAGGAGCAAGCTCGACGTCAAGAGGAGCAGGCTCGCCGTCAAGAGAAGCAAATTCGGATTTTTATGGAGGAGCAAGCTCGACGTCAAGAGGAGCAGGCTCGCCGTCAAGAGGAGGTCACTCGTGCTTTCTTGGAAGAGCACTTGAAGGCAATCGGCGTGCAATTCAAGGAGAGAATAGAGAAGTTAAAATCAGAAATAGAAGAGCACGACGACAGACTTTTAAAGCATGACAAGCAAATTTTAAGTGTGGAAAAGGAGCTAAAATGTTTAAAGTCTAACGGAATTGTGACCTCTAGTGCGCCTGCAGGCAAACTAAAAGCGCCCCCATTCGACGGTACTTCTTCTTGGGAGGCCTACAAGCTCCAGTTTGAGACCTTAGCCGATTCGAACGGTTGGACTGATAAGCAAGCGGTAACCGCCCTTATGTTAGGGCTGCGGGATCAAGCCCTGACAGTATTAGACACTATGACGGGAGAAGTGACTTTAGAACGCCTGAAAGATGCCTTAGAGTCGCGTTATGGTGACTCCCACCTTGAACACGTTTACCGGGCTCAGTTGAAGGACAGAATGCAGCTATGTAATGAGAGCCTGCAGGAATGGTGCCTGGAGATTGAGAAGTTGGTTAGAAAGGCATACCGGTCTTCACCGTCTCTAGCGGACAGCATGCTAGTGCAGGCATTTATAGATGGCATTAGAGACCGTGAAGTAAAGATAGCTGTGAGTCTCGGTCATCACAAGACTCTAAAAGATGCACTCGCTCACGCATTAGAAGTAGAGACAGTTCGCAAGGATTATCGGTCTTACCGCGTCCGAGGTGTGACGGACAAAGCAAAAACTCGAAGCAGGCCTACGTGTTATGCGTGCGGAGAGGTAGGGCATATGAGATTTTCATGCCCTAAGAAAGACCCCAGAGGTGATGTGGAAATCCATCACAGTGATTTTAAGAGCTGCATATGTGGTAACTGGCGCTGCTGCAGAAACGCGGCAGGAAAATGGGTAACGCCAGGAACCTGCCCAAGATTGTGCATGTGAATCGATTGGCACGTTTCAATGGATCTAATAATGCTCGGGACGAGCATGTCTAAGGAGGGGGCAGTGTTACGGAGATGGGTCAACGGGAAACCAGTAAAAACATTTTTATGAAATTAGTAGCACTTGCAGTCGTTTTCAGCAGGCTGAAATCTGTTTTCAGGCCGTTCTGGAAGAAGTCCTAACACATAACGGTAAATCAGAAATTACCCCAAGTTAGCATTATTTTCAGCAGGCTGAAACATGTTTTCAGGCCGTTTCAGGACATTAACTGTCACATGACACCATTTCCTGAAAACCCGTTTTCAGGCCGTTTCAGGCCAAGTTACAGTCCACCTGTCTCTGGAACATTCTAGAAGGTGTGTGACAAGGATAGCCTATATGTGTGAAAGAGACAGACGATCTTGTTCCGGAACATTCTAGAAAAGTGTGCGAGCGAGATAACATAGCGTACTCGTGAAAGAGACAGACAGATGATCCTGTTTCCGGAATATTCCAGACTGTGCCAGAGAGTTCTAGCTGGAATGTTCTCGAACTTTGTGGACCGATTCACTGGACCTATATAAAGGCAGACAAGGTTCCGACAGAGTCAGTTTTGGAAGAGATACCGAGAGATAAACATCGAAGAGAGATCAAAGTGATTACTAAGTGATTTAAGTGAATAAGTTTAGTGTTGAAAGAGATTCCTTTTTGTTCAATTAAATTAGTTTTACGTTAAAGGCGTATTATCTATCTAACGAACCCTACGGCTCGTAACAGTATGTTACTTAATGTTTTTTTTTTACACGTAAGTTAATTATACGCTGCTCGTATGAGATTTACGAGATTGACAGTACCTAAGATGCAAGAAAATAAGACCTTCTGCCCAAAAAAAGTATATTTTCACAAAAGTGTATTTGGTGAGTTTTGGTTGTCACCCGACGAATTACCTATTACATTCCTTTTCGAGCTTAAGCTCAAAACTAGTTATCAGTTTTAAGAATTATTATGTATTTACTTGCGCATTAAATTAGTATCAAGATTATCCTGTTTTGTTTAAAAGTGATTTCTTGTTTTGTAAATACTTTATTTCTCAATATTCCAAGTCGCGGCTGGCTGATATCTGCCTTCCAAAGATATCGTTTACCATTCTAGGTAATAAAAAGCTATATACATTTTATCTTGTATAAAATTCAAAGGATAGGTCACAAATTGAATATCGTGACTGTTCCTTGCGCAACTCGTGGTTTTACAATACATTTTCGATTTCGACTTCACATTTTGCATGTGTTAAAAATAAAACACACGTAAAAAGCATCATCTGCTGTCCATGTAGTTCTTCAACGTTCGAAAAACGTAACAACTCCTGCACCACAAAAATCCTTTGTCGAAATTAAATGCGAGTGTTTTTTGATGTTAAAAGTGTAAGTACTTAACTTTGAATTTCGTGGTGGAAGGGCTCATTAAAAGTTTACATTTTAAATGAATTAGAATCTCTAAGGTACTCGTGAATTGCTCTTACCATTTTTTGTGGGGAACCAAACCACAGACAATGCGGGATAAAGGGTGTGTGAATTTTCTTTGCATGCAAAGTGGTAATTCCCTACAAAGTATTGAGCTAGAAGTAGGTACAGTACTGATCCTTTGGACCTTTATTTACAAAATACAAGATAATACAAAGTGAGCACAGATATCAAAGCTTAAATATACTTAATAATCTGGTTAAGGTTGCGGGAACGCGTTGGATGCCGATGGCACGGGACCGAACTGTTTGGCGAGCCTTGGGGGAGGCCTATGTTTAGCACGTGGACGTCTTGTTCGGCTGAAATGATGATGATGATGAAATATAGTACTTCCTTACTACATTAATTGTTTTTTTACTACATTTATTATTCAACCCGTTACACTTACAAGTTATTTCATACATGAAATATGAATACTTTTGCCCTTCAATTTTTCAAAAGAATTGACTACTAATTTGTATTTTGTTATTATTATTTTTCTTTGAACCACTTAACTATAAAGAACAAGAACTTGTCGGTATGAAAGAACTAAAATAGCAACGCTACCTCCCATACTCGACACATACATTTGTGTGCTCATCACGTAAACGGTACTAATCGTCGATTTACCTGAATTTTTCCTTCAGACAAACAAAAAAGGAAACTTTTAAACAAAGGAATAGCGTAAAAATAATATTCGTGTTTTTACAAATAAACACGAAACATTTTAGATAACATTTGTGTAGACAGTTACAGCTGTCATGGTAGCAACTTTTATTTTTAAATCCGTAACATAATAATAGAATGTCAATTACATAAAACTCAACAGCTGTAATTAAAAAGTTTAAATTACGTTCAGAGCTGACCGGCTGTCCTAACTTATGCCATTAAAATGTAGAGGTTAAATGGATAACAAGAATTCTTTATTCATCATCGTCATCATCTTCAGCCTGTGCTCGTCCACTGCTGGACATAGGCCTCTCCCATGGCACGCCATTGAGCACGATCCTCGGCCGCTTTCATCCAGCTCTTGCCAGCCGCCTTGCGAAGATCATCAGTTCTTTGATATAACTCAAAAATTTGTGGAGATTGAAATAAAACCTGGTACAAGCTTTTAATGGCTCGGGACTACTTAGAGACCACTTCACCTGTAAAGTAACGAGTCGTAGTCACAGGTAGTAAGTAGCTACTTAGGTGGGTAGGTTATTTTCCGATTGCGGAGCAGGGTCACAGATTACATAATAGTTACGTACTACGTAACAGGGGGGCTACTACGAAATTCGAAGTTCGTATCGTGCCGTCCCTTTCATTCTTAAGTTTTTTTTTTATTTGAGAGGGTAGGAGAGGGTGGTAAACGAGTAAGCGCGCCATCTGATGGAAAATGATCACCGAAAATTGAAAGAAGAAAAATATCAACAATTGTCTAAGTAAAGTTTTTTGAAGAGGTGCTAATTATATTTTTTTTCGACAGTCAGCGTTCTGGAGATCGAGAAACTGCAGCTGTTTTATTTTTATCTCCTGTTGTTTACTGGAAATATTTTTTTAAGATATAGTAAAGGTTAAATGTTAATAATTATAGTTTCACATTTACATTCAACCAAAGCAATCACAAATAATAGTATCATCTAATCGTAATCATCTAAAACTACTTAACAGAATGAAATATTTACAATAGAATTAACAATTATTTAACTTACAGAACGTTTACACATGTCAAATATTAAAGAAAAAATAAATTAAATTAAATGAAATTAAAACCAAATTAAAATTAAACCAAATAAATAAAAAAATATATAAACCCTTAAACCTAAAACAAAACAAATAATAATAATAATAATTTAAAAGCGAGAAAAAAAAACAATCAAAAATCCCCGTCCCGAACCGCGCCCGGCCCAAAGGTCCCCATGACGCTGGCAGCGTTGCCCCGCTGAATAGCTAAGGAAATCCTTTGCACCAGGTACGAACCCGAACGGGGATCACACCCTTTGTCCCTCAGCCTGCGGCCCACCTCGCTCACTAAAAGACGCGCCTCCGCACCCCAAGGTCCACCAAGGTTTTTTTAAGTGCTCGAGATGACATTTGTGAGATTTTACGGCTGACAAGCGGTTCGTGCTCAGTACTAAGAAGAAATAGAAAAAAAAACGAAGTCAACTGTCAGTTCTGTCAATGTCAAATCGTTTGCGTTTCGTTTGCTTTGCGTTTTGGTGTGCTCAGTGTGATTTTTGGACTATTTTTATCGACATCCGCATAAAATCCGGACTTTCAATTTTACCGCATTTCTCCACGACCTATGCACGTTAATTGGATCACGACTGAATACTTTCGATCACTATTTTGGAACTGCTTCTTGGACAACACAAAGCAAACGAAACGCAAACGGTTATATTTCATTTGACATTGACAGAAGCGACAGTTGACTTCGTTTTTTTTTCTATTTCTTCTTAGTACGGAGCACGAACCGCTTGTCAGCCGTAAAATTGTCATCTCGAACACTTAAAAAAATATTTCCAATAAATAAAAGGAGATAAAAATAAAACCTGCAGTTTCTTAGTGTTGAAGTCGACCACTGTCGAAAAAAAATATAATTAGCACCTCTTCAAAAAACTTAACTTAGCCAATTGAATGAGAGTTCTGTTGCCGGTCTTTAAAAAAGGAGAGGGTATAGGGAAGGGGAGGGGTATACGTGAGGAGAGGTGCGGTATCTGCTTGAAGGCAATAGGTCAAACCACTAGGCCACCACGACTTCTATAAATAGTATAATTAATATAATCAATTAAGAGTAATAAAGTGAACTTATTTAATTATATAATAACTAGCTGTTGCCCGCGACTCCGTCCGTGAAGAATGGGGGAATGGGGCGAAAAATAGCCTACGACCTATTCTCAGACCTACCGAGTGTAGAGAAAAAAGTTTCATAAAAATCGGCCAAGCCGTTTCGGAGGAGTTCGGTAACAAACACCGTGACACGAGATTTTTATATATTAGAAGATTATGCAATAAATGATAGCTACCGGACTGTACCAAAACCATACAAACATTTACCGTACCATTCCGTACTAACATTTTAAATACGGCAGCGGGTTACCTCTTCACGCTTAAACCGCTAAACCGATTTAGATGAAATTTGGTATAGAGATAGTTTGTGTCCCGGGAAAGGATATAATTATTATGTACCTACTGGTCCCGCAAAAAAGCAGGAGAGATGGAGTCGCGGGCAAAATTTAATATTTTTTGTTATTGTTATTCAAGTTTATTTGAATCGCAATAAGTAGATTTAAGATAACTATGGGTGTATTTCTGTTTAGATTTCTCCGTCGGTGGTATGATCAGACGTCGTTGATTTGCTCTGTGACATATCATATCATCATAATACATATATCCTTACAATCCGATCGAAACAATTATGTGTGTCTGAAATTGGGAGTACTGGAAAAGAAACCTAATTAATATTAATTAATCACAAAAATTACGTTTTTGCGGACTGAGATGTAAAATTACTAATTGAAAAAGATGTTTCATTTGCAAAATAACAACATATTGCCCGCGATTTTGTTTGCAAAGAATTCGTTTACCGTGAACGGGCGGGGACGATGTAATTTTTTCTAGATAACAACTATTTTATATCGTTCCCATGGTCTAAACTATCTTATACCAAGTTTAATTTAAATCGGTTCAGCGATTTAAGTGTTAGGGTGAGGCCACAAGAGCGTAATTTTGTGAGTTGTGAGCAGCAGAATTTCGGTGGCGCCATACATTGTGTCACGTGAGTGTCACGTGATGGCCCGCTTATTGTATGGCGCGAACCGAAATTCTGCCGCTCACGACTCACAAAATTACGCTCATGTGGCTTCACCCTAAAGAGGTAACAGGCAGATAAACAGATTTAATACACATAAATACACATGGATAAGGCATTCGTAATATTAGTATGCATAGTGTGGATGATCAGTGTTTGTTTTAGGTAACTTTTACCACGTTATTCATGATACGCTGAAGCTTTTGTTAGTTTAACGTCTAATTGTTTTACCTCACACTTTGACATTTGCCTTTAACAGACACGTAAAAGACAATACTTAACTTTACAAAGCAAAACAGCTTTTCATATGAATAAAAAACATACAGACGAATTGAGAACCTCCTCTTTTTTTTAAGTCGGTTAAAAAGGGTGAATATTTTGATATTGTAACACTAAAAATGTATTATATTCTGCGTGGGACGATTTTCCATACTTCAATAGGTACTATTCATAAATTCTGGCAAGTTATACAGTAAAATGAACTACTTTTTACGTAAAAAACGTAAGTACGTACTATATACGTCAAGCTACAATTAGAGAAATATTTCTCTAGGCTGATGTTATGCGATTACTGAAAATAATTGTATACACACGAACGATATGATTTTATTTGCATACTGTTACACATTTAGAACCGAAACTTATGCTACCTACTCCATTACAGCGTATAAAAAATTATAAATGGTCGCAAAATCAGCATTGGATTTTATAAAAGCCGCTGTTATTTGTAAAAATGTTCTTTACAAGTTCTTGCTCCGTTATGGATCTGTGTTAATTTTCTGTTGGTATTATGTTTTAATGATGTATCTTGTTTCTAAAGGTACATAAACGGCGAGAGAGAAATATGCTTCATAAAATGGCCAGACGGCAGCTACCCTACGTCTAGGACTGACTATTGGTAAGTTTTAGAGTACTAATGAAATAACTAATAATTATGAGACGTATTATTAGCGGAAATCTCCTAAGGCCAAAGACGTTTGAAATGAGAAAATAAATGAAATGAGCTCTTTACCCAGCAGTCGTATGTTATAAATATATAAAAGCTAAACAAAAGATACAGTTAATTTACGCGCCTATACTTACCTAATATTTATACCTAAGATTTGTACTTGGATCCTTCCGTACCAAGAACAATAATAATAATAATTTATATTAGATCAAGTCCATATTTTGTTAGTTTACATGACCTATTAGACTATGTTACTTATTAATTATTATTGTACTGGGTCTGTCCGCCTGAACAACACTGTAGAGGATTTTCATCAGACGTTTGCATTCAAGTTTTGCTCTTTGAACGTCATCGTAATATTTTCAAATGCTTCAGAACCTCAATAATTGAAAATTCCTGAATAAACTAACAAGTTTGTTTAGTTGACTTTACCCAAACACCTTGCTGAAAAATTCCGAATCAATTTTGCAATACTGTGAATAATATTACTTTGATTTCACCTTTGATCAATTATAACTGTAGATCCTCAGTCGCGCGCCCGAAAATGTCCGAGCCAAATGAGCGCCAATGGCCTTCTTTTTTCTCAGTACGTTGCGTGAAATTGTCAAGTTTAGCTGTCAAGTGTCAACCGAAATTCGACTGTAATGTAGTAAAGACTAGGTTCAAATTTCTGTGTAGGTGATGATTTTAATTGTTATGCAAACAAATAAAATAGTTCGGACATTTTTTGGAGGGGATTTTGTTCGGCAATGTGTATCTTCAGTTATAATTGATCAAAGGATTTCACCGATTTTTTTCCAGTTTATTACCGTAATTTGCCAGCTCATTTGAAAGACAAAATATTTACTTATCTTATCAACTTCAGACGTTGAACATACAGCATAATAAACTCATGAACAATACTGTTCTGTAGCAGCCCCAACAAAAACACTCGACATCTGTTCACAAAATTTAATGCTACAGTAAACGTCACATACAGTAAAATTCTTACATTTTAGGATACCACTGTGTTTATATTTCCTCGCATTATTTGGGATAATGTTGCCTCATCTTTTTAACATCACGTCTTGTTGATTTACTTTTAAGTACTTAGCCAAATAGGGATATGGGTGATATAATAATATTACCCATATCTATGGTTGCATATAACACAGTTGTTCTTTATTGGTAGAGATAAATAGTACATTGTGCATCTAGGGCCGTAAGTAGGGGATTACTAACGAGAGTCTATTAGAAGCCCGACGCCGAAGGCGGAGGGCTTTCAATGACTCGAGTTTGTAATCCCCTTACTGCCCGTGATACACACAATGATTTTCATCACATTGCGTGGAAAAAACATCCAAAAATAAAATTATTTTGTCTCTAAGCACTTAAATTGAATAAAATAATGGCTACCCGCCAATACAGATTACCACTTTTTTCGAGTCATCTACCATAGATAATGTAAACTGTGTTTAGTTTAGAATTCGAATGGTCATACGGCCAGATTCTGCCAACATGTCAAAAAAATATTTAGGTACTAAAATTATTGCAAAACTATTTGATATAAATTGAAAATATAAAAATAACTAATTTTCATAAAGTGTAGATAAGTTGTAAAATTGGGCATTGAAATTACTTGTTTGCAAATTTTAAAACTAAAGTTAGAACTCCCTTGGGTAGAAAAATTGTACGTAAATCCATAACTCCCTCAAGAACAATTTAGGCCATTCTGCCGTGTCACGCCTAAGTAACGTAACTTGAGATACGTTAGTTACGCTTAACAGTGCTAAATCGACATTTTTGACGCTATACTATCTGATACATATCGAAGATTTTCATTTTTTGCCATAATTCAATAAAAACACCGATAGCCGAACTAACGTATCTGGGAATTTCGTACGTACTTGTAATGGATATCTCCCGTATTTCAAATACGTTAGATAGGTCATACAGAACTCGCCCGCAGAATCGAAATTGAAAAATCTTTTGGTGCAGTTTAATTCAAATCAGGTTGTTGTTATATGTTATAATAGGCATTTTAATTATATTTCATAAACCTTCTGAAATGGGAACGTATCAAAATATATAAAGTTTTAAACGAATAATGGACGAAATACATAATGGTCATAATAATATACTAAAATTTTCTATAAAACTATTGATAAAACGAACTTTTTTAATCGTGTAATCTACGGGAACGTATCAAAATATATAAAGTTTAAAACGAATAATGGACGAAATACATAATGGTCATAATACATACTTAAACTTTCTATGAAACTATTGATAAAACGAACTTTTTTAATCATGTAATCTACAGATTGGTTTAGGTTAGGTTAGGTTTATTTTATGAAAATCCTGTAAAGTTGAGAATTTCCAAGAATTTGATATAATGCAATATATCAAATGCATTATTTAGTAAAAAAAGATAACTAAAAGTTAAGAATTAATAAAAATCCTGTTGCTGTGATAAAATTCAATTAAGTAAAAGTTTTCAAGCTTCCACTTTACTTATTATTAACCTTCTTACCTATTTGTATATTATAAAATAAAATAACGGGACTAGATAAAAGAGTCAACCCACTTTTAATTTACTTAAATGTTCTGTTTCTTGGTTCCATAAAGTAATGTAAGTAAAGATACAGGTCATAGCCATTACACAGTTTTGGGTAATAAAAAGAGCATGGTCACGCTTAACTAACGTATATGCAGATACGCAACTTTGCGTTACAGAATTTTGTATGAAAAATAAGGCCGCGTAAACTTTAAAAACCGTCTTTTTTCTAATTGATTCATAGCACAGTGTTAAAATTAAAAATACATCGTCACAATAATATTTCTAACCTACTGTATAAATTTCAAATTTTAAACTTCATTGGTAAACAAGCAATGAGATGTGAATAAACAAAATCTTTGATCGCGTTTTTCTCTAATCGTCGTTTTTGGAGATACGTTACTTAGGCGAGACACGGCAGCATTGTCATTTAGTAACAGGCATGGAATAACACCATTGACGAGCAAGTGTGATGAAAAATTTATTAACTCGTTATGCATTTCATATTTTGCCGAAAATGGAACAATCAAAAAGTTTCTGCACTATCTGAATTTAGGAAAAGAAATCTGTGAATTTAATTTTACAGTTGCAAGGATTTTAGCTTTATTGGCAAAAGGTGCTTTGCAAGAGCATTTCATGTTGATTTTACTAACGAGTAGCGCCCGCTTTTTATTAAATTCTCTATTTAAATTTTAATCTTTATGCGATTTAATTTGTACTTTTTCAGCCAGCGTCTAACACAAAACATAAGGAAGCTACCAAGGTGCTTAATAATATTTAGAGACGTGACGTGATTTGACAATAGAGACGTTTCCGATATAACAGAACATCTTAGCAGCTTCCTTATATACGTACAAATGATTTAAATAACCATCTAGAATATTTTAGACCTTACGACGTTATCAGGATGCTGACTTACACGATAATAGTAATTTAATTTCATTATTATTTATGCATTGTTTTAGTAATCTTAAACCATCTTCGTTTTATTGCCTTTCAAATGAAATGAGTTTAGACACATCGGTTTGATTATTTCAACATCTATACCGGACATACAGGTAGAAACATAAATATCTATACAGCTATCGAGTCAAATAATTATATTTAATCACCAACCTTATGATTGGTGTCTTAAAGATGTATAGATATTTTTGACCCCTTGGTAACATACATACCTACCTAATATGTATTTATGACCTCGACTGTATATACATTTTTGGACCAAAAATTCACCAAATATCGGGAACTGTTTAAAAAAAAAGTCCATTTCAATCATTGTGAACTGTCACTACAGTGTGTGTTTAGTGTTTGTGTTTCGTTAACAGCTACAACCTCGTGTTCTTAGCGGTGACTTACGTGGCCCCGATGTCTGTAATGGTGTGGGCTTATGCGCGCATGAGTGCGGCTCTACGGGGGCGAGCCATCGGCGAGTGTACCCATCATCAGATGCAAGTTGTTCGTGCTAAACGAAAGGTCAGTGGCGATTTTTTAAATAAATAAATACCGTGGGACATTTACAATACGACGTAGCGACTACGTTGGTAAGTAGGTACTATGAGACAAAAACAAACGAAGAAAAGTATGTACGTACGTACTTAAGTATTTTATAGGCACATAGGCATGTAATACCCATGCCATGACCTATAATTTCTCTCTAAAATGTATCTTTAGAGTACATACGAACAGTTACTAATTTTTAGGGTTCCGTAGTTAACTAGCAACCCTTATAGTTTCGCCATGTCTGTCTGTCCGTCTGTCTGTCCGTCCGCGGCTAAGCTCAGAGACTGTAAGTACTAGAAAGCTGTAATTTGGCATGAATATAATATATATCAGTCACACCGACAAAGTGATTAAATAAAAAAAGCAAAATAATTTTTTTAAGGTACCTCCCATAGACGTAAAGTGGGGGTCATTTTTTTTCTCGACTAACCCTATAGTGTGGGGTATCGTTGGATAGGTATTTGAAAATAAATAGGGGTTTGCTAAAACCATTTATTGATAAAGTGAATATTTTCGGAGATATTCACTCCGAAAGTTCAAAATAATGTGTCCCCCCCCCCCTCTAAATTTTGAACAGCACGTCTAAAAATAATAGTTTAAAAAAAACTAAAAAAACACGCTTTAAAAAAATAAAAAAATAAAAAATTTAATAAATTTCAATTCACTATTCTTATAGTGCAGTAAAAAATCTTAATAAGCAATTATTATATTGTTATATCCAGATCAAAATTTGTAAACAATTCAAAATATTGATAAAATAAATCGACGCTGGAAAACAACAAGGGCGTAACCCTGAAAACCCAACTTTACACCAGAGCCAAAAAACCGAAAAAAAAAAACGGAAAAAAAATCATAACTTTGTAACGGCTTGTCGTATGAACGTAATTTTTGGACCATAACTATAAAATATAAATCTGCATTATATTGTTTACAAACTGTTAACTTGGTATTGCCAGGAACACGAGAAATTGAGTTACGCCCTATGTCTACAGAAATAACAGACCTCAAAAATGGCGTAACTTGACGTGATGTTTGTACTGAATCAGAAAATGATAGCTAATTAGCTGACTACAAAAAGGGAGTAACTGCTTTTTGTTTTAATTTCGTGTAAGGAACGGGGGTGTAAGCATGTTCGTAATGCATGACAATGGCTAGAAAAAATGTCGTAACTTTAACCTCTTCAAATTCAATGATATTAATGAAACGTCATAAGCTATTGTTAACACAAATTTATTAAACTTTAAAAAATGATT